>CM043016.1:107645578-107722444 GCA_023690525.1 Holotrichia oblita
AATATGTATGTATGCCACCATCAAATAACTATACCCTTAATGGTGGAATAAATATTTGCCATTACAGTTAAAAAAATAAAGTGTTGAGTTATTTTCGATATCTCTTAGGGTAGCCACTTTGCTTGAAGTACCAAACTTAGAGCAGCTGATAGTACCGTAGGAGGCAATGTGCCGGTAAGGTAGTTACCGTTGATCTTACGCTAGCTCGGTTTGTAAACCCACAATCTTTCATTTAAACGGGTGAGAAACATTTATCTGTGTTCCCTCGTAAGTACCTAGCTATTATATACTCACTATATTATATTTCACTGACATTGTTACATATTTTATTTACAATATACTATAATTGCCTAGAATACTTTTTGAAGTTCTTCACTGGATCTCTTGGTGCAGAAGTAGAACACTAAACACTTTAACCCACTGAACACCAAACAAGTTTTAACTAAAACACCGACGCGTTTCAACAGCAATGCTGTCATTATCAACTTTTTATTCTTTTCGATTTCTTTTCTAGAATTTACAGTTTTAGCATATTTATTTTTGTTTTTCAGTGCATTTCTAAAGTTTTTGTATTCGACCTGTAATTTTTTATTGTTCAGCTATAATTGTAAATCCCATTTTTTTATTTGTTTTACTAATCAACTCACTAGTGATGCATTCGTTTCTTTGATTTTCTTTTACTCTTTGCGTATTTTTGTTTAGGTAATGTTTTAGTCTATTTGATAGTAATTCTTTAGTGTTATTTAGATCTTCGTCATTCATTAATGTTTCCAATTTGTTAATCTTAGTCCTATTTCAGTAATGTGTAATCTATATAGTCTTCATAACCCGTTCAAATCTTCTTTTATTTTTAGATTATTTAATAATAATAATTATTATTATTTTCATTAAGAGAATGATCTGAAAGTGATCAGTTACTACGTATATATTTATAACTGAGTGGTAATCAATATTTTTTGTTTTAGTAAAGAAATAATCTAAACAAGACTGCGATTGATTATTAATCCCATTAATAGCAGAACAATATCCTTGCGAATTTTATATATCTATGTAACCATGTGCATATGTAATTCATTCCAGATAATATGTCAATATATTATACTCCTATATATTATGTACAGGCTCATTGGTGAAAATGGTCTATTAAAAGTATTATACAAACGGAATATCTACTTTCCGAAGATTGAACTTATTTATAATCAACTAAGCTTTTAAACACTCTGTATAATGTTACAGAGAAGAACTTCAAATGTTGTATAACTACACAATATCAGCTGTGCATATGCAAAATTTCGTTCGTCTCTTTTACTCCTACGTGACGTAATATCACTATAAAGTAACATCGGTATCTGTCACTTTTTTTCTTTAATTGCGAATAAATCAGAAGAAATGGTATTTAGGTATAGAGTATGATACATAATATATGTGTAAAATTTATCATGGAAGCTGAATTTGTAATTTATTTTATAGCATGATATTTAAAATATCGAAGTTTATGCCCACTTCCGGTTAACCGGAAGTGATATTTATTCAAAAATATTTTCACGTGATAGTTCATATTCAACCATATCCAAATGCAGAATGTTGTTTTAAAATTCCGTTCCGTTTGTATAACACTTTTAATAGGCCATTCTCATCAATCACCCTGTATATATTATATATTAATTATGTATTAAATATCTATTGCTATTAGGTTTTACTTATGTATATTTCAAACCAATTAAATATTTGTGCAATGTCTTATTACACGATTTTATTCTTTACACTTACAGTGACGTGTTTCTCTAGTAGTTTTTATTGATTTGAAATATACAATGTTACTAGATAAGTGGAATAAACGTGTTGTTGAATGTTGCAATATTACCAATCTTACACATTTATTTCTCGAGAAGCATTCAGATATGTTCGAAAGTATGAAAAAAGAAACTCCTCATTAGGATTATAAAGCAAAGAATAAATTTACAACAGCCAGAGATATGTTTCATTTACGAAGATTTTAATCGAAACAATCAATTTTTCCGTTTTGTTATTTCAAATTTCTTTTTAGTAATGCATGATGGTATTTTAAATAAATACCTTTTCACTTAGAAAAATTCTGATGAGAGGTACAAATATAAATATAACTAAGATTATATATTAGTACATATACCAGGATAAACAGTACCTAGTAGATTCTGAGCAAAATAGTAAACCTGGACTATCAACAGTACCAATTAAAGCTAATATTGCTCAGCAAGTATTGGCACAGAATATGGAACAACCTGTGCCATCAAAATAATTACAAAGTACTGCAAAGGCTTTGGTCAACGTTTTACTTTTTCAGAAATCATACGAAATATAAATGATAACATTTTAGATTTAGGTAATCTGCAAAAAGTATAAAATCGGTACCAACAGCAGAAAATACAATTAACAAAGAAAAATATAAGCCATGCAATATTAATAAAAGCCAAAAGGAAGACGATTTTTTTCTTAAAGACAAATTGGTAGCTTTGAGTTTGAAACAGAGTGGTAACCATTTATGAAATAAAATTAGTTTTGATGATATCGTAGAGTTTTTATGAAAAATGCTCGAACTCATCAATCTTTAATTTTAAAGATACGGCTTCTGAGTGAAATTTCAAGTATACAGGATGATTCATGTAAGTGCAGCACAAAGTAGATGACTTACATGACTTGATTTTAGGGATTACAATCTGACAAAAAAACTACAGGGCGGGTTTACCTCGCTAATAAAACTATTTTATGTATCTAACAAACGAAGAATGTTACAGAACACTAAACACTTTAACCCACTAAAAGTTTAGGGTTAAAGGTTTAAAGTGTTTAGTGTTCTACTTCTGCACCAAGACATCCGGTGAAGAACTAAGAATGTTACAATCAAATATATTTTGTTCAGATTTTTAGTACACACACTACACCATCGAAAGACTCGATCTGTTAGAAACTATAAATTTAGAGGATATTTCTTAAGTAGTTAAATAGAAATAACTGTGGGCATAGTATAACATGAAAATGAATTGAAATTATATAATTTTAACAAGCAAAAACGGCACTTCCCAAAACGTTTGCAACATATTTAAAAAGGCAATTACTTTCAAGGTGTAAAATGATCATCTCAATGACTGGCAAATGGAATTTAATTAATTTAACTAAATAAAATAATCTACCATGGGTGCTGTTCAAAGATGTAATTATTGTAATTGGGATATCGTACTATACTATATTTTATATTTCATCTAAAGAACACTTCAGTTTTTCCAGAAATTGCATTTGTAGCATAAAATGACATATTTGCAATAACAGAAATATTATAATGTTATTTTTTCCAATAATAAAAATGGCTTGATTGGATGATGGATTGATTAACTTGTATCTGTTTCAAGTATGCATGCAGCGTCTAACGCATATAGTCGCACGTAGTGCTTCTAAATCTAGACAAAAGTAGAAGTAAAGTAGAGTGTGGACGTATAATAGAATGTGGGAATGTATAATAGAACTGGAAAAATGATGCACACTTAGAAACTGGAAAATATAAAAACGCATATACTAAGACTACCAACACTGGAGCTAAAATAAAGGGGTGAAAAGGTAAAATGAGACTCACTACATATGTTTCCGTAGACATTAACACAATACAACAGCTATGAATCTAATTTTTATTCAGCTTTGCATTATTTTACATAAATATTTAATATTATTATATTTATTTTTAAATGTGGATTATATATGCTTGCAACTATATGGGGCACGTTGATAAATATACTTATTAAAGCGCTAATGGTAGTAGAGTGAATACGGTTTAGTATAAATACACACATAGGAGGTTATTGGGTCATGGTCGGAATTAATCATTAGCAGTGTCGAGCATTTTATCAAACCGAATAAAATAAAATGCGAAAACTTTAGCTAATTAAGGCTCATAAGGTAAAAGTGAACAACAGTTTTTATATGCTTTGTCCCTTTATTTTGTCTAACAATACCGAATTTCTAATATAAACATAATAATAGAGCGTTCGTTATGAATAGCTTAATAAGCTTCGCATTCTTTTTAGTTTTAGTGAGAATAATTAAAGTGTTTGCATGCGCTTCAAATTTTAATTGATTTAAGCTTTCTACTAACCAAAAAGAAGTGCTATAGTTGAAGTGTTACCATGCTATGCATCGAATTGTTCAAATTTATAATTCAGAGTCAGATACACCTACTTATTTTTCATGTCATCTCATTTCAAGAATTCTATGCAATTTTATATAGGTAGATATGACGTATTCTTCTATTGTGATATTAGAGTTCGCATTGTATATGCATAATATTGATCAAGAAACGTGCTATTATGAATACTAGGTCTCGGATGATTTCCATCGATAAATATTTAAGATAGACTAGTTTAACTGCGAACAAATTTCTAACAAGGAAGCTAAATATATCAGGTATGCTAAATTTGGCGCAAGTTAGTTTGGAAGTTTATACACACACATGTAATATAAATACACTTACAACGTTAAAGCTATTAAAACTGAGAATATCGCTCTATTTACTTGTTTAATTTGCTCAATAACAAAAGAATGCTGACGACGTATAGTTTATTTACTTGAGCATGACCAGACAGTAACACACAAGACAAGTTTATTAATTTATTATACTGTATTTTAGTTGAAATGTAAAACATTTACTTCATGAACAATAAACATATCTTATATCGTATTTAATAAAACTATAACAAAAACAATTTTAGAACTACCACCATAATAATACTTCAGCACGTAATTTAAAGATGGCCTTTTATTTTGTCTCTTATCTTCTCTCTATATTCTCGATAAAAAGTCAGTGTTATCATTGTTACTGGTAAATCGTTGTCGTCGCATGCATTATATCTAAATCGGTCTCGCAAGATACCTATTACTACCTACGATATCTAATGAATTTAAAATAATAAACCGCAACGCCAACACTTTAATGAATTACGAGCAATCCTAAATACCAAAAAAAGCGAATATATATAAATATCATATCATTAACTTAACTGGAATTAAAAACATAGCAGGCGACAAACTGGTATTTTCTCTCTTGTGTTTATTCTATACATAAACTTATAGATTTTTGAGATATTTAGTGAGTTTTGAAAATATATATCAAAACTTAAGAGGTATACTTGCTTTGTATTTTTCGACACCCGTCAAATGCAAGCAAATATTTTATTTTAAAAATATAAGCGTCCCTGGAAGGATTCGAACCATGAACCTTCCGTTTACCGGACGGACGTGCTAACCAATTGCACCACCGGAGACATAGTTCGAATACCTGTAATACCATCACAAATATATGTGACAAGGAGTTAGTAAAGTCCTCGTATAGGTAATCATTTTAACAACGAATTGCTTCTTGACGTATACATATAATTTGTATTTTTCTACGCCCGTCAAATGCAAGCAAATATCTTATTTTAAAAATATAAGCGTCTCTGGAAGGATTCGAGCCATGAACCTTCCGTTCACCGGACGGACGTGCTAACTAATCGCACCACCGGAGACATAATTCGAATACCTGTAATACCATCACAAATATACACTTATACCGGTATGCCGACGCGCATAGTCTTATTACGTCAGTGCGAAGCATTTATAGGGGGCCTTTTAAAGTACCAAAACATGAATTCGTATTTATTGTAGTATTTAATTAGAAAAAATTGAGTGTAATTTATAAAGTGTTAAGTTGCCAGATAATAACTAGTCAAATAAAGCACAAATTTGGCGAAAGCAACTGGTTATTTGGAAATGAAAAAAAAAAAATAATTTTAATGAACAAAAATCTATTTTGTCTTGTAACAAACGTATTGTTTCATATTTCTAATGTGGATATTGTCTACAGCAATCAATACATACATCAAACAATTGCATTGCATTCATTCTGCTTTATTATTGTAGCTACACAGTGATAAGAAAGCCGTAAGTGCTCAAGATCAAGTAAACATTTCCCAACCGTGAATAAAGCAAGATCAATTGGGAACTTTTTCTGTAAAAATCTCCAAATTTAATGTTGCCATGTCGTAAAAAATGTCGACGCTAGTTTACGATATTTCAAAAGTTTCTCGTAAATGCTTGCATATATGCCTCCTGTATATTAAAACTTAAATATACATCATTAGTGCTTTTACACATTATTTTGCCATATCACTGCTCAGGCCCAGGGCTGGGCAAAATACATTCCCAATGTATTTGAAATATAAAATACAAAATACACTCCTTTTTAGTATTTGAAATACCAAATACAAAATACATTCTTTCTTAGTAGGTATTTGAAATACCAAATACAAAATACATTCATTGCAGATCAATTTTAATATTTTAAAATATTTTTCCTTTAAAATAATGGGAACATTGTCAATTTCATTATTGTTTGCTTCCATTTCAACGAATTCATTTAAATAAGGAAAGATACCAGAATCAGATACCATGCCAAACTATTAAAGTTTAAAGTGAAGTTAGGAAAGGAAGGGCTACGTGCTACGTGCTACTTCAATCGTTCGTACGATGATGTAGTACCGTTTACACCAAGCACTAACCGTATAAATGGGGAGCGTTTATTCAAACTCAGACGTATCCACTTTTAGTATTTTGAGAAAAGCAGCAAAAACTGATTATTCACAAGATACTAGGGTTACAACTGCGGACTTACTTTTAAACGATTGCTGATGAAATACTGTATATATTGAGGTGGTCATTCTAAAAAATATATATATTTGTTCGAAAAAGAAGCCACAAAAACAAATGGATATGCATGGTTTTGTTTGAACGACACATATCTTTAAATTGCTTTTAGTCCTTTTTTAGTACATGTTTCAAAAAAGTCTTGAAACACAGAATATTTTTATTGAAGTGAAAGGTACAAAGATTCTACACTAATTAAAAATAAAACAATAGAAACAAATATTAAACATGCATGGCGAAGTCATCTTCTAGGCAGTCACATCCATCTTCCTCATGTTGGTGAGTTAATTCTTCCCCTATTTCTAATTGTGGACCTTCCTCGAACAATTTTTTTTTATAAAAACTGAGATATGGAAGATTCTGCCATTCGATGTTGTCGTGATTGAACTGGTTCTCCAAAGGTGTTTTTATGTTTTCTTTTTTCATCAAATATTGGGATTCCCATGATGTTTTTCTATTAGGATATCTTTACTTTTGAAAAACTACATGTATTTTTCAAATTAAACAATAATTGGATATGTTTGGTTTTGGTCAATATAGCAAATCAAACGGATGTGTTTGATTTTGACTGAACGCTCTAACTTTGCATTATGATTACTAAGCGATCTGTTGGATTTTATAATAGTTTTAGGACTACAAATGGACGCATTAGTATAAAAATAGTCTAAAACTGTAAAAAACTCAATTTTCTCCGAAAATGGATATGTCTGAGTATGAATAAACGTTCCTCAAATGCACTCTAAAACTTGTTATTTGCAGTAACTATATACTATGATGACGTCATGACGGCCACCGTATCCCAGCTAACGACATTTCAAATTTCGCGCAATTTTTTTAGTACCTTCAACGCTGAAACATGAAGTGACCTAATTTTACAAATTTGTCTTAGATTAATAGTTCTTTTTATACGTTTATGTTGAAGTTACTAAAAATAATTGCGCGAAATTTGAATTTTGTTTGCTGCGATAGTAAATAAGTATTTTATGTATTTCCAAATACATGAACTACTTTGAAAATGTATCTCAAATACAAAATACAAAATACATAGAAAAATGTATTTCAAATATAAAATACAAAATGTATTTTGTATTTCAAATACGTATTTCAAATATTTGTATTTTACTTACGCCCAGCCCTGCTCAGACCCACCTTATGCCTACTGTAAATCTTATAAATATATCCTTTGATAGAAAGATGGATAGCAGAAGATATTGTTACGATGAAAACGACACCATATTTTCTTCTGAAACTGTGGGATACTCTGGCTCTATAAAAGAATCAGTAACAACAAGGTCATCCTTAGGAATTTCTTCTACATTTACTAAAGATCCTAGCATATGTTGTGTTAGACAATTATTTTCATCAGTATTCTCTTCAATATCCACCCATGTAGACCAACAGCTGTTATGATGCATTTTTCAGTGAAGTCTTCAGTATTGGTGTGTTCGGTAAATATTGCAGATGAATTTTTATCCAAAATATACCAACGCAATCTATATCTGAAATACAATGGATGTGGATGATCATTTTTTTGCTCCCATACTTATGATATACGAGAACAAATTTTCTAATACATCCTGATTCAATCTGGAGGTTAAAATATATTCAATATTATATTTTTCTTGCAAATAGAAAAACATTTCTTTCAGGAATTTATTAGATAATAATACACTGAAACCTCGTCTATATCCGCGGTCGGGAAACGTAAACATTCACTTACATCCGCTCAAGAGGGATCCCCACTCTTATCCCGTTAGCGGAGAGGAAAGGTCGTGCTACGCGCTGATTGGCTCATGTGAATACATGCACTATCGGGTGGTGGATGCCGATCGGATATAAATGAGCGCTATAGTGCGGATATGAATGAGGGTGGATATAAGTGAGCGCGGAGATAAGTGAGGTTCCAGTGTATTTCCTTCTGAAATGCAATTGGTTGTTTGTGTTTTCCAAAAATCATGTGCTCCACTTGAGCAAACATTTGATCAACTGTTGTAAGTTGATCTACAAGGTTTGTACCAAAAGCATTTTTTGTCGGATTATTCTGCACAAATTTTGTCCGAGAATTATGAAGATCAAACCAGTTATTTACCAGAATGATTGAAAATGAAAATTGATGAAAATTGATATTTCTTGCCAGTTGATTGCAACGGAAGTGTGCCCATGTTTGCCACAAAATTCTAGTGCTTTTTCCGGCTGTTCTAGAAAATAACTGACTGCTGGCTTTACTTTTTGTCTCTCAGAACATCTAAACGATCTACTAATTTTATATGCAATAGATAACTCTGATGTAGATATATCCAACAATTGTTCAAAACAAGATTTGTCTATTATTGTTCCATTTACAATTAATGGTCGAGTCGTCGAGTGCATGGTTTCTTAATAATTTTATCAGATAAGGGATATCTGCCATAAAGAAAATTTTTAACAAAACATTTTCTGGATAGGGAATGAAATATTCTTTTCCATGCCCTACATTTATTTGATTCCAAAACTTCATGTTTTTAGTGCACATATCACTTGTGATTGCTTCAACTGTGAAATCAGGGTTATATAACTTAACAATAAAATTTTCCATAACTGTTTTGGTCATTGCTATATCAAAATCGTAGTACACTGGTTGTTTGCAATGGCCTACCAGGCCCCGCGCCATTACTATTTAAAAGATTTATGCGGAACTTTCAATTTACATTGGACTATTAACGAGCCTACACGTCAAGTAAATGATTCTGCTACTTGCTTAGATAACTTCTTTGTAAACTTTTCAGAAAATATCTACGAGGTTTCGTGTGTGGAAAATAATCTGTCCGATCATTGTACATTGAATTTGGAAGTATTATTGCCACCGTTTAATGAAAAATGTGACTTTGTGTATAAACATAAGTTTTGTGCAAATTCATTAGATAGGTTTAATACTTTGCTTAAATCTGAAACTTGGCTTCCAGTTTATGAATGTGAAAGCCCAGATACGGCCTTCACAAAATTTTTAGAAATTTTTACTTACTATCATTCAATTTGTTTTCCTCGAGTAAAATCTATACTAAATAGACCTCGAAATGCTGCCTGGATAACTCCTGATATTTATGAAATAAAGAATCATTTGTTGTTCTTAAAAGATATTAGTTCTAAATATCCTGTATTTACTAATGATTTTAAGAAATTTGAAATGTTTTATAAGGATTTTTTACAGACCAAACGACGAGACAATAATGATTATTTGATCAATACAGCTTCAAACAAATCTAGAGCAGCTTGGTCTGTAATACATTGCAACACTCATTACTCTAAAGTAACTAACACCGCTACATTGCCTGATAATACACCAAATATGAATGCTCTTTGTAACAAATTTAATGATTTTTTTGTCTCGTTGCCACATAATTTGGTTCGCGATAATTTTCCTTCCAACAATTTTAATGTCAATAGCAGCGAAATGTGTATGCGGGTGCCACCTGTATGTTCATCTTTCTTTGTATCATCTGTTGTGGAAAAAGATGTAGAGATTATTATAAAAAACTTGAGTACGTCTGCATCGACGGGCTTTGATAATATTACATCCTTTATTGTTAAACACTCTCTATCTTTTATTGTTCCTGTTATAACTTACTTAATTAATATCTCTTTCCTGAAAGGTATCTTCCCATCTAAACTGAAACTCTCTGTTGTAAAACCATTATTTAAAAGAGGTGATCACAATGATCTTAAAAATTATCGTCCTATTAGTTTACAAAGTGTGTTTGCTAAAATTTATGAAACTGCAATGAATAAAAAACTTAATAATTATCTCTCAACCTTTGATATTTTAGACTCAAACCAACATGGGTTTCGATCCAATAAATGCACCGACTCTGCACTTTTTAATTTTCTCAACGGAATTTATAGCAATTTGGATAATAATGAGTGTTCACTAGGATTGTTTGTAGACTTGTCTAAGGCATTTGACATGGTTAACCATGACATTTTGCTACAGAAATTGCAATACTATGGAATAAAGGGTATACCTTTGGAATGGTTTACATCATATCTTGCAAATAGACAACAAAGTGTTGTACTAAGTAACAATCAATCACAATACAAAGGTGTTAGTATCGGCGTTCCCCAGGGTTCTATTTTGGGGCCCACCTTATTTCTAATTTACATTAACGATTTACCACGCAACCTAACTTCAACAAATGCCGCTATATTGTATGCTGACGACATAAATATAGTTGTAAGTGCCTCTAACTTGGAGGAATTAACAACTAAAACTTCAACTGTAATCGGTGACATCAATAATTGGATGTCTAACAATAAGTTAGTTGTTAATGAAGACAAAACAAAATTTGTTTATTTTTATAATAGAATTAAACCCTTAACTGAGCTATACATTGACGGTAACAGTTGTAAGTTAGAAAGGTCTGGTACAGTTTTAGGAATTTTGATTGATGAACGTCTGAGGTGGTGTTCCCATGTAGATAGCTTATGTATAAAATTATCGAAAGTTTGCTATATTTTAAAACAATTAAAGAAAACATGTAGTACTGAAACATTATTAACCTTTTATCATTCCAACTTTGTATCGTGTATGCGATATGGAATAATACACTGGGGTTGTAGTTCAGATCTTCAAAGAGTACTAGTAATGCAAAAACGAGTAATTAGAACAATTTTTAATTTAGGACCCAGGCATTCATGTCGAGAGATCTTTCGAAATCGCTCCTTACTAACAGCATATGATTTATACATTTATGATACTATTTGCTTTGTATATAAGTACAAGACTGAATTCTCACAGTACAACATTAGTCACAATTACGACACTCGTACTGCTGATTATTTATTGCCGGCATCTCATAGGACTGCCGTGTTTCAAAGAGGTACTTATTACAACGGTTGTAAATTTTATAATAAACTACCGGGTGATATTAAGAACTACCAGAATTATAATAAATTTAAAAATAAAGCTAAGCAATATCTCCTGCAAATTAATTGTTATTCTGTTACGGATTTTCTAAATTTTTAATGTACTTTCTCTGTTTCTGACGTATTTCAGGCATTATGTATCATTTTCTTTTTTTGTAACTACTGCTTTGAAATAAATATTATTATTATTATTATTATTATTATTATTATTATTATTATTATTATTTGACAAGTCTGATGAGTGCTAATTTTTACTTGTTCCTTTTTCTCAATATCTACTCTATTGGAGACATGAATTTCGTCAAACGATAAAAAACACAATTTCTCAATTTTCTTCATGTCCTTTGCCTTACTGTGCATTAATTTGAAAACATCTTCGAGAATACCGGTTTGTGTCGAGAAATGGGATGCCCATGTACGTTATGTCGATAATGCGGGTAGTGGATATCCATTTGACCTCAAGTATCGATATGCTTTAGGGCTAACAGTTCGTGATATAGCACTTGCAATATCTGCAGGTGTCCATCGGACACTCTTACTTCCACTTTTAAAAATTCGTTGTATTTGCCCTTCAGTAAATTTTATTCAAGTTCTGCATACCATTATCAAATTTTTCATTTTTATCTTTTACTTCCTGCTGAGTAAGGCACTTTCCAATTTAAAATTTTCTATTTCTTTCCGCAACATAGCAATTTCTTGTCCATTATCTCTAGAACGATATATAATTTAAATCAGTAATTTTATAATACAATGTAAATGCAAACTTACATATTATTACTAGCATCAGAACTCTCATCAGAGTTTGTTTCAATTGTTTGAATAATACTGGTATTATCTTGTCTGACAGTTGTGTAAAGTGTAGTACTTGTGCTTCGTAATATTTCACTTGCAACATTTAATACAGTTTCAGAGTGAATTGATTCTCTTCTTAGTCTTAGTCTTAGTCTTCTAGTTAAAACGGTGTTAACTAAGGGACGTCTCTTCGCTGTTCTTTTTCATCTTACACTAAACGTATCAGCAGCTCGTGCGCGCGCGCCCGGTATGTAAAAGTCCAATTTTTTCTCCCCTCTTCGCTTGATCCGCTTGTAAAACTTTTGGTCACCTGTAGTTGCTTTCTGAGTGCGTTTATTCTGTTTTCTGATGTCCTTGGACTCGGCCACCAACTGTATGTTTGATGATGTTGTCGTTTGTTTGTTATTATCACTTTTATAACTTTTTAATTTGATTGAAAAATTTTATTGACTCTTTTCTGTCTGTCAATTTTCAATTCTGTTTATATCCCAACCTGTTGCACCCACGACTACCCAAAATCGCCGTTGCGTCAACCCACACTAAATTTCTAGTTTTTCTTGTATGATATACTGGTAATTTTGAAATTGATGCCTAAATCGAGTCGTCTTGTGTCTTTTGTATGTGTATGTTACATTAATATTTAATTTGTTTTCCTAAAATAAAATTGTTTAATATTATACATATTTGTGCTTTTCATTTTTCACCCTATTTATCGCTGTTTGAACACTTTATTAAATAAATAATTAATATTATATGTTCATATTTTTATGTAATATTGTATTTGAAGTTATCAAAATAGTATGTTGTTATTAGCTCATATTAATGTTAGATCTCTGACTGCTCATTATAATGATTTGGTAGACCATATGTCTAATTTCAATTATAACATTGTTGCGATTAACGAGACATGGCTGACGCCTTAAGCCAAGCGTCCACTAGGCTCATCGAATTGAGCCGCATCGAATCGCAATAATTCGCTTCCCATATATGCAATGACAAACTAAAGTCAGTTTATCGACGCAATTGCATTTGAATATACGGGAAGCGAATTATTGCGATTCGATTCGGCTCAATTCGACGAGCCTAGTGGACGCTTGGCTTAATATTGAGTCAACCCAAATTGCTATTAACGGCTACACCTTCTTGCGGAAGGATCGTGGTGCACGCGGCGGAGGTGTTTGATTTGTATATTAGATCAAATCTTAACTTTACTATTTTTTTACTCACCTGACTCGATTGAACAACTATGGCTGTGCGTTGGTGGAGGTGACGGGGGTTTTGTTGTTGGTGTTGTTTATCGGCCACCAAATTTATATTATCATAACTTTATAGATGAACTTGAAATATCATTCTCTAATTTTTTGTTACTGTATAATCGATTATTTTGTTTAGGTGATATAAATATAAATATGTTGCAATCCGATAGCTTACAATCACTTTCTTTTGCCGAGGCTCTAGATGGTATGGGTTTTCACCAGATTATAAACGAACCAACGCGAGTTACTGATAGAATCGAATCACTTTTAGATTTAATTATTGTATCAGATGAGGAACTTGCCCGTACTGCTGGTGTTCGCGATGTATGTAGCTATTTCAGATCATGAGTTGATATATTGCGAGGTTGAGATTCGTGGGAGTACTGTGCAACATAGAGTCATTACTTATCGTGATTTTACAAGGATTGATAATAACTTATTTGAATTATACTTATGTCATTTGCATCTGAATGATATTTTTTATGTCTAAAATATTAATATGAAGGTAGAAATACTGACTACCAGACTGGTTGAGCCATTTGATATCGTTTCTCCAATTAAAACTATTTCTGTGCGCAAACCCAATTGCCCATGGATTGCTGATATGATTAAGCTTATGATTACCTTAAGAAATAAAGCAAAAGCAAAATATCTAAGAAGTAAATCATCTACTAATTGGGAATATTAGCAAGCAATTGTACGAGAGAAACGAGCCTACTACACTTTTATAAGTAGACATAAAAATGTGAAGAACGTCTGGAAAGGTTTGCGCCTTCTTGGCATTTCAAATAAAAAGCTTATTAATTTACCGTCGCAGTTACAGGATGTAAATGAGATAAGCAAACATTTCATTGATTCAGTTCCAAAAACATTCCATAATAATGATAATTTATTAAATTACTACTGGACACATACTAGGTAGGTGGTCATTTCAACTTTAAACTAACAAATGAAGAACAAGTACTTAATATTATGTCCTGCATTGCTTAACTAACTATTTTATGTATGTATTTTGTAGAATATAAAAAGCAAAGTTTGAATGCTTCGAAATGCGAGTCACAACTGCGTACACATACACTGATCTAAGCGGTCGACAGACTTGCACTGATATGTTGAGACATGAATAATGAGGCACATTAAATGTACCTCATAGCGTAATTAGAACAAAATATTCATTCAGACTTCGTGGCAGGACTGCTGTGTCACATAAACAATAATTATTATAATTGTTTTATATTAAAGTAAAAATTAAAAAATTGATGGTATCATATTTGCCAACATGTAAGTTAAAAAATTCAAAACATAGCAGTTTTGGCTCGGCTGACATAAATATCATGATTAGATGGTGGCGGTAAACGTGTTATGTAAACCTAACAATGTATTTTACCTTCGTTGAATCGACGTTGTAAAATTCTTTGTCCAGATAATATTGTCATATAATTTTTGAAATGGATGTGCTGGCTTTGACGTTTATAGGTGAACAATAACTATTTTACGACAACAATAGAAAATATTTTTCTACAATAAATTTAATAATATAAGTGAATTAAAGCTTAAAACTAATTCTAAGTAAATTGTATGTGTTTATTATACATTCAAGCAATTTAAATATTTTCATGCCCTAATGATTTTGCAGTGTAGTGTAATATATAGGAAAGGCCTGCAGGCTAGTGGGGTGACGGGTAATGAAGCATATTGCTAGCGAAAAGTACCAAATCTGACTTATTGTTGGTAATAGGTGCCGTATGCCGAATTAGGCAATCAGATAGTTGTGTCAGCTATAAAAAATCATATATTTATATAAAATATAAATACCTATAAGTATTTATCTTTCAACTGGGGTCATCCAGCGCTTTTGAAATAAGAGAAGTTTTTACAACCGGGATATTTTACTAATATTTTTAAACTATTCAGAGTAATTTATGAAAACGTCGAGAAATGCCAATATCAAAAACTAAAGAAATTCCTGTAATAGGCGCTTATGGTATATTCAGAGTAATTGTTTGAAATATATAAATTAAACAAGGAAAATATTAGAAATATATTTTGCGTCGAAAACATAAAATATGTCATATTGTCGCCTTATGTAAATATGGACATTTGCCTACTTTGATAAAATAAGTAGTATAAATAAAGATCAAAACACCTACTATTCTAAGATAAATATGTTGATAAAAATTTGTCATCGCAACTAATCTCAATTAATTACGTTTTGTCTCAATTGAAAAACCCGGCATTGGTCTTTATGGGCACCTTTGATGATTACTCAAAGTAACCAAACATTAGACATAGATTTGAAAAGAACAAAAGAGAATTTCAAAATATCTGAAGAAGAAAATCAACAATTTCGCGGCGTTGTATAAAGCCTGTATGTGCAGCTAAAAGAAATAGAAAGTAACATGCAAAGTGTGTAAATGAAGATATGAACATTTCTTTCAATGATGCAGTGAAGTTCAATACTGCTAACAAAGTATGTAAAGTTGCTCTTAATTATTTACATGAAGAGCCGATAAATTGAGTAATGAAGAACTAAGAAATGCTTGTCAATGTATACATTAGCATTGAATAATGAAGGTCACTTTAATGAAAACTATGAAGTAATAAAATAATTGTTGAACTTGAGATTATACTAGGAAATACTAAAAAAAAGAAAAACTCGTTGCGGCAAATATGTCGAAGAACATCAAATTCTAAAAAAAAAGCGTAACAACAGTACTAATAGCCGTAAACACAGATACCATTGTTAAGGTATAAGTAAACTCGCAATAAAGCAAATACACGCAGGAAAATCAAGCGTAAAATTGGTCGGAAAGCTTGGAAAACCGATTAGTCAGGAATTATATGTATCTAGCAAGGGAAGTCTTCCAAGTGGTAGACGCCGCTCTGAACGAAATTTGGTTAACCCGTAGAATTCAGTAAGTGTTGTAAACACTCTTTCCCATTTTTGAGTTTTAGAGGGTATAAACAAAAATTTTAATTGTGCATTACCGAATTCGTTGGTACTTTTGTCGCATTCCTTTCCAACTATCTCCAGACCCTGCTGATAGGTCGAACTAGCCGATCTGAATAAAATTTAGTAATCTGGTAGAATTTAGTGTTGTAAAATGCTGTTTTCCGCTTGGCGCAAATTGACATTTAGGCGCTGAATACCATCCCCAAATAACCGACAATTTTTAGACTTGCTTTAGATTGCAATTTACGCCGTTATTATAAACAGCAAAAATTTCAATAGCATCTATATTCATGCCTTGAGAGTCATATTAATATTGCTATCAATATTTGTTATAGGTATGTATAGGTATGTATACCTCCTGATGAAGTTATAAATAAATACCGACATATGGATGAAATGGCTTTTTATTATATACACGTAACAATCTTGTTAGACTACTTCATAAACTTTGTCGATTATACCTAATTTTCATTGATTGAATCTGAGTTTGGTGTAATTTTACCTTTCGCAATAATTTATTTCATACCGACGTTTTCTGTCTTCGTCTCTATCTAATTCTAGAGCAAGATGGTTTCCGTTAAAATACGTGAAATTGTGTACAAGTTTCGTATATACCAGTAATATACGAAGACAGAGTACGGTTTTAGAGTATGAAATAACAAAAGAAAGATTAACGTATCTACTGAATAATTGTGAAACGTCTTCCAACACCTTCGAAACAAGTTAGAACAAACTAAAAACTGCATAAAATTTTCCGAGTTTAACTTAATAAATAGAACAGTATCCATCAAATGAATAATCGCATTAATACTACTCTAGTAATAAATACCAATGATCCAAAAGTCTGGAAAGGATAGATATAATTGGCCACATTAGAAAATTAGACCTGTAGGTACATGTTTACAAATAATACACATATCTAACAACACAATGGTATTGATTCAAGAATAGTAAACAAATTGGTACGTAGTAAGCTTAGTGAATTGTATTGAAATTCATACAGTCGTGATTACGAGCATTTAATCGTTAAATATACGATATAAATGTAACCACCTTAGTAAGTTAAACATCAGAATTGTAATGAAAGAGCCAACAACAATGTGAATTAATTTACAAGTTTTTACTTCATTACACTTAGATACTTGACGATAAAAATTCATGAACTTCTTAAAAGCGTACTCCCAAATAGTTAATTTTTGTGTCATGTATAAAGTTATACAGTTAAATTCATCTGCAGTGTATGGATTATTCAACATACCGCGTTATGCCGCATTCATATAGAACAACAACATTTTTATATTTAATTTCAAAGTATTATTTCTCGAGTACTTTAATTTTAAGTGAAAATATACTTTCAAAATATCAGTACAACACATCCGTTCGTGGAGCAGTTCCTACTGTACTGCAATTATTAGCTCCTCGATGTAATAAGGAAGTAATATTTTCAGAGCTTTTTCTCAAATTAGTCTTCTGTTATTATACACTAGCATCCGTAAGCCTAAAACTAAAAGTCGAAAGCACATAAAAATATTTATCCGAATGAAATTCTGGCGAACACAAAATATACAATACAGGAAACAAACAATAAGTAACTAAATAATTACTTCAATAAATATTGTCTTGTTCAGATATCCGTCTCGGGCAATGGTTTAATTTCTCAATTCCAACGATATTATACAAAGTAGGTGATAGTAGAGCTCCTCCAATTTTTAGAAGTAGCAGTAAGTTTTAATATTTTTTCGTTTACCGTCCTGGACATATGTTATCTACCGATGAGGCAATAGGTGGACACAATGTACTATATATGTAAAACTAATATATAAAACAAAATATAGAATTTGTTTACCGTCCTGGATATATGTTATCTACCGATGAGGCAATAGGTGGACACAATGTACTATATATGTAAAACTAATATATAAAACAAAATATAGAATTTAATACGTATAACCATGGAGATGTAACGTTAATCCTCTTCTCTGTTACGATTTAACCATTTAAATATAAAATGTAGGATATTATATTGTCACACAGATAAATTATATATATCGGCTATTCAAATACATTTGCATTTTTAAATATGTATGTGCCAGCGAAGTTAGTCCCACAGTGATCGAAGTGGTGCAGTAACTCATGATCGATGCCTCACTGCAGCCGTCAAATATGCCGCTCTTCGTGGAGCTGGAGAAGCATTAAGGTGTAACCATGTTCAGTATCAAAGATGATTATGTTTGTGTTGACAATTATTTTTATAATAGCTAGTTTTGTCATTGGCAACCTTAATTTAAACTCACAGACTTACGTCATTAAAATTAATCTCCCCTAAAATTTTAATGCCATTAAAACTATATTGGATAGGATTTTAGCGGTCGGATATAAATTTAAAAATTTGTCTTATCAAAACGCTCTAGAATATATCCCTGACAGTAAATATGTTCCTCATTATGAATTGTTATCCTCACCACATTTTCGATCAATAAAACAGCTCACAGTAATAATTAGTTTAATAGAAAAAACAAGGACGAATGTGCTAGAACAAAATTGAACGCCACCACTTAATACCTTCGGAATTCGTAGGAATGAAAACATATAAAGTAGTACCTGAGTATTAAAATTGATGCACTAATGGAAAATAATAAGACATTGCAACAAAAGTGTTCTTTTCATTATTGATTGTCGGATTGAGGTAACAAATAATAGTTGCCATAATAGTAAGCCATGAACTCGAGATATTCCTGCACCAATTCATTTTGGAAATCCATTGGAAAATCCTTTATGGACGGTGTGTGGGATTCCAGTACGGTGTGTGCTATGTACTGTTTATCCACTAAAATCTCCTGCCTCACACAATCGTACCCAGAACCTTCTACGAACATTACATCATCTCCTTTTAGATTCTAACTCTTTCCTGACCCTGATATTGCCTCACACGTTCTTCTGTCTCCTTTCGGGTCATAATATCCCTTACCATAGTGTGTATGGATTCGCAGTTGAATCTGTCTGAGGATGTCGGGCGTTAAGTCATTCCGTATCTTCGTATAGGTAGGTCTCCTAAATTCATCCCATCTAGGGCACTCAAAAATGGTGTGTCCACGCTTCCACAATGCATACACACGTCAGTGTCACCCCGATTGATTTCGTTTTGCGAAGAATCTATACAGACCATGCGCTGTCAAGACTGGCGTCAAATAATAGTCTAGTCTTCGGTGTCTGCAGTTGATCCATGTCCTTATGTCCGGGATCAGCCTCTTCGTCCATTGGGCTTTTTCTTGTTCGTCCGTCCATCTGTTTTGCCAGGCGCGCAGTGAACCCTCTCTTGCCTGTTTCCTTGTAAGTTTCTGGTCGTATTCATGTCTGTGCTCGTGCAAGTAGCACCTTTCCACCATCACTTGCAGTGCCATACCAGACACCGTTCTGTACGTGGACGCAACAACATACTTCTTTGGAGCCGTTGCAATTGCGCATTATAGTTGCGAACCCCGACCACTCGCCCTCATATCGGGACTCCGTAAACTTCCATACATTGCATGGCGCTGCACAGAACAGACCGCTTGCAGCTGCCTGGTCCCCCAACATTAGGCATTGGTCTAGTCAGTCTGGACAACTTCTTCTCTGTCTTGGTGACTGTCTCCACTATGTGCTGCCTAAAGTTCAGCTTGTTGTCCGTGATCACTCCCAAATAGGTGACAAATCTAGTTATTCTTATTCCTTCCAGATTAAAAAAGACATGGTCCCTTTTCCGGCCGCCTCTTACTATTACGGCTTCCGTTTTCTCTGGTGCAAGGATCAGTTTGTGTTCCTTAGTCCACATATTAATTTGTGGTACAGATTTGCCCTTTGCATCAGTATGTTCTCGTTTCTCGCTCCCACTACCAATGTTAGATCATCTGCAAAGGCATCTCTCGTAAGTTCAAGGCTGAGTACGTCATCATATATCAGGTTCCACAACGTCGGTTCAAGAACTGATCCCTGCGAAACTCCAGATCTGGTCTCCATCATTTCCCCCTTTGCCAGTACTATTCTTCTATTAGTCAGATAGCTGGTTATGACATTGATAAGATAGGTCAAGACTCTCCTTTCTCGTAGTTTTTTGATGATCAGTTTGTGAGAAACCAGATTAAAGGCATTTCTGATGTCAAATGTGATTAGTACGCACCATCTGCTATTGTACTCGTTAACCATTTCTAATACTGTATTAATAGCGCCGATTGTGGACTTACCCTTTCGGAAGCCGTACTGATGTGGGTGCAGGCCGCTTTTCTCACCCAGCTCTTTGTGCAGCCTATTCCTAACAAGCGCCTCCAGCAGTTTACTTAAGGTGTCCAGCATATAGATACGTCTGTAAGAGCTTGCCAGCTCCGAGGGCTTACCACTTTTTGGGATTAGGGCAACCCTAGCCACCTTCCAACTATCAGGAAATTCCTGCCTTTCCGTTAGGTTGTTCACAAGTCGCAGAAGGAAGTCCGCTGCAATCCATCGCCTTCCAGTCAGTTATTTGCTTTGCTATTTGGTTTGTAGATAAAGTCACGTCAATGTACGACTTAGTCTGCCCCCTAACAAAGGTAGGTTCCTGGCCCGTGTTTAGCACCACCATATTCAAAGCGTGGATCGATTCCAACCAGTATGCACCCTTCTTGTCCGCTCTCGATGCTCCCCACTGTATATATCACGTTTATATCACCTAGCTACAGTATAACAGTATGGACAAAGATGAGTCATCTATTGTTCTTTTAGTGCCTTCGTTTGGTGACCTTGAGTCCATTGTTCACCATATTGAAAAGGAGCGCCCAATCGCATCACGTCGTGCGATTTTAAAGTAAACCATGTATACAACTGGAATAACATTCATCATTACTATAAACCAGACAGATATTAACAGTTTTTATAAGTAACTACTGGTTTTATGTAGCCGTATTTTATAACCATATAGTTGTTTTACTTGTTTAAATAATGTCATGAATTTGGATAAACCAAGAACATAATATAATTTAATATAAATTATGGTTTCAAATTAACATCAGTGATTTTCAGAGATTAATATATAACAGATTAAGTATTTCAGTTGTTATTTTTAATATTGTATCTACAACAGGACGATTATTATGTAATGCAAGCTATGGGCATTTATTATAGTTCAAAACAGCGTGAATAGTGTATTTAAAAATAGGGGGTAGGTAATAAGAATTAAACTACGAACTACTTAATGTGGAAATAATTTTAATAGCATATTTCCAAATCTTTCAATTTCAAAGGTATTTTATATGTAACTCTCCATAATCATAAGCTATTTGCTACTTACAGTATTAACTCCAAACATTCACAAATTTAACTATACCTATATATATATACAATCAAAGAAAACACAACTATAAAATATATACACAGTCCTAAAAACACCTTATAAAAATAACTAAATAAAAAACACAATAAACTACTTATAACACTAAAAAAAACGAGAATGCGGTTAATAAAAGGATAGGTTAATTGTATGTCAACAAACGATTTGCAAGTGAAAATGTAAACATGGCCCTTTTCAATGTGGCGATGTCGATTCTGCGCACAAAAATCGGGTTTGGCGGGAATCGACTTTTGTCCATACTGTTATACTGTGACCTAGCACAGTGGTTTGTTTTTTGTCTATTAGTTCCAGGATAAGATGGCGTTGTGTCCAAATACCTGGACGTTCTTACTCAGTATCAAAGCAGCTACGCCCGTTCTGGTATCTTTAATCCAATTTGTACCGTTTACTCGTTTCTTATTCGGTTCGCTCACGAACAGTATATCCTTGTCGTGCCGCTTAGCTGTAGCATATGCCATATCGTGCGCTGCATACGCCGTACCCACATTAATTGGGAGTATTTTCATAGAAGTTTTTTAATTACATACTTGTTCCAGTTTAGTTTGCGATAGTCCCTTCCCTACGGAAGGCTCCTACATCTTGACCTAAGCCTTAATTGCCTTTTCTCTGGATCCGCCTTGATGCTATCTTTTCTTCCTCCTATTCCCTTTACTAATTCCTTGGTTTTTTCGTATACAAGTTTCCTGTAGTATGGGCATCTGGTTTGGTCTGTCCGATGTCCATTCTTTCTGCAGGTGAGGTAGTAACTCTCCTCTGTGTACTCCTTAGCCCGATAGTCGCTGTTCCCACAGTTTAGACACATTGCCGTGTCGTCCTTCGCTTTACATTCCCATTTATGGTGCCCAAATTCCAAGCAACCTGTAACATCAAATGATATTTATTCTCTGCCTTACACGGCACGGCGTCCACCCTATTCTTATTGTACTATAAAAGACACAAGAATTGAATCGAAAAGCCATAAAATTTCCTCGGGACTAAATCAGGTAGCGAAATATAAACAGACAGACAACTTGGTCAACTGTAAAGTGCCAGCGGCTGTATGCTGTAAAATATTTTAGACATAAATAGAAAGACATTAGGTAGTAATATCTTAAGCAATAGCATACACTGTAAATTGAATACACCTACAAATAGCATTATCGTAGTGTCCGCTGTAATATTTATCAATATATGTGTTAGTCCTCGTATACACATAATTTGCCATATATAAAATGCTACTTTAAGAAAAAATATTTTTTTACAGAATTAGAGCACTGCGCTCGATCCTTAATTATACTAATAGATGGATATTTACTTCTTAGAAAGAGTTTCTAATGTAGTTACGGATTTGGTAATACAAATAACTAATACTTTTATTTTACAATGATTGTATTATTATATTGTATGCATATATTCGTTTATCTGATCGATTTATAGATTACTAGGGTGATTACAAATGATTATAGATGTGGCTATAGAAAATGATGATCCTTTCGAAGTATTAATGTCTTATCGCATTATCATCTTCAACATTTTCCTGAAATGTTATGTTAAGTAGATTTTTTTGTGTTAGTTAACCTTTATTGATAATTGTTGGAAACACAATCGCTAAGTAAATAGTCACAAAGGTAGCGGTTGTGTCTACAGTTTTATCAAAAGCGGAAGTTTTAATTTTCCAAGTATTTAACGTAATTGTCACCGCTAAATAATGTGCGTTGAGATGTCCTCTACGCAGGCAAACTGAAAAATTGAGAAAAAGCTCCATTATTTTCGTAAATTTTAAGTTTGAGTGAGCGTAATTAGTGAACTTCGAAAAAAACAAAAAAACACAATATGTCAAAAACGGGCGCCTTTTGGATAAAGGAAATTGGGCCATATTTATTGCAAATTATCTTTACTAACACGCTATAAAGTATGACGGTTTCATTACCAGTCACCCTGTATACTTATTTGCGGTAAGTCTTTACCGTTTATTACTGTTCTAAGTTTAACTACAACATTCAAAAAACAATAATAGAAAATATCTTTTTGAATTATTAAGGCTACGAACTTAATATCATCTATCCCGTTGCTAATCACTTTTCCTTCCAGTTTATCTAATATTTCGTACAACTTACAGATATCGTTTACCCCTCCCTGGTCCATATCATATGGTATCATGTAAAGAATTCTGGAATTCAATCTTCGTCTTCCGTTACTTACTTCCATCAGGGTGGCTACATCAGGAAATCCCAGCTTAATATCTTCCGATATTTCCGCATAATGAAAACCATTTGGGTTGACTGAAAAATGCCAGATATTATTCACTCATTTCTGTATAAGCAAATTTTGCAGTAATTAATACATTTTGTTATATTAACTACAATATATCGTTGATTGAGCAATATTTCGTGGTGCATACTTCCACAATATTGTGACTCCAAACATTTAGTTTTTTACTATAGCCTTGTGTCTACTATAATATTGTGTGGAAGTAAAATTGCCGTAATAAGTATGTATCTACAAAATGTTGGGTCATGTTACTTTTATTCTAGCAAGATTAACTTTTGTATTTGTTTCATGATCAACAATTGTGATGGATATTACCATAAACATTATCCCACAAATTTATAATGACCTCTACTACACCGTTTTGCTTTAGTATATTAATAATAATAATAATGATAATAATAATAATAATAATAGTATCTTTATTCTCTTGCACATAATACAAAGTAAATATATAACAATTAATAAAAAGCAAAACAAAGTAAAAGTAAATAAATAACACGCAAGAGAATCCGAAGGGGCTTATTTAGGTGAACAGCAAAATGCTGTTCTCTGCTCTCCCATAGAACCCTTCGATCCCAAAACAACAAAATAGCGAATTATGTTATTTAATTCGCTATTTTGTTGCTAAACCTACTTAACCTACGTAACCTAACCTAACTCTGCAAAGTACAAAAAGGAAAATGAAAACACAAGGCAAATGAAATATACCATAACTTGCATATTTACAAAAAACAACCCACGAACATATATTGCAAAACGGGGAACCCAGAAAGAAACTCTCAAATAGGGAGTGCGTAGCGCATTCGAACTACCGACATTGCTGTAAAAACAGGTGCGTGTGAATGGCACGCCTGAAAGCTGGCAGACCCAAGACTTTAAATACATTAGGCAGCGGGTTGTATAAGTGATAAATGTTATAAGTGAAAGACCTAGTGTACAAGGTTGTGCTGTGTACCGGCGGAGTTATCAGACCCCTGTTTCTGACATTAATATTATGAATATCACTCCGGTACCTTATCTTATTATACAAATACGGAGGCGTGCGGTACAGTAATATCTTATGGTATACAATTAAAGAATAGTATATTAAACGATTCCGCATATTCAACCATCCAAGATCCAGCAGTTTATGAGATGTTCTTTCGTATTTGCGAATGCAGAAGATATAGCGCATACATGCATTTTGGATCCTTTGCAACATCCACAGTATCCAGACAGGGGTCGTAAACAGCACTGGCGTAGTTAAACGAAGATAGTACAAAACTATGACAAAGCATTGTCTTTAGCTGGCGATTGAAGATGGTTCTATGTGGATGCAATAGTTTCAGATTACAAATGGCCTTTCCGATCATATTAGATACATGGGTTCGATATCTAAATGTATTGTCGAGCGGTAAACCTAAACTTTTTACTTCGGGTAGAATTGGGACGGTGTGATTATCTAATGATACCTCTATGTTTTGCCAGCAACGAGCTACTTCAACAACCCGACCAAACAATATAGCATTCGTCTTTAAGGGATTAAGTGCTAACGAATGGTTAAGAGAGAATAACTGAATAGCATGCAGATCCTGGCTAATTTTATCAACAGATTGCTGTAATTCATCAGGAGGAAACGATATATAGATTTGGGTGTCGTCGGCATACATCTGAATTTTACTAAAACAAACAGATCTAGGAAGAAGACTAGTGTACACCGAGAATAGAAGGGGCCCAAGAATCGATCCTTGCAGCACTCCTCGACTAGTGGTGAGGGGAGCTGAGGTATAATCCAACACACGAACGGAATGACATGACATGACTGTGTGGCAGTGTCGCTACATCCCAAATACTTAAGTATAGACAGTAATATACTGTGATTGATAGTGTCGAAAGCTCTACTAAAATCCAACAAGACTAACAATGTAAGTTTCCCCTATCTCTGGCCTGAATAATATCATCTGTGACATCCAAAAGTGCCGTTGTACAACTGAAATCACGCCTAAATCCCGATTGGCAAGTAGCTATTAAGCTGTAGGTATTTAAATGTAATGAGAGTTGTTCATGAATAATCTTCTCTAACACTTTGCTAACCGAGGGGAGAATACTGATAGGACGTAGATCTGAAAGCCCAGAGACCCTACTTCTTTTAGGAAGAGCTAACACGATGCCCGTTTTCCACTGTTGAGAGAAATAGTGAGACTCAATGCAGCAGTTAATTAAATGAGTAAGATACGGCAGCACATAAGGAACAACCAACTGCAACATGTTAAGGCCAATACCATCAGCTCCGATAGCTTTTGTCTGACAAATAAATCGGAAGAGAATAAATGTATTAAATCCTAAATGTGATAGAAACGTCAATAATTGTGAAAATCCTTTTTCCACACAATTCTGACTGCCTATCTCTTCTATGTATGCAGCAGAATAGTTTATGCTTATTATCATTTTATTACTATTTATTAAAACTCCATATTTTCTATTCAGATTGCTTCTAAAAGCATTTTCACCTGTTGTGTAATTTTATATCATAATGATATTCAGTCAAGCTGAAAAAGGTACCTACATTCCGATTCTAAACGTGTTAGCCTGGATTGAGTAAATGGTCACTTTGAACGTATGAAAGGCGAATGTCGCAGGGCGCAGCCAGCCGTCAACCAAGTCACGCAAGCTTCCTTCATAACCGCAATGCAGTCCAACAGTTTTACACTTCCGAACCAGCGACTGTGTTAACTTTAAGCTTGATCGCACACATTTCTACAAATACCCACCACGACGCTACTCCAAAAACATATTTAGAAATGTCTCACAGTCAGTACTAGGGTTTTTTTTATCGATCATTAAATTACCATAAATATCCGTTTTCGATTTGCCTATAGAATGCGTTTTCCGCCGAAGAAGGAATAGAAGAAATTGTGTTTTAATGATTTTTGTACGTGTGATTCCATATCGTTGTTTCTCTTAACTGGTGTTAATAGGATTAAAATTCATAGAGCTGGTAGTGTAATTGGCAAATATGTCAACTTCTAATGAATATACATGATGAAACGAAGAAATTCGTTAAAAATTCAGGTAATTATATACAGAAAATTGTATCAGGATGTCTAAAGAAGAACATATACAGTCATCACTGTTTTTTTAATTGAACATCCTATATGTTATACCATTTTTAATTGTACGGTAAATACTGAACACTTTTTGTCTAACATACTGTGTATATGTCTAAAATCAACGGTTTTAGGAATAATGACGCTTGAGATGTGATAAATTAAAATACGCAAGTATTGAAATAAAATGTTTACATTGAACAAATACACTTTGAACTGTTTATAAAGTCAATAAAAACATTCTGTCTACAATTCTCATATATCAAAAAAATTTGTAACTAAAAATACTAATCGATGTGTCCCAGCGTTTTTTTGCAGAATAATTACCTGAATTTCAAGCAAATTTGTTGCTTTCAATATGAGCGCACTATATGTATAATACATATCAGATGAATTGGAATTTTCAGGTAGTAATAACTACGTGGCGATTTATTTATGTATGTAGTACATGTATTTAGGCCGCAGTGAAACCCATTCAACCAGCTACGACGGTTCTTCATATAGGTACCTTTCAATGACTCTACATCGCCTATACCGAAAATTTCATTTTCACCCTGTTTTACTCATTAATGTAAGAGAAATTATACCATTCTCAAGAAAACTTTACTATACTATTGGGTTTATGGATTGATGGAATATTGAGAAGGTATACGCACATCGATAATTCATTAATTAATTAATTTGTGTAGTGGCACCGTGACCAAAAAGTGTTACTTAATTATCACTTTGGTTGCATTTGCCCACTTTTAAAATACGGCATTACACAAGTGTAGCTCTTGTCGCAAGCACGGATTTCATGTTCGTGGCAAACTACGATGATGACAACGGTTAATGATTGTATAAAATATTACTATTACAAAATTTTCAATATACGTTATCAGATTTACTCGTTCTTTTTGAAAATTCTATTTCTAAATATAAATCGTTAATAAGATCGTTGAAAGAATAAATATTGCTTTCAAAATGGTCTTCCGAAGTTACAGAACACTACAGTGTCGCAGCTGAAAAAAAACTGAAAGCATGCTAGGGTATAACTTAAAATGTTTATTGTTTAAGAAAAGTTGAATATAAATCTACATATTTCTACGGCAGAACTTGTAAAGCGCCGATCGCTGATGTACAGTGAGGTGCAAAGGTATCCGGATACGTCTAGATAGAGAAATACCCTGCGCTCAATACTTTATTCCAAAGAGCCGCAGTGCAGCTTAGTACCTGCTGGGTACTAATAATTGTACTATATAAACGCATATATATAGAGATATTATATAAATTAAAATGTTAGAATTTAGGACGGTTGTTCTATATCACGTATATTTTCCGAGTTGTCCATTTTACTAAAAATTAATAAATATATGACTCTTTTATTAAATTGTAATCATTCAACCGACTATTAAGAGGAATAGTATTTTTGCAAATACATACTAAAAAAAAAAAGATTGTTGTCCTCCGATACAAAATAGTAATACATGTATGTTCACATTATATACCTTCACCAGGTGGAAACCTATCAAATGCCTTTTGTTATAAGATGCAGTAATGAAGCGTTCGCAAAAGAATACATTATCAATTTTTTTATCTAGGTTTAGTGTACCTGATTATTTATGTTGCAAACTCATAAAATATTTTGTGAAGTTATAATACAATAGAGGTCATAATAGAAAGTAAAATGTTTAATTGTTGAATTCTGTTTAGTGAAAATCACTTTATTTATATTAACAATTTTTTTACATTTACAAGTTAGTGTTCATTCATGGCTCAATATATCAATGATTAATTTGGTTATAAATATTTTTAACAGGCATGTCTTTAAATTTTGATATTATTTGTCATTTACTTTTCAAAGAGAAGATGAGGATAAAGTTGTAATCGAAGAGTGAACTAGAATAAATTTAAGTTGTAATTAATGATAGGGAATAAAAGCTAAGTAAAACTTCATAAAAAATGTATATTAATTTTTATAGTAAAATACATTAAAAACAACAATAAGAATGTTTGTGTATAAAATAAATAATTAATGCTCAACAGAATACTACACTTTAATTCTAGAATAAGATATATAGATTAATAGAGTTGTGTTTGTGGATTATCCAATCATAAGCACCTATAAACTTGACAAATACTCATAACATAATACATACATCTTTAATCTCTTCTGACGTTTTTCTTCATATATTTATGTATATGTATTTAGTGAATAATCTTCAGATGAAAAATGTTTTTAAAACTAGATAGGTACGGCAATAATTTTATTATATTACTATACGGGCACATTTGGTTTTACATGTAATTCGCCAATACGCGTTTGTATATGTTTAAGTTGTAATTTTAATTACTGCAACATCCTTATTATGTGCAACTGGCTAGTTTTTGAGAAATTTTGTTTCATATTTTGTGCTGATATGAGGGTTTTTATCAATGAATTCTTTGTTTTTTTAGATAATTTTGTTGATAGGCATGGCAATTTATATTTATATTATTAGTAAGTAATTTGACACATATTAAATGTCAATTTCTTCCACTGAAGAAGTTATTTAACAAAAACATATTATTATATGTTATGTAATTAATTGGTATTTAATTATTTATTGTTTTATTGACCCTTAAGTGGAAATAAATCAGGAATTAAAAGATAAGTACATAAAGGTCAGAAAATACATATATTAATTACAGTAAGCTGAGTGGTTTATTATTAACTAAAGGAGTAATATGTATATTTTAGATGTAATATGTATATTTTAGATATTGACTAATTTTCGTTAAAACTAACAAGTCAAATAATAGTCGCGATATTCATTTCTATACTTATGTAATGCTACTATAAGGAATAATAATATGATCTACTTGACGCTACAGAAGCTTAAATTCCCATATTTTACTTTATGCTATATCCATATACATATTGTATATATGTATGTATACAGATCAAACAGCCGTCCTATAGTCGGGGCATCGTATGTCGGAAGCATTCGGGAGTAGAGAAGTAGGGATGCATTAGTAGGCTTAACTCGACAGCGCACAGTTGTATTGTATTAGTGAGATAAAGTAATTCATGCTATCGTAAATATACGATTATTATTGTTACTATTACTGATGCTGATTGTTTTGTAATTCATTATGGACATTTTTACCCTTCAACAAAAGAAATATGTTACAAAACAACATCATCGTGGTTACTCAATAAGAGATATTGTACGCCTATTTAACGATGCGTTCTAACAAACTATTTGTTTTGAAACAGTTCGTCATATAATCAATAACTTTGAAATGTATGGCTTTTTAAATCCGTGTAAAACTTGTATTTACAGACGAATTTTCGTTCGCTGTACATGGTCGACACAACCCAAGTGTTGCAAGGTATTGGTCACAAGAAAGGAGACCTTGTACTTATGACGCTCGAACACCATACTCTGCAAAATTAAATGTTAGGGCTGGCCTATTACATAACAACGTAATTGGGCCATTTACTTTATTTACTTATGAACAGAAATTATTGTCTTGGTTACGTGTGTAATTGCTCCTCCTATTTGTGACGAGTTCATCATCTATATTTTTACCACAAACTTCTGTTTAGTTTAGAAAGTTTATAGACATTTTGAGAATAAGCAAACAATTATTGTATTGTGCATATGTATTGAACAGAATATAACCGTGCGGTCTTCAGTGAAGCGTGCAATCTAACTATCTACTAATACATCCTTACTTCTCTATTCCCGAATAGTTCCGATATACGATGCCCCGACTATAGGACGGCTGTTTCATCTGTATACGTATTATACGCATTTGTATATTGCAATGTTATTGTAAGAGCAAAAAACTACGGTTACACTACGGTTTACTCTTCTGTCATTTCATTATAGAAGTAGTTTCCTTACTTGTAAAACTCAACAGTTATCCGGTACATATTCCTAACCTCTTCAAGTTAAGAGTGTCCACTTCTTTTCTCAATATACACTTCAGTCTTTGCATCTGTTATCAACAATTATCAAATGACTGCCATAGATATTTCTACACGATTGCAGTGAAATGCATAGTTTTGATGGAAAGTCGTGGAGAATTAAAAACTCACATATTTATTCAGCAAGATTAAATTCAGGGAACAGATTTACAAGCATAGTTTTTTCTCTAACGTACCTCTGATTCAGAATATTCCGTTTTTTTTTTTTTTTTTTTTTTTAATGTGTGGTGGGTGCCTAGTTGCAGTGACTCCGTAAGCTGTATTACTTGTCTGGCTATCACTGCAACTCTTGCGGTGTAGTTGGTGTGTGTAAGTTGTGTTTAAATGGCTTTGTGACAGCATCATATCGCCTTTTATGATGCCGCGCTGTTAATCACTTTGCTCCCAACAGCGAATGGCAAGTCGATCCGGGATTAAACTCTCTGAAAAAATGTCACCGTCCCTCCAGAGAATTGAACCCCGGCACCTATCGTCCTCTCACAACAATAGTCAGCCGCCTAACCACTGCGGCCATCGACCCGTTAATAATTTGTTACATCAAGAAATGAAAGATTTCAGTTCCTTATCGAATGTCAATCGCTTATCAGATAGTGAATATAATTTATACAATTTTTTAAATTTTCATTTTGTTTGTACTTATATTACTCCATATTTGATTTTTGTTGTAGCGATACAACCTTTTTGAGTGTTGTAAATCTAGTTGTAGATGATTTCTGACTCATGTATGACCTTTATAACACAAAGATTCAATAAAACCGTATTATTATAAATATGATAGCAATATACATATATGTAAATACATACATACCTGTATGCAATACATATGAACGTGGATTTGCATTGGTCTGAATTAGATTTTTTTCTATATCACACTCAGAAATGCGAAGCTGTTAAAGGATTAGTGGAACTGATACAAATTAAATTTTCTGTGAAATTGCACTAATTTATTGTACAAGCTAGAATCTTAGAAAAAAAGGGACTAATAGTAAGTAACACTGGTCATTGTTTGTTGCACGGGTACCACTAATTGTACTTAATACGATTGTTTATCGTGGTTTCAAATATATATTCGGAATTTCTCCAGTATCCACAGTTCTCTGCTTACTTTAATTTCTTGAAATATTCTAAAATATAAATACAGTAGCGGCAGAGAACTAAGAGAACATTCTAGCGGGATGTTCTAATAACAGAATTTTACGTTATTCACTGTATTTTACCATAAGTTCTTATTGCCATTAATTTCTGAGTAAACACGTAGACAAATAGATATAAGACACTTGGTATAAGTGGTGAAGTGACGCTAAAATCTCAACAAAGGCAAAACCTTACTTTATTAGGGATAAAAGGCTATGAACTTTGAGTGTAAAATGGGGTATCAAACAATGGCCTGATATCGACATATCTGTTATTTATCGTCTACTAGGCTTCTAACTGCATAGAAAAATGGCACGCACCACATGCCATTCGCTATCTATATGATTTGGAAGAAATCCAAATATTTCTCCTCTGACTATTATTTTCGCTTAACTAACATTAAAGGAATTACGTTAAAATCGAAACATACAGTGATATGCCCTAATAATACTTCAGAATCAAGCTGTTCATCAGAATCTCATTTATTGAATCAAAAAAATCTTAAAGATCAGAAGGTCTGAATAGTGTTTAGTTGTTTGAAAGTATAAATGCCTATCTCTCTGAAACCTTCCGTGATGATGGAAAACCTCTATCGTATTTGAATTCAGAAAATACCTAGAATAGGTATCACATATTGTTCTTTCGGAGACAAAAAAAAACACTTCTTTTCTGTTACTCGGTGTAATCAGCACACACTAGCCTGTCAGTCAACACTAAGTCTTTCTTGATTACACTAAAATATTAATGGTTATAACAAAAACGATATTTTGAGCAGAAAGTACTATAAGGATCTTGGTTTTTGTTCCATAAACTATAAAAGCTGAATGCAGCAGTTTGAATTCGCCGATAGAGTTTGGAAGGTGATAAGAATATTGATTTCATTAGATTTACAGAAGATATCAATACTGTGTATCACTTTCTGTTATTTACTGTATAAACCGTGGGGGCGGTATTTTAACGCATATGTCATGTAGATTAGTACATGTGATTGGTTGATCTTACGGCTTTCACATGTCAACCCGGCGACTTGTTGCAATACTCTTTGAGTATTTCACGTCGTTAATGCGGCGCAGTTCCGATTTGTCTTGTGTCCACAGTGACAGGCTTCCGTACCCTTTGCCATTTATAAGAGTTTAACACCTTGTATATGTGTGACGCAGATCAATACTTTATATCCGGTTAGCATAATATACCATAACGGAATAAAGAAAGATGGAATTTAATAATAAGCAATGCTTTACAAATAATGATGTACTGGGTACTTCTATAAAGTGATTAATGCAACTATTTTGTTAGGAGCTCATAAATTTGAAATTATGTAATCGATTGTACACCACAGGCAATAGCTTTGCTCCCCTTATATACGGTATAGAGCGCTCAACTTAAACCCATTTCCATCCGCATTGTGCACATTTTCCGCGTTATGAAACTTGATGTACGCTTTAACTGCCTCGATAAAATCTTTCACAAAAATCTACAATTGTGCTATGCACTGGCTATAAATATGATCTCTTAAACTATGATATCCACTTTCTTTAGGATTTAAAATTCTTCAGTTCAACTTTTGATACTCACTTGTGTTTGCATACTCATTCGTGGATATCTATATCATCAACAATTGCATGTCGGTCCATGGCAACTGCAAATTTGCATAATACCTATTCAGGAATCTCCAGAAGCTTTTCCCGGTTGGATCCCCCGTTTTGTAAATAGTTTTCCCATTTGTATAGCGATCGATTGCTTTCTACTATCCTAAGTTTATTTTGCACAGTAGCAATTGTCGTAGTATAGATTTGGCCGATCTCCATTGAATGGCTTTCCATTTGTAATCTTCATTTGCAATGCCAATTTTATAAACTAATCTTAGAAATATAGTTTTGTGCTTATATATGTGTCTCCAAAGTTCAACTCGTCTGGGGTCTCGTCACTCTAAATGTCAATTACGGCAAAAGCGAAAAAACGGCGTTTTATAACACTTGATGGTTTCAACCAGATGAGCAAATTTTGTTCAAATTGGTCAGTTCGATCCATCGGCAGTGCTTGGGGGTAATGAGAGTGCAAAAAAATATTAATATGCACTAAACTGATACATCTAGGAAAGGTAAATTTGATAAGGTACAATTAGTATTTTTACTATTTAAAATATCGGTGTAATTTGCAAAATTGTAAAAATTGTTGATTTTTTTAAGAAGGAAATTCACTCTCTAAATCTCAATTTCCACAAATGATTATGAGTTATACTAGATTACCAAGATTCGTTCCGAATTGCGCTGCCGTTCCTCTGGTTAGTGAAAGAAACACAAATTAGTACCTATTTATCGCAATAGACATGGCAATTATGTTGATTTTTATGGTGTACTGACAATTTCTTATTATGTGATGGTATATATAACCTTTCTGAAGCTTTCTAGGTACATTAAGCAATCTTAATTCGTGGACAGTCCTGTCACAATATGATAACACCGAAGCCGCGCCGAAGATATCCGATATACATATGTACATATATGCAATACTTCCGAACTTTCATTTAAGACCATACACATACAGGTAAAACCGTAACAAGAGTTTCTACATTTCAGGGTCATTTAAAACCTATTTACACATGCAAATTTAGTCCAATATAATGCACACAAGGTCGCTTATCTTTATGTGACTATTTTAATATTTTAGTTTGTTCTACGCTGTTGAAATACATATACCATAATAATAATATGAAGAATAGAACTCGAAAATAGCGGCAACAGCAACACATTTCTAATTAGTAGAACTCGAAAACTATAACAGTTAAAAAAGAGTTCTCTTATAAAAAAATCCTTAATTTGAATCGCTATTTCCATATTTGATATTCGGATTCGGATTGATGTATGTATTTTACCATCATATTGGAATACTCCTATGAAACTATCAAAGTCAACAAACCAAATGATACATAGATACTATACGATACCTATTTTCATCATCATTCACTCAAATATTCTAGTTAAATATGTCTTACTAAACTCGTAATTTATTCATTCATATTGTATGTTGCTCCACGAGTCCAAAATTAAATCTTTACACTAATGATGTCTAGTTTATAATCATTCTTGATGATAGTTATCTTAGAATCTTAAAAAAGAAATATAGAGGAAGCAGATAAATGAATTCCAAAATATCTATTAGGATTATTAGAATAATTTGTTTAGTAATTTAATATTGTATTAACAATTAAATTTCTTTTGAAGCATTACAGTCTCATACGCCGATTATTTAAACCGCATTTATTAATCCATCAAACACCACAAATTGTAATAATAATATTATCCCAATAATTAAATCTTGCTTGAAATACTGTGATCTCCTAACTGGAACTCATATTCAAAATACTGAAATACATATTTCCTAAATTTTCAGAATTGTTAATTTCAATGCGGGGTGTCTGTAACGAAAGTCTCAGAAAATTCTTATTTTCTTAATACAAAGTTAGAATGATGGGCTAAACCAATTAGGAGCACCATTTAAATATGTTTTAATAACGTTATAAGTAAAACACTTTAATGACAATTATCTGTATATAGCAGTGAATATAATTATATTCAGTGAATAAAAACCTATTTAACTCAGTAGATTTTTTTCTTATACAGTTGTGGTCAATAAAATAGGGACACAGTATATTATCGCTTGTTTTACAAATAGAAGCTGAAAAACGATTTCTTTCACCACAAATCGATCATTAACGACCAGAACAGCTTAAATGTGGAATATTTCTCTAAAAAGTTAATTATGAACAAAGTTACAAGCATTGAAGTACACATGGAAAAATTCACCCCTCCTTTCTGGTGAAAGTTGAATTAAATTTGTGTCACTAAAAAAGAGAGTATGATTTGTTCATCCAACATTCCAAATTTGGTTTGATTATCTGCAGCGGTTCCAAAGTTATGAATTTTTTACTTTACGCAATAGAGGCGAAAATCGCATGAGACTCGCGTTACAGAGGGTTCGCACGCGATTTTCGCCTACGAACCTAAGAACAATATGGTTGCTAAATGTAATGCTTCATTATTCCACTTTAGTTAGTCATGCTTTTTGTATAAAACCAAACGTGAAAATTTTGTTAAAGAACTGGAATAGGGGAACTATACCTGGAATATACGTGCGGATCTTTAAGTTATTACAATTATTTTCTGCATGCAATTAGGATATACTAAATACAGTTTTTTCTTAGGTATGTCTTTTAGGAAAATCGTAACAGAGAAAATTATTACATTAAGTGATCACTTCGATAGAACTGTATATCAGGTAACGACAATATAGAACATTAGATTTTAACGGAAAATAATATTATTAATTTAAAGACATATTTATTACAAGTGTTTTCGAAAATATTATCAGCATTTAATTGGATTAACGTTTATTGCTTCGGCTGGTATGGATTACTAAGAGGATAGGTTATGGAATAGTTTCGTATAACATTCGCAACAAGCTCGTTTATCTGTCCTAATTGCAGCGATATATTATTCGAGATAAATTGGATGGTCGATAATCGACGATATTGAGGTGTTTCTCATAAATCTAAATGTTAGGAGTAAATTTATATTTTCTTGATATTAATTCTTTAAAATTTCAACTTAGAAATTTGTGTATGTATTAATATTATTGCATCTTTATTACATGTATCCATATTTCATTTTACCAATCTTTTTGCAATAATTTTCTCTTGCACGTGTATGTTGTGAATATGTATATGAATAGTCTGTTTAGAACAAAACTAGATAAGTTATTTATCATTATTGAAGACTTCACAATGAATAAATAAAACAAAAATTTAAGTTGTTTAAATAAGACATTATTACATATAATTCTTCCTCGTCTAACGGCAATAGGATACAATACAAATAAAATGAAACCATCACTTTAAGTTATAGGTATTTATTAATCAATACTTTCTCTATGCATACGCAGTAACATGTCTTCAGAAATGTCTGCACATGCATGTCTTATTTTCTGCTGCATGTTTTCTGGTGTTGTTGGTTCCGTGTCATATACAACAAGTCGATATTGTACACTTAAAATAAATATAGCAATTCTTCTGCGCGAATACAAAAGTGTATTGGGGCTGGTCGCCGCCAATTTGAACATCTAATTCGATAGCCGTCTGCGTTCTTCTACTATTTACCTAATGTAAACAATTTGTAGGTACTATTAACATTTATTTTCTACTTTTACATTTGAAAAACGAAGGAAAAACATTGCTATCCTAACTTTTATTATGTCCTCTTTTTTTCAAAATATCTCGATTAATATTAATTTGAGGTCATATGTGGTTTACTATTTTTCTATTCAGAACTTATTGCTCTTTTAGAATTTGATAAAAAAATACCATATACTATTTGAAAAAAAAAGAGTTGCTATGACTTTTGTGTCTTTCTTTATAGTGACAACAGTAGCGCCATCGGATGAGCCCCTTCATATAATTAAACTTAAATAACACTTTTTTTCATAACACTAATTGTTTCGAAGATATTACAGTGTTACACTTTAAATGGACCATCCTGTATAACACAAGCAAATATTTCAAACAAATCTTTCAAAGTTGTATAATCAATATCATAGGCAGAATTTTATTACGGAACATCATTTGCCCGGCATTACAATACATAGCTGCCCAAGACACATGACATGTAGGGATAGTGGCCTCTCTATTTAGCTCGCTTGTGAGGGCAATGAAGTCGTCTGGGGTGATTCCGTGATAGTTCCCGGAGAGGTTTTTAAGTGCTCTCAGGAATTTGTTCCTATCGAAGATATGTGTCGTACCTATTCCTTCCTTAGGTGGGTGCCTTTCTGGGTCCACTTCAAAGTATATGTGGTTATGGTCGCTGTGTGGATCGTCTGTAAGCACTTCCCAGTTCCGAATCCATGTGGTTATTCTATCCGATGCCCAAGTGATATCTATATAGGAGCTGCTTAACCCTCTTTGGAAGGTGGGGGTGTCGCCCACGTTCATGACATTTAATCCTGCCTCTGCCGCCCATTCCACAAGATACTCTCCTCTGGCGTCCGTCTTCGGTGAGCCCCAAAGGGCTAGCGTTAAAGTCTCCGGCCAGAACTACCTCTGTTGTTTCGGACTTAATTTCAAATAGCAAGTTATCCAGATAGTTTTGAAAGTCGTTCATTTTAACATTCAGGGAGATATAGCACCCAAATACACGCCATTCCTTCCATTTTAGACAAACGAACCCGTCTCCTGACATGTGACTACAGATTCCTAGGTCTATAGTCTATAGTCCTAGGCCTTATGTATATAGCCACGTTCGATCTTATATCTTTGATGTAACTGTTATCCTTAGTAATCTGTATGTTCGGCTCACTAATTATTATTATATCAATCGATCTTTCGTATGCAACAGCATGTGCGATGTCGTGTGCTATCCTCGCTCTTGCCAGGTTTGTTTGAAGGATTCTAACCATTATTCTTGTTAGACCCTTTAGTTTTATCCACTACCCGCTTTTGGTCTCTTAGGATAGTATGGCTCCTAATAATTTCTCTGAAGGTTGGGCACTTCGTTGTATCTGCCCGATGGTCCTTGGTCTCGCAAGTTGGGCAGTATGGTGCATTTTTACAGTCTTTGGCTTTATGTCCCGCTTGGAAACAATTTATGCAGGTATCTGCTCTGTCGGGACCCTTACACTCATGCGCCCTGTGACCGAAGTCTAGGCATTTGAAACATCGAGGGACTGTTACCCTCTCCCTCACCCTGCAGTTAACCCAGCCAACCTTGACTGTTTTCATATTTGTCAACAGATTGGCTACGGGTTTACTAACTTGGACTGTCGCAATTTGGTTCCCATCCCAGCTTGGCCTCGTAGACTACACTTTCACCGTGTAGCCGTCTCTGTGTCCTATTAGTTTCCTGACCGCTTCTTCCACTTCTCCTTTAGATGTAGCCGCATCTATGTGTAGGATGTGCATAGTGACTTCCTTATTTGTGATTTGCACGTCGTTGTCCACTTTCTTTCTGATAGCGTCTCTCAGCACTCCTGCTTTTCCAGGGCCTCCTTCCACCTCCAGCAGGAGGTCCCCTTTGGTTGTTTTCCTAATAGACTTCACTTGGACTCCTACCTTGTTTATGTCTATATTGCTTTTTACCGTTTTCAGAAGGTCGGCGTATGTTGTTTCGCCCGTTTTAATCACCACCTTACCTGTAAGGGGTTTCGGGTGTTTTTCTTTATGCGTCTTAACCGTAGGATTTCCTAGGATAATATCCAGAGTCTTATCATAAAAGACATATTCCGTGATTTTTCGTAACTGGTCTAGATTTCCAGCTCCATTAACTAATAAATTAATCCGAGTTGTGGGGTGAACCTGCATTGTCTCCTTAAGCATACTTAATTCAGAAATTTCTTAATTTGAGTAAGTATTATCGATACTCACTCCCTCCTCCTCATGTTGGGCTAGAGGAATAACTTAGAGAGCTGTGGTCCTTTCTATGGCTTCTTGGTTTTTTAATCTAGTTGATACGGTCTTTATGATGTAATCTACATCGTCTCCCTCTTTCTGTGTCATATCGTATATCTCAGGATGTCTTAGTACGAGGTTTTGTATGAATTCTCTTCCCTGTGATTTATCGGGAGACAGTATAATTCCATAATCTCCCTCTAGGTCTAGGTCCGCAGAAGTAAGCGGCTTTAGCCGTGTGTTCTTATACATAGTTTCTGGCCATTCTTTACCAAGCATGCCTTTAAACACCTGGAATTCCATTTTACCTTCCAGGGCACATGTAATTTCTGTCCTTAGCTTCTCCTCCTCCCGGAGTCTCATTAATTCCACCTCATCCAGATTTGCTTGCGTTCCCACGCTTACTCCTCCTATGCTTCTAGTGACCTCAGTTGCTACATCTGCTGTATTTCTCCTCTCCATATCATGCGCGGTCTCCGCTAACTGACAGTCGTTTAATTCCCTATGTAGGGCCTCTACTAGTTCTCCTAGTTCCCTGGTGACTTGTTTTATTTCCAGCCTAGTTTTTGTGGATTCTTGGACCCATTTCTTAAGCTCCTTCATTCTTGAGAGCACCTTCCCCATTGCGGCATTTACCCCTCTGTACCTTGGGTTATCCCCGTTATTCTTCAGCTGTAATCTAGTTCGCTTTTTTGTCGGTGATTCGAAACTCAGTCTCTTCCTCTTCAGTCAGTATCTTCCCCTTTGCTGTCCGTTCTGCACAGTCCGAGCCGGGGTTCGTGCTGATTGCATCATTCTCCACCCTTACAGGCGGGGGTTGAGGAGGAGGAGTCCTGGCTATGGAACTTCTTCTGCCGAAGATTAGTGCTTCTTCCAACTTCCTTTCGAAATTATCCGTGTTCGTTGCCCGTTCGTCATTACCATCTGCTACTCTTCCTTGATTTGTTGTTTTAGTGTATTCTGCCATTTTGATCCCACGAGTCGCTGGGGACTAAATCGTCGCTCGCGGCAGAGCCACCACGAGAAGACTTTTTGAAACCGGAGGTCGCAAGGTATCCGGAGTTCAGCAAAGTAGCGACTGGGCTTCCCCCCAGCCACGCAATCCTCGGCCTGTTGCTGTGCCATTTTGATTTGGGTTGCGGTGTATCGGTGTCCGCGGGCCGGCCGGTTAAGGCAAGCCCCTCTGGGGATCTGGGCATTCTGCCCTCCCCTAAGGCTAGGGTCGGAAGGGGACGCCTCTCTGTGTTCCCCATTTCAGCGTAGATACACTGCCCCTACCGAGGCTGTCTACAGGACAAGTCCTGCCGATGGGGTCGCCACATCCCAACGGAAGAATTTTATTACGGAACATCATTTGCCCGGCATTACAATACCTAGCTGCCCAAGACACATGTACAACAGAAATATACATATATAAAAATTATAAACGTTGTTGGTGTCGCATTCCTATTAAACATATTTATAATCATATATTAAATGACAGCTGAGATTAGGTCTGCCTTACATCTGCATTCCCTAGTGTCGCCAAGGAAAAGTGAATCATAATGAAGTTTATTTGTACACAATTTCACATTTTATAATAATTTCATCACAAATGAATATAAAAAAAGTGTAACAAACACCGTTGAAGTATATGGAATATGTAAGCAACTGTGATATTGATCACAGATGGAGATTCAGCCATGGTTAGTGCCAGCAAATATCTAACTTTTTCAAGCGTACTCTTTCCATGCTCCTTCTGGTAGGTGACAATGTGTTCTGTGGTGCTCTCCTGGAGTAGAATTTGTAGTAAAAAAGTTTTCGTTAAGTTTCCTACACTCATTCTATAATTCGACACAGTTTTCTCGGATATTCCACTACCGCCATCCAATAAAGTATTATAATAAATACTTAAATATCAAATTTTTCTTATTTATTTATTTACATATGCGTGAAATCTGAAAGATACGCGGTAGTAGCTATTGCTAATTTGGAAAACAGTAAATTGTCTTTAGAAAACTCATTTGATTAGAAAATGGTGAGATTGCGTTTTAAAATTAGAATGTGATTTTCTATTTTTAGCTAAAATTCCTAAAATCCAACATATTTTATATTTTCTTGTATATTCTACATTGATAGTATTCTATTGTAATGTTAAGCCTTACAACACTGTATACTAAACCATTTACGCATTTTAATTAAAACCTATCGTGTATATAGATATACATATGTCCATATATTCAGATAGGATTAGTGATTATTAGAGATAGATATGGTGTTAATTTTCGTATATGTATTATAGCCATAATTGCTCCAGTTAAGGTTTAAGCGTAAGTCAGCAAGAAAACGCCGATACAAATTAGAATTTCATACCTGCTCCTGAAAACGGATAACTGGAACTGTGTTTACCGTACGTGGCTAATTTGCCTTTCTACATAGCTCATAGTCATTTCGGTCCGCGTTAGCGCTACCGGAGATCTGCGAGACCATACTATTCACGCCACTATAATCGAAACCGCAAATAACTGCTATTTACCATTGCGGTACTCCAATAACGTTGAAAATTGTTCCATCAAATTTGAATTATTAAATTCAAATGCCCTTAATTCGAAACACCTCTTTTGATTATTTAATTTGTTGCTTCCGAAACGTTACCAATTTCCGAAATGGTAAATATTTAACCGACGCGAAAAAGTTGCTTCGCGTATTCACTTTTATGTTCTGCATGTCATGGATGAATAATTAAATTGAAACGGTTACAATAACAAAACCATTGCAGGAGTTTTCGAAAGCGGTAATTTTCATTTAGTATGCAAATACTTTTCTCGGCCATAAAACACAGCAAGTGGGGTATTTTCTTAAAATAAGTAAATATATGGGCGTAAATGGCAAACCAGGAAGGTCAACTTATCCATAAATTTACATAAGAATTAATTCTAAATGAATTTACAGTTCACACAATACTTACACCAGTCAATGCCGACTGGTTTGCATATCACGGAATACATCGTTATAATTTTATTTGTAACAATTTAACCAATACATTTAAAAAGTTATCGTAGAAGTTTCGTTAAATGAAATGAATGTCTTCTCAATGAAACCTCTTACCTTAAAAAGTGATTTATTTCTAGGGCAGATAAGAGTTTTCAGAAGGTTTCGACTTTCTGACTGCAGTATTGAACCTTAGACTTTTTTAATAATTCACTGTGAATTTTATAATAGGTATACGTATCACGAAATGCAAAATTTTTGTTGGATATTATTTTATCCGTAACTGTAATATGTCAGTGTCAATTGCTTATTGCTAGAAAAATATATTTAATTGTAAGGTTATATTAGGTATACAAACTTAGGTATCGTATAAATCTTGACACTCAACAGCTCTAAATGTGACTTCGTTTATACGGAGCATTATTTGAACATCTATTGTAGTAATACTTACTACTACTTACTACAATTCTGGATTACCAATAATTTTCTTTGTCATTAAATCGGTGTAAAATTTTTATATTCTTTGCGTACTGAATATTTTTTTATGGTTTGTTTATTACTAATTACATGCGTCATTGTATGATGACTTTAAATCTTTAAATGTAGGTAACAAATCTCAAAATATTGTATTTGCGCTGAATTTGCTTAAAAACCGTCAGTCAAAAGAGTAACGTGTATGGTATTTTTAGAAAGATGATAAAGTCCTCTTTATCATACGAAAATAGTATACAAGGTGTTCCATTTGAAAAAGTAAGTTCTAAGTGGATTTACAAAACCCGATCACTTCCGACATTGGAACATTTTTTCAACTTTAATCGTTGTTTGTTGTAATAATATACAAGCTGTTCCATTTGAAAAAACCAAATCTGAAATGGATTTTTCAAAACTCGATCACCCTGTACAATGGCGCATAATTTTAAGTTAAATGTTAGGCTGTTAGTTAGTGTTATTTTACTCAACTATTTGGCACATCTAGTGATGCACTTAGTTTTTTAGTATTCACTTCCGGTTCTTATAAAAAATGGACGACATTGGAGCGTTTATTCAACTTTAATCGTTTTTCTTTCCGTAACTATTGGTTTTAAACCGAACTAAAGTTACATGAGATTGTTTATAGTAACTAGCAGAATCGATTGTAATATTTTAATACCGAGTGTTAAGTGCATAAGTACATAAGTACATAAGTTTCGTTGGTCACCGACTGGTTCGATCACCCTGTATAAAGAAAATATTTTTATAACGTAACGCTTGTGTCAATCAAATTGCAAGGAGGTTTTTGGAAGTTCTTCACCGCCTAATTATAATCGTTCACCTCTTTTTTTCGCAAACGAACCTCAAAAATGTTATACGTTATTTTTTATTTGTGATCGGTGCTGGTTGCTAAACAATCTACAATAATCATTTCTACTCTATTGCCACGAACTAGTCACTCCAAAGTCTCAAATAATTTGACTATAGTGTAAATTAAAGTCTAGTTGAAAGTTAAATGTATCGTCTTATAAATGCTACGGGATTAGTCTCCAGTTGCAGAGATACTTGAAAGCACTACTAGTCAAATTTAGCGAAACGTATTCTCCTGCTAATGTTCAGGAGCAGTGAATGATGGACCTATTAGATCTAAAGTGAATATACATACTTCCAGATGTCTGGTCATTAATAGCCATGTAATGTACTGGAGTAGATATACACGGCTTATTAGTACAACGTCAAGCAAACAAAAAATTTGCTTACTGTGTCTAATTATGCATTTATATTAGTTTCAGGTATACATATACGCAGAATATGGGTATCATAAATAATTAAATAAACATCGGTAATACGAACTTTTAACTTCTACGCAGGTTACAAAGAAGAACTAATTAATCGTCAATTCATTGTGATACCAATGAAATCATTGCCTTGAGGGTCACTTTATCGTAGCGGTTCAATCATTATTGAACTGGTTTCGCTTATTAATTGTTGTAGGATATAGTTACATACAATAATTCAGAATACAGATGCATCATGTTTTAGAGCAACTTTAGTTCTATTAACTTTGCTAAATAAGAGGTAACCTCAAAATTTCTACATATACTGCAGAGATATTTTACATTATTTAGTAAATTTAAAATAATTTCGTATGGAGGGAATTTTCTATGTAAATAGAGTTAGCAAAAATGAAATACGTATAATGTAGAATTTTACCATACTGCTACTATGTGCAAACGAAGTTGTACCTATATTTTAGTTCAATTACAGACTACCATAATCTCCAGAAATACGGATTCGTTGGATTTAAATTGCACAATTTTTATTTGTAGATATTCGGACAAAAGAATGTATCTTTATGTTACAATAAAACCACAAGAGATTTCTTTTCTCATTATGCCCTTTACAGTTTGTTTACTAGACTTCATAAAAATGGAGATGTTTTAGACTGAAATTGCGAAATGTGTACAATCTGTTTTGTGCTTCTACTTTACATGAACTGGAGTGCGGTCATAAAAGTTCCCGAAAATTAGATTTACAGAACAGTACAGATATTTGTTTATATCCAGTTCTAAAGAATGATGGATATTACGTATATTTTCTCGACTTATGTGTACCGTGACTAAAATATTTGGGCGCTTTGAGTACTGTGAGGAATGTGTTTATAGTATGGTATTCAATTAGTTTTTGTTGTACTTTGGGATGTACTTTGATACGCTCAAAAGAGATACATTTGAGTATATATGATAATAATTGCGAATAAAACTGGAATATACCAGTAGTGCAATACCTGCCGTTATGCGTAACATAAAAGGCAGATGATTGATAACATTTTAGACGATGCGCCAAAAGGGCAGGTTTGCATTGTTATGTAAACTAGTTTAGACTGCTTTATTTTACTAGGTCAATTAAAAATGAGTCAATAGCACTAGTCTACAGTTTTAAACTTTCTTTGAATAACTGTTGTAAAATGGGTGTATAGTTCTTACAGTCTTAACTGAAACCATAACTAAAAACTAATTTTTTCCACCACGTCTAGTTCTATAGTTATAATGATATTCTGCTAATACATAAATAATAATCGTATTTACAAAGTTTATTAAACGGATGTTATAAATAATTAGATAAGTAACAAAATCTTGACATAACCATATACTAAAGTGTTTAATTAGTATCAAAAATACAAAAACACTTGACTGTTCGCAAAGAAAAATTGCAAAGCATGTCTTAAGGTACGTTTACGTCTGACATTTATTGCATGATATTTATGTCAGACATTAATATATGTAAATGTAAACAGTCACCGAATTTATATCCGACATAAATGTATCAGTGTCCCGCAATAAGTATCTACATATCTATACGATTAATGTAAACCTTCGGCTCCTGCAAGTTCCGACTCACCTGAGAGAAATTGCATTAGTTGACTAGTCGTCTACTTTTCTCGAAGTGTCACGCATTTTATTTTCACATTTCAAAATGTGTGAAAAAAGAGAATGGCTAAAAAATGAAACTGACAAGTTAATTAATATGTACCACAATAAACCTGAACTGTGGGATGTTAAAAGCAAAGGTTATAAAGACTGAGTGAAGAAACGAGATGCACTAAGTGATATTGCGGAAAAAATTGAAACAACGGTGGAAGAAATAACTAGAAAGATCCATAACCTACGAAATCAATTTAACAGCGAATTCAACAAAGTTGGTAAGAAAAAATCAGGGCAGAGCGCTGATGAAGTTTATACTTCTAAATGTCCTTATTTTAAATCGCTTTTGTTTCTACAAAAGGGCTTAATATGCAGACCGCCAATAGCAAACATATCAATGGTAAGTATTTAAAAAATATATTTATTTTATTTATTTATTTTTTTAATGTGTGGTGGGTGCTTAGTTGCAGTGACTCCTAAGCTGTATTACTTGTCTGGCTATCACTGCAACTCTTGCGGTGTAGTTTGGTGTGTGTAAGTTGTGTTTAAATGGCTTTGTGACAGCATCATATCGCCTTTTATGATGCCGCGCTGTTAATCACTTTGCTCCCAACAGCGAATGGCAAGTAGATCCGGGATTAAACTCCCTGAAAAATGTCACCGTCCCTCCAGAGAATCGAACCCCGGCACCTATCGTCCTCTCATAACAATAGTCAGCCGCCTAAACCACTGCGGCCATCGACCCGTTTAATACAATTTAATACAATTTTTTACATTAACTTATATTGCCATTCAACTTCTCGTTTGGGGCTAAGGAAATATTCTCGAAACTCTTCTCTAATTTCTCTTGCTGTATTTGAATAGTTATTACTGCCTTGTTGCGTCAAGGGTAACATGTTTTGAGGGTTATCTTCAAGTCTCCAACTTCCCGGTATTACTTCATCTGTGTCCGGATTTTCTTCGTCAAATGTACCCTCAGGGGCATATATCATTGTAGAAGACTTTTGCGTTAATAAATAATTGTGCAAACAGCACGATGCCAAAGCTATTACATCTACTCTCCGTGGAGCACGAAGGATTGGTTTCCTGAGTACTCTAAAGGCACTCGACATAATACCAAAAGCCTTTTCTACAATTCTTCTTGCTCTGGAGAGTCTCTAGTTGTAAATTCTCATTGAACCTTGACTGTAAAATGGATATGGTTTCATTATATGTGGTTGTAAAGGAAACGCGTCATCTGCTACAAAAACAAACGGTACACGTAATAATCTTCCTAGAAGTGGACATGTTTCCAAATTATTTAATTCTGTGTTGATAAAATCTTAAATTCCACTGGCTCTGAAAACTCCCCCATCAGAAATTCTTCCATTACAGCCAACTGTAACGATTAAAAATTTGTATTCTGCATCAACAACTGCCATTAAAACAGTGCTATGTTATCTCTTATTATTAAACTAGTAACCCCCACTATCTTGGGGCGCTTGAATTACAGCTTGAATACAACTGAACCAAATACTTTTGTTTACAATAATATATCTCAAGAACTAACAAAAATAAAAACTATTTTGGGTGGCGTTGCTTCTCATAGGTGAAAAACACTAAAATATTACCTGCCAGATGAAAACAGAACTATTCAAGAAGCATGTCAAATATTTTTCTAAGTACAGTAGGCTACATTTCATCAATTGATAGAATTATTCGAAATGCAGTGTCATGGCTCAAAACGAATTCTCTTAAACCATTACCTTGCAAATTAAGCGATATCTGCGATGTCGTACACATATACTTATAAGCTACAAATATCAAGTAATTTATATCGTTAATGTAAAGAGTCAATAGGTTTGTTCGTTGCACCTACACTAACTATAATATTGTACAATAGGACAGGAAGTGTAACATAAAATGTGTTCGTTGATTTTACGTGTTACACTACTTTACACTACAATTTGTTCGTTGCAAAATCGTGTTGTTCAAATAATTCAAAAATTATTCCGCCACACTCGTAAATTTACACGTAAAATTTAGCAAGTGTGACGAGTGTAGTGTAGAAGAATTAGGTTATGTATAATGTTTGCATGTTCGTTAAACGTAAATTGCATACGCATTTGATTAAATAAAGTAATTTTATTTACAATGGGTTATGAGTATCCAACTAGACGTGCTGTTTTAGTAAAGAATGATAATTGTGAGCCACTTAAAGACGAATCTGGATATTTGTTTCGAATTATTGGTGTGTATAAAGATGTATTGCAATGCAGATTTTTATATACATATTTTGGAACAACCTCTTCGACGACATTTTTTATTGCAGTTCTTGAATCTTTTAAAAGTGCGCATCTCAACATTAATATTATATCAACTTTGGATGAACTGAATAATTTTTCGCTATCCGATTCAGATTCTAAAAATTGTTCCAAAATTTCTTCTTCATTATCCATATTAGTAACTAAACCTGTAACTATTTCAAATCAAACTACACTAAGCTGCACTAACAATCTACGAACGTCGTGCATAAGAACTTCGCCGTGTTACACCGATTTACATACACTCAACTACACTCTTTCCTCACTACACGGCTGTTATAGTGCAGTGCATAAAATTGTAGTGTACACTGTAATTTAAGTGTAGAAGCTACGAATAAACCTAATGATATTTTATGTCGGACATTTGACACTTAGGTCTTTACACAAGTGTCAGATGTAAACGTACCTTTACATATGTATATTTTGACATATGTAGATATATAGAGGTGTTCAAAAGTTACGCATGAAAACTCGCATGCCTCGGTGGGGCGGCTAAATAAAATCAAGTTACTATAATGTTTCCTATACTTAATGCAAGGGTTTTTTTAAGATATCTAACAACTGTTGAAAATGTAGATTAGACTTACTTCTGTTACACTTCTAGCTTACTAATGTTAGGTGTTTTAATTTGCGTTTCTTTGTGTTAAGTGTTAAATTTAATCCTATAATCGTGATATTTTCCAAAAGTTATGTAGGGCGGGTAAAACATAGGTTTGAGTCTTGATCCGCGTTTGGAGTTGGTTCTGAAAAGAACCGTTAGCATCTCGATGATTCGATGAGCTCTTCTCATCTTTTCGCATAACACTTTATAATTACTAAGATCATGTCAGTTGTTCGTTGTATAAAATCCTATTTTAATTAATTAAAACAAGTTCGAATGTATTTGTACGTCTATATCACAATTTACAACAAGTTGTCATATAGACTAATCGGCATGTAGGCATGTGTTTCGAGCTACTATAGCCACATCAGTATATGAAGTTATTATGTAATTCTACAATTTTAGTTGAATCTCAAATAACACAAAACAGGGGGTTTGTTTAATACCGCTTTTGTGGCGACTGGTGTGACTATAGCAAGCCGGAACATGTGTTGAATGAACTCGATATAACTATATTCGGGCTAGTGGTTTGCACACTTGCCTCGTAATCCGGCAGTACCTGGTTTGAACCCCGGTGCTTCCTTTCTGAGTTTGATTTTCTGTAGTTTTCCAAATTCCACGGCAAATGCGGAAAGGTAACATCTTAAGTCGGTCTACAACCGCGGGGGTAATAATAACTCATGGTCAGCCGATACCCCCTGTAATTGGCGCAAGCCAATTATATTTATTACTATTATTATTATCATTATTATTATATTGTGATATTCACGCATAAATGGTTTTGTATTTATACGTTATGAATAATTAGAAGTTCGTGTCGACGAACAACTATAATTGAGGCTTTTCTGGAAAATGGTCAAACAAAACATTATATTGACATTTACTACGAAACTATAACCAAACTGTAAGGACTAATAACATTGAAAAGACAAAGTAAAATGAATTAGCTTATTAAGTATAGGTGTTCCATATGCAATAAATTATTTGACTTTAACAGCAGTTAAAATAAAAAGTAAGTTTTTATCTCTACATCTCCCCGCTAGTATAATTTTTATGAAAGATATTTATTGTTATTATATTATAGCATTAATGTAAATGCTTTTACTAGAGAAAATATGAAGCTTAAAACGCCTACAAATATATAAAACAAGTACGTTTCTTAAATTTATAACAGTAAACCGCGCCATCAAAATATGAAATATGTAATATATTCCATTCAAATTTAGACAAGTTCCATATATATTCTTTTGAACTACCCTGCATCTTTCAATTTAATTTTTAAATATGTGCATCTTAAACAAACAACATTTGTTTCAACAAAAACAATTTGCGCGTGTATCCCTAACTGGTATAAATCAATCTAAAATAATAGCTTACCACCATGTAGAAATCAATGCAAAGCAATTTCAAGAACGTAATAAGTTGTTTAGTATTAGATCTAATTTCAGAACATATACCATTAATATCTATACCAAGACAACATATCAACATTCCACTAGTAAGTGTAGGTCACATAAATCTAGGTCCAAATCCGTGTTTGCAAAAGACATTGTTAGGTTGGATTGTATCTGGAAAATGCGCAGTAAATCGGTCCTTCCAACAAAACTCTTACAAAAATGTTTGATCCTTTGGGATTAATTAGTCCTTTTACAAGTCTTAGGGTGAGTTTATCAATGTGAGGACTCTTCTCTAATGTTAGTTAAGTAACTGACAGATATTGCTAACTGGCAGATAAAATTTAGCAACTACAATGCTTTATCTTGCAGATAACTTCTATTTAACACTCAATAAACGTTTTATTGTAATTATCTTACGAATAAAATTTTATCTGCAAGTTAATTTATTTATCCTCACATTGATAAACCCATCCTTAATGCAACAAATTTGGCAATTGAAATTACATTGGGACGAATCACTACCCCAGCATCTTCAAAATATGTGGCTTAAATATATGGAAAAAATACAAAGTCTCAAATATTTAAGAATTGCGCAAAGGGTAATTCAAATAGATACTGCAATTTCATTTGAAATGCATGGATTTTGATACAAGTGAGAAAGCATATAGAATACGTGTATTCATAAGAGCAGTAAGTAGCTCCTCTTAAAGCAGCAAGACTGGAATTATGCGCTGCATTATTGTTATCTGCCAAGCTATCACAAATCGTGGTTATTTCCTACTGAATATACCTAGAAATGCTGCGATTTGAATTTGATAACGAAGATTTATTCGATCTAATAATTATATATGGTGAACATACTACGAAAATCTACAGCATCTGCAAAATGTAAGCAGAAAAATATCTCCAAATAGCCCAATACTTACCAGATCTCTTAGCCAAAAGAAAACCAGCATATGAATATTTAGATTAGTGGCGCATTAATGTATTCGTTCACATTATCTTTTAGTCTTATTATAGTTATTATTGAGTTAAACCTTTTAGCTTAAATACTGTTTTTTTGACCGTAGGTTTTCGCGACTGTCGTTTACGATCTTGTCTTCGGGGTGTTGTCGCGTAGATACGTTTACACTTGACGATTCGCTGATAATGCTGTCAGCTTCTTCAGAGAGCTTCTAAAGACTGATGTTGTTGTCTTTTGCTTCTTGTTATATACCTACCTTATTTCTTCTTCGCGTTGCTGATTCGTTGCAATTCGATGAGTTGCATTCGTTCCGGCCGACGATCTTCTAATTCTTTTCTAAACATCCGGTATTATTGTGTAAAGTCTATAATACTGCATTTTTTACAACAGGGCTTCCTAAATAAATACCTACAATTTTAAATCTGTACATACATTCGTTTTGTTGTTAATTTTTTTACAAAATTGGAAATAATTCAGAAAAAAACTAGTTTTAGAGGCAACGTATAGGTACCTGTAAGACAAACTAATCTTATGTTTATCTCACCAATACAAATAAATGCAAAATCTGTAATTCCAGTTAAACCAGGAAAGTTGAATCGCACTTCCAGTGTAACCGGAAGAATTAGATATCTAAAATTATTTTACGTTGAAAACACGTAGCAAGAAACCGTTAGTTGCAACATTTCAAATCGCAATGTTTATTAGTTAATTGTATAATTATCACAAATTGTCAAATGAAAATATTCCTACATAAGTTAATATATCGATTCATAACTACGCACGATAATACTAAAACTGAACTTAATGATAAATTCTTCTACAGTTCCTTCTTGAAAGCACAAAACATAAAATTTGCATGACAAAAAGCTTCCTATTGTTATTTCCCTCGTAAATTACAGTCAATACTAAAACGCTTAACCGGCAAAACCTTAAGAAAAAGTTCTTTATTGTGAAAAGATGCATAAGGATATCCTTTTAGTCTTCTTTCTGTTTACGTGAATGCTCCGTTTCCTGATTCCCCGCACTTCCACTCGATAAACTTGATAGGCTTCGGTAAGCGACTGAAAGAGAATAATGCTATTGAATTTAGAATCTTAACTCGAAGTTCCCAGCATTAGGCCAATATACATATACTTGTATATGTTCTTCCTATCCCTTCTTCTAGCAAATAGTGTGTAAAAGTAATTTAAAATTCTAGAATAACCTTAATCTTGCTTGCTAAGGAGATATTCCGTCAATGTTTCAATATTTTAAAACAGGAAGGCTATACAGCAGAACATTTTGAAGTTTTCCATCTAACGCTATTGTAAGGATGTACATACATACATGCGTCACGCTAAACAGGATTCATGCGTGAAACATTATTTTGAATCGATGTAATATTTTTCAGCTTCTTTAATCTGAGACATAATATATTCTTGTTTCTTTTTACGTTATTTACCGAAAAAATAATATATTCTTATATATCGTAAGCTTACAAAGAAAGGTTATAAGTTTATAATATACTATAACATTTCTTTATTTAATATACCGTGAGAAACTATATACCTCCTTAACCAGAATTATTCGTTATTTACAAAGGATATGCAGAAAAAGTAATCTATTGCTTATAATACTCCCATAACTATTACTGCAATTAGTTCTACTATCTGATCACAAACGAATACACCTTGTAAGCTTATCCTCTTGTCTACTAATGACTTAATTATTTTTTAGGCTTTGATACCGTTTATTTCCATTTTTGTTCTTTGACTTATAGACGGTTTCGTACTCCATCTTACATAATACAATTTTCTTTAAAATCTAGAACTATCATGTCATCGTAAGAAATAATTTCTTCTGATTCAATTTCTTTATTTTTATTGAATGAAATTGTAACAACTTTACTTCTTGGGTTTCTCCTTATTTGCTCCTTGTCATTATCTTGCGTAGTTTTATAATTTACTTACTATTGTCAGTTTGAAAGCTATCCGCGTACAGTCTGTATACGTTTGCTTGTGGCCTTAAATCCACACTTTAGCTTAGAAAAGAAATGTGTGGCGAGAATTACGGACGAAAATAATACTCTACAAGATTTCCGTAAATATTTCATTGAAATTTGCAGCAAACACTAGAGAAAATAATTGTGACAAACTATATGTTACCGTTTTCCACTCAGGAAGTGGCTGTAATGTTCGATAACCGATATGCACGTAGGGGAACATCTTTTTGCCACTTTACAAGCAATCAAGTAAGGCCGCGCGGTAATTGTTATTTTATGATACGTTCATATTTTTTTCGTTTTCGAATATGAAGTACATTTCAGAAACATTTGCAAAAATTAGGTTAATAGGCCAATCAAATTTGTCACTGGAGTCACTGCAACTAAGCACCCACCACACATAAAAAAAAATTAATATATTTTGAGGAATTAATTTCCAGCAAGCTGGAAATCATTTTAAAACTTCTATTTGTTCCTAAATGCGTCCAATCTGAGTTCGCACCATCCCAGGAGGTGAGCTTAACGTTTAGTAGCCGAGAGACAGAGACATTTTTGCACCTTTTTTTTATTTTTTTGCTTGTAGCTGGAAAACGGTGAGTTGGTCGGACGGAAAATGTCATTCTATTGTAACGTTTTTGGGGGTTAAAAATAAGTTCGCATTTCGTAAAAACAACGATTTATTTCTAATAATAATAACGTGGTAACAATAACACTAACAATTTACTAACACTAAGAAATTATTTATGTCGATACACTATTTATCTGCACACGTCAACGTTCAGTAATACGAGGGAGCGTTTTTATATTCGCGGAATGAGCGGGTTGTAGAGGGGTCATTAGGCGCATTGGGGGCGTGGCCTGTGCAGCGACTCATAATTAGTATAAATACGAAGTTTCATTGTTATTAGACAGTTAGTCCGAATCCCCAATTTTCTTGTTTACCGAGCCGATCGGCTCACGGGGAGACGCGGAGGAGTCGCTGTATTAATTAAGAAGCATCATTGTCATATCCCAGTGCACATTCATGGTCTCCACTTTTTGGAGGCCATCGGAGTTGAACTAAAGATCGATGGTTTCGGACCGCTCAGGGTGGTTTCGGTGTATGCTCCCCCGAGGCGCGAGTTTGATCAGAAGGATTTCGATATGCTTTTTCCTCGGATGTACCGGCCTTGGCCGCCGGTGATTTTAACGCGAAGCACCCCTCTTGGGGATGCAGGGTCACAAACGAATATGGCAGGAAATTGTTCAATCACCTTTCTGCCATGCCGATTGTCGTGCACTCCCAAATGCACCGACGTTTTTCCGGCCCGGGGTCAGGCCGGACATCCTGGATGTCGCAATGTCGAAGAACATCCCATATCAAGTGGACGTACAGGTTCTGTCTGATTTATCATCGGACCACGATCCCATCCTGGTGTCGTTGGGGGACGTCGCCGTTTCCTCCACGGGCGTACTGAAGCGAGTTGTTAACTGGAAGATGTTTCAACAAAGAGCGAATCTCCGCTTGCAAAAAATTTCGGAAGGGTTTCCAGACACCGAATCGCTTGAGAAAGCGGCTGAGGATTTAACGTCTGGCATCTCTGAATGCCTGAGGGAGGCTACAGTTCAAAAAGAATTACAAAACGATAGGTGGCTTCCACCGCACCTTAGATCCCTTGTACGGGAGAGACGCAGATGCAAAAAGCAGGCCCAAAGGACTGCAAACCCTATTGATATAGCAAGGTCGAATGCTTTGGGGAGAAGACTGAGGATGCTGTTGAGAGAACACCGAGAGTCCACATGGTGGGATAAGGTCTCATCTCTGAGTCACGAGGACGGATCTTTGTGGAGGATGGCACGGGCTCTGAAATTGAGTAAGAGCAAGAACGGAGGCATAAAACCAATGCAGGGGCCACTTGGTGTGACGTATGACGCGGCCGAGAAGGCGGAGCTGCTCGCGGACCATTTACAGACCGTACACGATGAGCCCTCTGATGAAGACTCAGACGAGGAATTAGATGCTCAAATTGAGGAGCAGCTTGAAGTGCTGCCGAACATGGAGGGGGAACCTATTCTATCTACCACCCCGAAGAGGTCAATTTTTTCATTAAGTCCTTCAAGCCTGGAAAGGCTCCCGGATTTGACGGAATCTCGAACACGGCATTAAAGAAACTACCACCAACTGTTGTCGATTCACTCGTTATAATAGTGAACGAAATACTTCGTACAAATTATTTCCCGAACATCTGGAAACGCTCCATTGTCGTGTCAATACCTAAACCGGGAAAGGACCCCTCTTCCCACAAAATTACAGGCCGATATCCTTAATCTCCTGCGTTGCGAAGATCGTCGAGGCTATTATTCTGAGGAGACTTAAAGAAGAGATCTTCGTTCAAGAACTCCTACAGAACGAGCAATTTGGGTTCCGGGAATCTCACTCCACTGAACATCAGTTGTTCCGAATTACTGAGGCCATCCGCAACGCTTTGGAGAGGAGGGAAAGTCTTGGTGCAGTCTTTTTAGACATTGCCCGCGCTTTTGACACGGTGTGGCACAGAGGGTTGATTTTTAAGATGGCCTCTAAGGGAATAAACCCCGGACTGGTCCGACTGATCGCTTCGTACCTCGACGGAAGAACTTTTGCGGCGCGTCACGAGAAAGAACTGTCCACTGTCAGGCCGATGGCTGCAGGAGTCCCGCAGGGTTCCTTCTGGGACCAAGTCTCTTTTTAATTTACATGTGTGACCTTCCACAACAACAAGGAACGGAAGTAGCGATTTATGCTGACGACACAGCCATTTATACCGCCTCCAGAGACGAAGAACAGATGCTCCGCAGGCTTCAGTATTCTCTGGATGAGATACTGGACTGGACCACGAAGTGGCGTCTTAGAATTAATAGTTCCAAGTGCGTGGCAGTACGATTTACCAGGAGACTACGCGCCCCTCCAGACAGCGTGGTGATTGACGACTTCAGAGTCCCGTGGAGCCCGTCGGTCATCTATCTGGGCCTGAAATTGGACTCACGTCTGACTTTCAAACTCCAAGTCGAGAAAACTATAGGGAAGTTTAATGCCGCCAAAACCCAACTGTACCCGCTGCTCTGTCCGAAAAGCGACCTCTCCTTGAAAATCAAGATCCTTATTTACTGCTCTTTCCTAAGACCAATCATAACGTATGGTTCACTAACGTGGTCCAGTATGGCGAAGTCGAATTTCGAGAGACTAGAGACGCTGCAGAACAGGATCCTTCGCCTGATAACGGGGGCGCCGTGGTTTGTCAGAACGCGCAGCTGAGAGAAGATCTGGGAGTGCCGACGCTGAAACGGCACGTACTACATCTGGCCAACAGGACCATAGAAGGCATCCAAAGATCGGATAATCCTCTCATAAGTCGGCTAGCTGACCTTGACCAGGACAGACCCCCGCCAAGAGTACAAGTCAGAAGGGCCCTTGCAATCGAAGATCCCTAGCTACAAAGATCAAGGACGTAAACCAAGGAACAGCCATACTTCGACGATCCCCTTAGTCAAAATTGACTAGCGCAGTCCCAAGCAAACACACATTCTGGCCAGAAGGGCCAATCAAAGGAAGAATGAGGGGCCTAGGAATAAAAATTCGGCCTCAGAAGAGAAAGAAAGACCATAGATTAGACAGTTAGTCTTTGAGCTATCGTCAACCAAGTAACATAATCAGGAGTGAAAAGTGAAATATAGAAAAAATCGAATATCGTTGGTTCCTTACCAGGCAAGGAAAATCAGTCGCGACCATAATGAATGAGATGTCATTGGTTTACGGCGACTCTTGTCCAGGAAAAACCAGGGTGTACCAGTGGCATAGTTTATTTAAACAAGGAAAGGAATCCCTTGAAGACGACCCGAGGCCGGGCAGGAACATTGAGGTGACCACGCCAGCACTTATCCAAAAAGTTGAAAAAATTGTACTCGAAGATGCTCGACTAAAGAAGAAACAACTCGCAGAAATGGTTGGACTATCCGATACAACAATTTTTTAAATCCTACACGATCATCTCGGCATGTCTAAGGTCAGCGCAAGACGGGTGCCGAGAATGCTCACGCCGCCGCAAAAACAACAGCGCGTACAGTGTTCGCGTGCATTTTTGGACCTCTGTAATGAAGACAAGGATGGTGTATTGAGTCGAATTGTTACTGGAGACGAAACTTGGGTTCATCATTATGAACCTGAGTCCAAACAAGACTCCATGCAGTGGCATAAAAAGGGCACAGCACCTCCCAAGAAATTTAAAGTGTCACAATCAGCTGAGAAACTCATGGCAACGGTATTTTGGGACCCGGAAGGAATATTGTTGATTGATTATAAAGATAAAGGTGTTTCTATAACCGGAGAATATTACGCTTCAATATTAGAGCGACTAAAAGAAGCCATTAAAGAGAAAAGACAGGGAAAATTGACGAAAGGTGTGCTGCTTTTGCACGACAACGAGCCCGTCCACAAGAGCCGCGTTGCGTTAGCTGCCCTGCATAAGGTGGGCTTCGAAATTGTGAATCACCCACCCGACAGCCCAGACCTGGCCCCGAGTGATTATCACCTGTTTCCGAAAATGAAAAAAGAGCTGCGGGGGAAAAAATTTACTGCCGATGATGAAGTCAAGGAGGCAGTTTCGGCGTGTTTTGCAGATAAAGAGAAATCATTTTTTTATGAGGGTATAAATAAATTAATTGAAAGATGTGAAAAATGTATCCGTCTTGCAGGTGAATATATTGAAAAAGAAAAATAATTTGGTTTTTTTATTTCCACCCCTTATCCCCCATTCCGCGAATATAAAAACGCTCCTCGTAGATTGTCCTCGGTCCAGCCTCGACCCCCTTTTATATGTCCTGATGTTTCCCGAAGATTCCATCTAAAACTTTCTAGAGGTTTTCTAGAATTCGAAGTTTTCTCGAATAAGTCATAGGCGTACGGCCGTAACACTATTTAAAAATACAGAGAACCGCCAAATTTTTGCACCTTTTTTATTTTTTTTGCTTGTAGCTGGAAAACGGTTCGTCGGGCGGAAAATGTAATTCTATTCAAAAATACAAAGGACTAAATTCTGCGTCGATTGACATTTAAAAAATCAAATTTGGTTTAGTGGTATAGCCCAAATCGAATGTTAAAAACGAAAAAAATTTCGTATTTTGGTGCAACCTTACATAAAGCGGCTTTCCAAGACCACATATTTTGAAAACAGATACTACTATTGAAAAAACGCGTGGAATAAAAGTTGAGGCAGATGAGACCTCCTTGGACCAAATCCGCTACGAGACATTTTCAAGATCACTAACAAAGCCAACTTTTGAGCTGGCTTCTCTACCTCCAACAAATGCAGCCGCCGCCCAACATATTCTGCGTGTGTACCTTCAAATGCAGGGCTCGTATGATAGACCAAAGGATCCTCTGAGCTGTGAAAATATAAATTCGGTGCCAACACTAGAAATAAGTTTGTCATTTGAAATATTTAAAATTTTATTGTTTATCTAAGTTGAAAAAAATCGTTATATCTAATATATTTTTATTTACCAGGGGAAATGCAATTACGCACTCCAAGCGCTCAACTCGTCGCGACTTGTGAGTGTGGGACTCCAGTGCACCATCTGGTACGCTGCCTGCCTACTAAAACCCCTTTATTTACCCTCTGTAGTACCTGGAACCATTTCAAAATATATCTTCAGATACCACCGGCGCCTTACTCTGTTACCTTGGTTATTCTAACTCTGTTGCTGCTATTCGCTGTCTCTCTATTTCCTCTCCCTCTTTCCTTTGCATTATAAATTTAATCATATGGTGTATAGTTTCCCAGTTGTAAACTGTATCTATTGTTAGTGGTACCATGCTGTTCGGTGTTATCGTGTTGCCTAGCCTTGTGTGTGCTAGTCTTCTCTGCTCATTCCACCTGTTACACTCGAATAGAGTGTGTTCTACCGTGTCCAGTGCCTAACAGTATATGCATGTATCAGCTTCGTCCTTATTAAGTCTTTTCGCATACGAGCGGAAGGAGCCGTGCGCTGTTAGTGCCTGTGTCAGAAAGTAGTCTAATTTGCGATGTTTACAAGTCACCCAATTATTTACATCCCCTATCAGTCGCTTCGTGCACAGTGCTTTGTCCGTCCCATTTTGCCATCTGTTTTGCCACTCGTTTACTGAATTTTGCTTAGCGAGGACGACGGTTATATTTCGGTCTTCCTTTCTGTGTGAACCAGTTCTTTCTTGGATCATAAGATCAATGGGCGTGGTTCCAGTGATTACCTGCAGAGCTACGAGCGACACAGTTCTATACGCTGACGCAACTCTGAGTAGGATGTTTCGTTGAGTCTTTTCAAGGATTTTTCTGTATTTAACTTTATATATTGCTTGCTGCCATACAGGGGCTCCATACAGGACAGTGTTATGTACCGCACTGCTCAGTACTGCTCTCTTTTGGCTGCTAGGTCCCTTTAGATTTGGCATGATTCTATTCAAACTGGACACTTTCTTTTCCGCCTTCGCCACTGCTTTCCCTATGTGTGGTCCAAACAACCCTTTCTCATCTATAGTGATCCCCAGATATTCTACGGTTTTCTTGGGATTCAATGCAGTTCCTTCCAATGTGAAGAAGATGTGCTCTCTCCTTCTTCTCCCTTGCATTATAATGGCCTCCGATTTATCAGGAGCCAGTACTAGCTCATTTTCACACATCCATGATGCTATCCGCTGTAAGCATAGATTGGTATTTGTTATTAGCGTGTGGTCGTCGTTGGCTCCCACCACCAGTGCTAGGTCGTCAGCGTAGCCAACACATACTGCGTCCGCTGTCAATTCTAAGCCGAGCACCCTGTCATAGAGCACGTTCCACAGAATAGGGCCCAAAACTGACCCCTGCGGTACACCAGCACTTGTCTCAACGTATTCATCTTGCGCTATCATAATTTTTCTATTCGTCAGGTAACTCGATATAAAGTTTACTAGGTATGTAGATATGTTTCTGTGTCGAAGCTCTTTTTTAATAATACTGTGACAGGCAGTGTTACAGGCGTTTCTAACGTCGATCGTCACCAGAGCGCACCATTTGCCCTTATAATGGTTTCTAGTTTCCATAACCATCTCCACTGCATGGACCGTCGATTTTCCTTTTCTAAAACCGTACTGCTGTTCGTGAAATCCACCCTTTTATTCAATTTCGTTGAGCAGCCTGTCCCTGATTGGCATTTCCAAAAGTTTGCTTAAAACATTTAAAAGACATATAGGCCGGTAAGAACTTGTTAGCTCCGAGGGTTTTCCACTTTTTAGAATTAAAACTATTTTGGCAATTTTCCAACACTCGGGTAACTCTTGTACGTTTAGAAAGTTATCCAGACAGTTTTTTAGCATGTTTGGCGCATAGTTCGCGGTGATTTTTATCGCCTCTGGCGGAATTCCGTCAGGCCCGGGTGATTTTCCGTTTCTGATACCAATGGCTGCCGCTTTGATTTAATTTTCGATAAACGGTTCGACGTGCGAGGCTGTAGGTTCCTTCTGCCAATAATCGCTTACGTTTGGAAAAAGATCAGCAATGATTTGTCTCTTTCTCTCTATACTGAGCTCGTACGGCGTTAGGTGGTTTATTTTCTTAAGTGCAATTTTATATGCACCCCCCCCCCCCCCCCCAGATATCATTTTCCAGTTCCTGGCACAGCTCACCCCATAATATCTTCTTGGTTGATTTTATTAGCTTGCCTAGTTCTTTTTCTTGTCCCAGTATAGCCTTCTGGCGGAGTTACTGTCTCCATAATTACAAAATCTCTTTCTTAGCCTCGTTAGTCTCCTTTTTGCTCCTAAGCATTCTGCCCTTTTTTGGCTATGTCGCTAGTCCACCAATACGCGTTATTTTTTCTCGGGCTACCATGTTTTAGGCTATTCTTATATGCTTGCAGTATAAGCTTGGTGCATGTTTCGTAATTTGCCTCTCGGTTACCAATTGCTGTGATTTCTATGGTTTTTTTTGGAAGGTATCCCAGTCTATTACACTTCTTGTTCTTACTGTTCTCCTTTTTACCTTAATTCCTCCTATTTCAAAATAAATGTACTGATGTTCCGTCAGCGTTTCTGCATCTAGGACTTGCCAGTTTACTATATTTTTCGCTATTCCGCTTGTTGCTACATCAATGAAAGACTGCGTTTTACCAGGTACAAAAGTTGGCTTTAGCCCTGTATTATGTACCACTAAGTCTTTGCCTGCTATTATCTCAGCCCAGTACTCGCCCTTCTTGTCGGTATTTGGTGATCCCCACTGAGGGAATTTTGCATTGAGATCTCCTAGAATAATCGTATGTTCGTTGGTCACCATTTTCATTATATTATCGACTTCTCGTTTATATTCATTCATATCTATATTTGGCGATAGATAACAGCACATGATGTCACAGTTCTTTAGGTTTAGGAGGAGATGGCCGTCCCCCACTCGATGTCCCATTACCTCTACGTGTTTGTTCGGGAAAAATACAGCCACATTGGTCCTATTGTCCTTTAACTAGTCTGCTCCTTTAACCCTTTTTTATTAGGTTCGCACATAATCAGTATATGGATACTCCGCTGTTTAGCTGTTGCGTAGGCCATATCGTGCGCTGCGTAGGCTCTCTCCACGTTAGTTTGGAGTATTTTTATCATTGCTGTGGTTCCTCGCGCTAGTAACGCTAGCGTGTCTTTCACTGTTGCCCTTCGCTATTTCTTTAGCTTTCTCCGTAATCAGTCTCCTGTACTGTGGGCATTTTGTCTGATCGGATCGGTGTCCCTCTCTCTTGCACGTCAAACAAAAACTGTTATTTTTGCAAGTTTTTGCCTTATGGTCTTTTTGTCCGCAATCCATGCATAGCATTGTCCTATGGGTCCCTTTACATTCACTTGTATAGTGTCCAAACTCCAGACACCTATAGCATCTAGTAATGTTGACCCGTGCTCTTACACAACATGGCGCCCATCCTACTCTGAGGGATCCTTTTCGCACTAGATCTCTTGCCAGTCCTTTCTCAAGTGCAATTGTGGCATTTTGACTACCGCTTTGGTTAGGTCTGCAGGACAGGACATTTATATCTTGGTAGTTTGCACTCGCTACGTTTTTCCTAATAGCCTCCTCAATTTCCTTTTGGGTAACATCCCCATCGATGCCAAGCACATGAATGACCTCGTCTCTATTTTTGACCTTGACTTGTGTGCCCTGGTTATTATTTTAAATTTCCCGTCTAAGGGCTTCAGCTTTGTCACTGCCCCCTTGCACCTCCATCATTATATCTCCTCCGGCAATTTTCTTAATAGTCTTAACCTTTATTCCCACTTCATCGATGTTGACGTTTTGTTTGATGGTACGGAGCATATCAGAGTATGTTTTCCCTTCGGCTTTTATTATTATCTTTTCATTTTTCGTTGCCTGTGTTCTGCTTATCAATTTGTGCCTACGTGCTGTATCTGTTTGGTTAGTCATTACTTGAACTTCTTTTTCTGTGTCTCTAAATACGCATTCCGAGCATTTTCTTATGTAGTCGCTATCTAGGTTTCCCATCGTCACGGCATGGATTTTCTTTGTCTTATGGGCCGATGTATGCTCCTCCAGTTTGCTAATAATTTCGTAGAGCTTACAGATGTCGTTTGTGCCTTCCGGTGTAATGTTGTATGGTAGCATATATAGGATCCTACTGCTTTCCTCCTTCTTGCCCCTACTCATAATAGTCTCAGTGTTTGTCTTGATTGTTTATTTTCAATTGCTTTATGAATTTCTTTAGTCACATCCTCTCTATCCCTTGCTGTGTCTTGCACAATTTCCTCTTCATTAACTTGTCTGCCAACAGTGCTATTTGTTTTTGAGCTTGTTGCCTCCGTTTCGTTCCCTTGGGCAATCCGTTTTCCATGGTGTGTAACGGTTTCTTGTATACTGTGATTTGCCTTAAGGATGTCGACTTTCTTATTTAGAGTCCCCACAATGTTTACCAGTTCCCTGGTAACAGATTTTATTTCATTTTTTGTTTTAGAGCTTTCTTTCACCAGCTTTTTGAGTTCCTCCGTTTTTTTTGTTGAGTTTTCCCATAAACGTTAGGACTTCAGCCATTTCCTTGCTTATTCCGTCTTCTTGTTCCTTAGTTTGCCCTTCATGCACATCCCGTTTTCCTTTCTTCTCGGCTGGGCCGAAAGCTTCTTTACTGCTGTCTCTTCCAAATTGTTCATATAGCTTGTGTATGGGGTTTCCTTCGTCCCTCCAGGGAAAGACGTCATCTCCTTGAGTCGCCCCTTCTTTTTTTTTCTAGCATTAAGTCCTCATCTTGTATGTCGCTCTGTTTGGTCGCTTTTCCCATCAGTTTAAAAGTAAGGCTCGTTAACACGTCCTCATCTTGCCACATGGTATCTGTGCTGCTTTTCCTTTCAGCAAGTTCAACTACTTTCTGCTGTGTTTTTTTTTTTTTGCTTCTGGAGGGTTCTGCTGACAGAGCTCCTTCTACCAAAAACTAATTCCTCTGTACAATCCCCTGCACCCACATTTATTATCTCCTGCTGTCTTGTTGAGTATCAGGGGGAGTCTGACTATGGAGCTCCTCCTACCGAACACCAGTGCCTCTTCCAGTTTCCGCTCGAAAAGTTTCCTATTCCTTGCCTGTTCGTCCTCGTTTAATTGTCCGTCCTGTTTGGTATTTATGTCTTCATTCTTCATATAGTTCCCACGAGTTATTGGGACATAAAGGTCACCCGCAGCAGCGCCCAGCTTTCACTTTGGGAAGGCTAATTTAAATCGGAGGCCGCCCGGTATCCGAAGTCCTGCACACTAGGGCTGGATTTCCTCCAGCCATTCATACTATCGGCGTGTGCACGTGCCACCTTAGTATTGGGTTGCGGTTTAACTGTGTCCGAGGGCCGGCCAGTTAAGGCAAAGCCCTTCTGGGATCTGGGCATTCTGCCCTCCCCTAAGGCTAGGGTCGGAAGCGGACGCCTTTCAGTGTTCCCGTTTCAGCGTAATACGCTGCCCCTACCGAGGCTGTCTACAGACAGTCTGTCGATGGGTCGCCACATCCCAACGGGACTATCTAATATATTGTTTTCAGTAAACACAGAATAGTAACTAACGAGCAGTTGTTTAGTTTAGTTTTAGAAATTTTTATTAACTATTCGTTATGGAGAAGATTATGGAGCTTATGTTTGCGCATATAAGTATACAAATAGTTTCAATTAAGCCCGACCAACCATTCTTATACTGCCACATTTGTGCAATAGAAATACGAAGTTTCTATTACCTCTTTCATTCCACAGTAAGCACACATATTAACTGTTTATCCGCAATAGGTACATACGCTACCCAAATTCCGAAATTTAATCGTGGAACATACTCGAAATAAAAACGTTCTAGAGCGCAGGCACGATTGTCCAACTCTAACTATTAATGATTACTTAGCGTTTTGTTTTGTAGTATTATCAACTAATATAAGAATGATTCTTGTGAACTATAAATGAGCATCAAGACTGCATTTAATATTTCTTTGTATTTTTTGATATAATATTTTTACTTTTTATTCTAGCTTCTTCCATGTGGTTTTGTTATTAATATTATAATTTAGTGAGTGTCAGTTTTCCACACTCAACATGTTTACTATGCAGTATTTCATAACTATAATCATTATATTATCTTCTACTACTAATTTTTGAATATGTTACTAAATTTAAATTTACGATGATTTGAGTTCGATCAACAACAGAATGTAAAATAGATACGTCTACTTGGTTTATTGGCCGCATTCTTATGCTCAAACGATAATTTGCTCTGAAAATTCCCGACAAACAAAATAAGCGTTCTCAACTACATAGTCCGGCAAATTTGCAGACGTGGAGAAATAATTTACTTTATAAGTTCACTAATTGTGGCCAATAGGGACAGTATCTCTAACTTCTTATTGTGTACACTTACTCAGAACGTTCCAATCCTTATGAGAACCTCAAACTATCTTTCTTAACTGCGAATACTTTCACAGTATCAAGTGCTTCTAATACCCAATAACATTCACTGAATTTGAGTGTTCATGGAGACCAGAACGAAATTAAAATCAAAAGTTTTCGATAAAGAAAATATTTAATTAATGCAACAGTAGGGTATCGTAAAGTTTTCAAATGAGGCAACAAGGTCGATAAAAAGACTAAATGACGACACATCGAAAACCTAACCTATTACAATATTTTTGGAAAGGAAAAACGTAGTTACCCCAATGTGATATAGAAAGAAATAATGAATATACGCTTTCCACAAAAAAGAAAAAATTGATGTACACAGAAATTTGTTTTCTGTCATCCGAATAATTAATCAAAATAATTTAATTAGGCGTGGTAAAATAGTATGCGGCAAGAAAATAAAGATCGTATTTTTTATTAGGTATAGTTAGTAATAGAAATGTATTATTTTAGTATACTAAATTACTGAAATGTTCGTAAATGTTGACTTTGCTATCTGAACTGTATCATTTGAAATAACTTTTTTATTCATTAATGTAACATCAATGCTGGCGCGCATACGAGCATAATTCAATTATTTAGTTTCACTTATTTAAATTATCTCTCTATTTGGTGCAAAAGCATTATTCTTATATCTAATTCAAGCAATATATCTAAGAGCCGATCTTGAGAAATTTTGCTCAGTACCCGCATGATAAGTATAAGAAAAGTGTGCTTTATCTTAAACTAAATTCAATTAGCGGCAAGCATAATGGAATTCAGAACACAATTAAATATATTTGAATGTATGTAATTTGGTACCCTTTTATGTAACAACTGTACACTTTGTTCACACGCACACATGATAATCAAGCGATATAAAGCACCGTGATTAGCAACACACCTGTCTTCTTGAACAGCAACTCGTACAGGAGCGTTGTAAGTTGTGTGAAGAATTTGGCAGACATCCAGCCTAGACGGTTAACTATAGCGAAGAGAGAAAACGATTTACACATAATTAATTTTAAATATCATAATTAAATAAAATTCAAATTTGCACTCATCAAGCCATCTGTGCGTCAATACTTAAAAGTAGGTGCAAAAGCAAACTAGAGTAACTGTAATCAATAAAATTGTTTGATTTTATAAAAGGATTTCTGTGTGTTATTTTGATTTCAAGTTTAGCCTTTTGGTTATTTGTGTTATTCTTACTTCTGCACAGACTGTAGATCAAAGAATTTACGAACCTTGGCATTTTCTTCGATCATAAAATTTTGATTTTCATTATATTTATCAATTAATAAAAGCAACATGTAACCTTAAACTATTTACAATTTTGTGTTCGACATAATCCAAACTAATCCAAGCGATATACAATTATTTACTTAAGTGGGCAGTTTTTACAGAGTCACGAAAAAGGTCATAATGTATTATTCAATCGAGTAAACTATGCCAATGTACGATACGAGAAGATTTTCATTAATACTTAACTGTAATGACAGATTCTACGAAGAAATGCATGCCGACAGCCAGCTTGTGATTTGCTGCTGACTTAGCTGTTGTATATGGCTGATCGAGCCAAACTTTGCTGCTCGACGAATTTAGCGACAAACGCTTTGGGCATTCATTATTTAGCTCGGTATGGGCTATAGTAAGCGTGATGGCAGAGACCAATTGCTTTAAAGCTTAGATTTCTAACGTAGCAAATGGTTGCACTTTGCTGACGAACATGAATGTGCATATATTATCATTTGGGAAATGGTATTAAATATTCTAACGTAAGTGGAGCTTCTATTATAACTATACTTTATCTCTTTATCAATAGTTTTAAAAGCTTTTACTTTCTTTATAAAAGTTAAAATGTATGAGAGTACTAGACTGCCACAAACTACGTATGCAAGCGAGCAAAACTAAAATTAAGGATTTCTCATTTCGATTAAAAGTAGCAGTGTCAAAGATAGCACATCTTTGGAAATATATAGATGATTTTATGGTGAACTTGCCATATCTAAGCAGGTGATAGTAACATTAGAAATTCCATTAGAATTCCATTAGTAATGTAAAACAAGAACATAGTTGCCAATCGTACGCGACCACACTGGACAATTCTACAGCATCAACTTTTATTATGTATGGTACTCTAGACTACCACACTCACTATTGATACGTGATTTTGGATTTATACATTACTTCTAGACAGCTTGAAAGTTTAAAGGTATCTAACCCAGTTCACGAAAGTTCTCTATTGTACCATTATAAAATTAATAAACTAAGCTTCACCTACTTGTTGTAGTATGTTTCTGAAAAGTAACAATTAACCTGTCACATACGTTTTCAACGGAAGTACATTAGCACTTGATATAAGATCTGTTCAAAGCTGTTATTATTTGGATATTTGTACGTTGTCACAAGAAGATGATCTGTGATTATTGATTTGGACTACGCATAAATTAATATTCTTTTTCTTGGTAAAATTTTTTTTAATACTCAATATATCATTTTACAAACGAAAGTGAATAAAGTTTAGAAATTGAGATGATAATTTTTATGGAATATGGAGTACTGTCGCGGATGTAGACTTTCAAATAGCAACTGAAGCTTAGCGAGTTTATACTTTTCTTGCTTTGTATAATACAAAGCTCGAAGATGTACAAAAACAAAACTCAACTGACAAATACATCAGCCTAATGTATGTGCACATTGCCAAGATATTCGTGGAAAGAAGATTAGTATATGTATGTATAACCTTCCACAATACGCATCCCGCTTTAAAAATTGTGCCACATCTCTCGATTTATGTATTTGTAGTGCTTAAAATAAAACGCGATATGAATAATAATATATCCCAGTAGCAAATCGATAAAATATAAAACATATGCGATAAGGTTGACGAACACTGCAGCAGTTTTTAAATAAATATTGTATGGTGACATATATTTCAATAAAATACGGATTAAAGGTAATACAGTATATGGAAGAAGATACGATATGCATTATCAGAACTAAATCTTTCAATGAAATACTTATTAATATAATATCAAAACACAAAGCAAAACATTTTTCGCAAACCAGAAGTATGTATGTAGTTATAACTTTGTGAACATTCCTGAACATCGGAATCTCAGTCTGATATTGTTAATTTTTATAACAATGAAGATAACAAATGCATTCAAAATTGCAAGCTGTGAATACACAATAATAATAACTTCTTTATATGTTGCTTCTCATGACTATCGTTATCACTCTCGCACCTAGCACAGTTATGTGTGTTTAAGGACTTTATTGCATACGCCACCTCGCAATAGGTAACACAAGCAGTCAATTAGATCCCAACAGTGAATGGCGCCTCGGGAGATCTATTGGAATGCTCATAGAAGAATGCCATATTTCTCATTCAAACGGACTTGTTGATAAGGTTCTGTTTTGTCAGTAGACAGTCTTTTTTCTGTCCTGATAAGTTTGCCTAGTGCTCTTTTCTGGAGTTTATATGTCTCCTCAGCTACTCTTTTTAAAATCTCTGGTATGTTTGCGTTTCTTAGAAGACGCATTAAAGTTCTTCTGGTGGATGTGCATTGTCTTCGTTGTTCTTGAATGGCATCATTCCATCAATATGGCGTGATTTTTTTGCCTGCTTGCTTGGAGGTGTTATTATTGTGGGCACCTCTTATGGCCTTCGTGCATTCTCGGTGTGATACTTTTCCCTCGTGTGACATTCCAGCAACCCTAACGTCGAGTTCATCTATGAAAGCGTCCCAGTCGCAGCGGGGTAGTCCTCTTCCCATCGGTGGTTTCCTTCTATTGCCAGCATTGCTGTTTATATCGAACATTATATACTGTGCCCGCAAATCCAATACTAAGACACTTTGGAAAGAATTCAGAAAACTGAATGTTATCCCCAATAACAAGAGCAACCATATCTTACCCGAACATCTATGTCATGCGGATGTAATTAATGATTTCTTCGCTGCATCCACCTCAACTTTTACCACACCTGATCTAGAAGTTGTCGCATTTTATGATAAACTTAACGCTAGTAATGATACTGGAAATCACCAGTTTAGTTTTATTCCGGTTACAGAGAACGACATTTTTTCGGTTGTACTAAGTATATCCTCCAATTCCGTTGGATGTGATGAAATTAGTAACGAATTTATTAGGTTGTGCTGTCCCCACATTTTGCCGTTTATGGCTCACATCTTTAATACATGTATTGTAACTAATTGCTTCCCTTCTGCCTGGAAAAAGTCTCGTATCATTCCACTTCCGATAAAGAAGTGTCCAGAGGTCATGGAAGACTTGAAACCTATTAGCATTTTGTGTGTATTATCAAAAATATTTGAAAAACTTCTGGAAAAACAGATCCGAGGCTTCACTGACTCCTTCAATATTTTACCCGCTAATCAATCTGGGTTTAGAGCGAATTATAGTTGTGCGTCTGCCTTGGCATCTGTTACTGACGACATCTTTTCTGCTACTGATGCTGGCAAACTTACTTGTCTTATTTTATTAGATTTCTCACGAGCATTTGACACCGTGACTTAATTACAGCAACTGGTTTCATAAATGATGATCTGAAGAATATAATCAACTTCTCTAAGCTACATTCACTAAACTTAACTTCTACTAACTAAACGTGTTCTTCTGTTTGGTAGAAAAGTTGACTCTGTCTCTCATGAACTTTCAATTGAAGTAGATCGTATACCACTCCACATAAGCAAGTCCGCTAAAATATTAGGCGTAATTGTCGACTCAAACTTAACGCTAGTAATGATACTGGAAATCACCAGTTTAGTTTTATTCCGGTTACAGAGAACGACATTTTTTCGGTTGTACTAAGTATATCCTCCAATTCCGTTGGATGTGATGAAATTAGTAACGAATTTATTAGGTTGTGCTGTCCCCACATTTTGCCGTTTATGGCTCACATCTTTAATACATGTATTGTAACTAATTGCTTCCCTTCTGCCTGGAAAAAAGTCTCGTATCATTCCACTTCCGATAAAGAAGTGTCCAGAGGTCATGGAAGACTTGAAACCTATTAGCATTTTGTGTGTATTATCAAAAATATTTGAAAAACTTCTGGAAAAACAGATCCGAGGCTTCACTGACTCCTTCAATATTTTACCCGCTAATCAATCTGGGTTTAGAGCGAATTATAGTTGTGCGTCTGCCTTGGCATCTGTTACTGACGACATCTTTTCTGCTACTGATGCTGGCAAACTTACTTGTCTTATTTTATTAGATTTCTCACGAGCATTTGACACCGTGACTTAATTACAGCAACTGGTTTCATAAATGATGATCTGAAGAATATAATCAACTTCTCTAAGCTACATTCACTAAACTTAACTTCTACTAACTAAACGTGTTCTTCTGTTTGGTAGAAAAGTTGACTCTGTCTCTCATGAACTTTCAATTGAAGTAGATCGTATACCACTCCACATAAGCAAGTCCGCTAAAATATTAGGCGTAATTGTCGACTCAAACTTAAGATTTAAAGATCATGTGAGTATTTGTATTAAGCGAGCGTTTTCCGGTTTAAAAGTTCTGTACTCCCAGAGAGAATGTCTGTCTACTAATTCCAGAAAGATGTTAAATGATGCACTAGTCTTGTCTCACTTTAACTACTGCGATATTGTATATGGTCCCTGCTTAGATTACATCAGCGCACAGCGTATTCAAAGGATACAGAATTCATGTATGTATAAGATTTATTTATGGTATCAGAAAATACAGTCACGTTTCTCATAAATTACCCGAGTTGAAGTGGTTAAAAATGAGTGATCGCCGCTTATTTCATTTATACTGTTTCTACCACAAAGTTATCAGTAGCAAAGTTCCACCGTATTTGTATTTGAGACTTACTTTTCGTAGTGACGTCCACAACATTAATATTAGATTTCCACATTACCTTACTCCGCCCTCTCATCGCACTGCCTTTTATGAGAGATCGTTTTCCTATAACATCACGCACCTGTACAATGATCTACCTGCATACCTCAAGACTTTGTCGCACCATTGTTTCAAGTCATGTCTGCGCAAGATGATTCTCAGCTCTGCACTATAGCTTCAATTATGAGTGTATAAGTCGTAATATATGTATGTATAATATTATTGTTTTTGCTCTACAACAGTTTCAGACGCGCACATTATTTTTGTTTATCTTTTGTTAATTGGTTGAACTGAAAAACAGACCTCATATTTTGTCTGAGTTCAACCTTTTAACCCCACACATTTTTTCTCTGTTTTGCATTTCTATGTTTCTACCACTTGTGTTAATAAACCAATATTATTATTATTATATACGCGTGGTCAGAAAGGTTTTCTATATCAAGCACTTTCCACTCGTTTATTTTGCGGGCAATGTATTGCGTAGAGCACGTGACATTGATGTAGCTCTTGGTATTGCCTCTGCAGAAGGTTTGCGTATTTTCCGTATTGTTGATGACTAAGTTCAGTCTGCTTATCCACTCAATCCAGTACTCTCCTCTCCTATCCTTTATGGGTGAGCCCCAATGGATGAATTTGGAATTGATGTTACCCAGGACGATTACTTCCTCCTTTCTTTGGTGTATTTTATTCATTATACCGTCCACTTTTCTTTCGAAGTCTGACATTGTTATGTTGGGCCACATGTAACAGCTGTAAATAGAGAACTCTTTGAGCTTCACGTACACATAACTTTCGGAGGCCTCTGTTCTAATGACCTCAGTGTCTTTGCTGAGGAACAAGACGACAACGTCAGCAAATACATACAATGAATTTAACGGAGACACGAGTTCTCTCACTTGCCGCTACAAGTTTAATTTGTAAATTCTTATATTTTAATTTATACAAGGTGTATTTCCAAAGAGAAGCAGGTAAAGAAAATTACAAGGTCGTATCATACAGGGTGGGGCAGTAGTGCGAGGAAGTCCAATTACTCCTATATTATAAGAGAAATGAGAAAAGCGTTTTGATCTTTAATCCATTCGCTACTCTTAATTGTGTCTCTGTATGGCTCGCCCGCTATCAATATGTCCACGTTCTTTTGTTTTGCTGTTGCATAGGCAAGATCGTGCGCTGGTCGTCCTCTACGAAGGTTTGTCTGCAGTATTCTCATAATGTGATCCTCTTTCATCATCCACCGAAACCTTCCGATCAGGTTTATTCCCACTTTTACTGTTCACTAGTCTCCTAAAAAGAGGACATTTGGCCTGGTCCGCTCTGTGCTCACTAATTTCACAAGTGGGACAATAGGGGTCATTCTTGCAGTCTATGGCCCGGTGTCCGGAAGCGTTACACCTTATACACACATTAGATTTATCTGCGCTCTTGCACTCCACAGAGCGATGTCCGAACTCTAAACATCTGACTAGTTATTTGCACTCGTTTTTCACCGGGCACGACGTCCACCCGATTTTTAATTTTCCTATTTTTAGTACGTCTTCGGCGAAGCCCTTTTCCAGTAACACAGTAGCTGCTTGACTACCATTTGAGATGGGTCTCATCGACAAGACTTTAATGCATTCACTCCGTTGGTCTTTCTTATGCTTCTTTATCGCCTCCTGAGGTCATCTATACTTATGTCTGCGTCTATGTTATTTATGTGTACCACTGTGTCGCTCGTCTTTAGTATCATTTCTGCACCGGTGTTTCCAGATTTAACGGCTTGACTGAGTTTGTTAGCATTTGCCCTTCCAGGGACCTCCAACAGTAGGTCGCCATTTTGAGTTTTCTTGACTCTCTTTACTCTGACCCCGATTTCTTCTAGATTGACGTTGCTTTTGATCGTTTTAAGCAGATCTGCATAGGATTCTCCTTGCGCCTTGACAATAACTTTTCCTACATCACTTTTTGTTCTTGCGCCAGCAGTGGGGAATTGTCTTCGGTGTTGGTTTGCGCGATTAGGGTGAGTTTATGATCGCTGTTGGAAAGATAAACTCCATACATTTCCTAAGGTAGTCCACGTTGAATTGCTCATTCACAGCACTTACCACCAACTTATCGTTACCTTTATGTTCACGTTTAAGTTCTGTACACATGTTAAAGATATTCATCATATCCTCGAAACCACCTTCACGCACCTTAGCAGGCAAGATGTATACACAGTTACGGTGCTTTTTGGTTTTGTTACTGTCTCTGCTGCTTACAATTTCCGTACATGTTTTGACGTACTCGATTTGGCCTTCCACTAAGCCTTCGTCAATTAGTGATCCCATTGCAGGGTAGCGATTCACAAGAGGCACCAGTGCTTTATTCTGCCCATCTGTGTTTGGGTCCATTAAGACGACCATATCGCCTTTACCCATTACGTCACGTAGGGGGCATGTTTAATATCTGTCACTCTATATACAGTTTCAGGCCAAGTGACATCTTAGGTGATTCTCTCTTTCTTTTCTTCGGTTCTGGGCATTCTACATCAGCGTGGTTGTCACTTAGGTCGCCCTCGTGCAGTTTGAAGATAGGGCTGGTTGCCATGTCTTCATCTTGCCAGGGTGAGTCACCTGCGTTGTCCTTAGGTGTGTGTGCGCCTGCAGCAGAGCCCTGCGTTCACTGCAGGAAGGCTGATTGAAACCGGAGGTCGCCAGGTATCCCGAGTTCCGCATAGTAGAGGCTGGGCTCCCCCAGCCACGCAGTCCTCGGCCATATGCGGTGCCACCTTGACTTTGAAGTGTGGTTTATCCGTGTCCACGGGCCGGCCGGTTAAGGCAAGCCCACTGGGGATCAAAGGCATTCTGCCTTCCCCTAAGGCTGGGGTCGGAAGGGGACGCATCTCAGTGTTCCCCATTTCAGCGTAGATACGTTGCCCTTACCGAGGCTATCTTCAGGACAAGTCCTGCCGATGGGGTCGCCACATCACAACGGTTAATAATGTATACTTATTTTATTTATTAATTGTTTTATTTCTTTTTAATGAATAGGATAATAGGTTTTACGTCTAAGCTTAACTCCATAAGACCAACTATATAATTTTAATAAATTCTTCCTTAGGTATATGTATATTAATCTTATATACTTGAAAGACGTATGATGATGCTAAAATTTAAAATTGTTTATTTGTGCAATACACAAACTGCAAATACATACAATGAATTCAACGAAGACACGAGTTCCCTCACTTGCCGCTACAAGTTTAATTAGTAAATTCATATATTTTAATTTATGCAAGGTGTATTTCCAAAGAGAAGCAGGTAAAGAAATTTACAAGGTCGTATCATACAGGATGGGACAGTAGTGCGAGGAAGTCCAATTACTCCTATATTATAAGAGAAATGAGAAAATGTTATTAAGATAAAAGGTGAACCGTTTGGGGGTTATAACCTAAAAATATTTTTAACTATACAAGATGTCAAATAAAGACAGAGTAAACTAAACTTACTATGTATATTTTAAATGGAACATCCTGTATGTTTTTACTGTTCATTATTCCTCTAGGTCTTATCTTTATTATAATATACGGTTTTGCTATGTTATTCAGTTTACTTTAGAAGATATGGAAAGTTTTGCATGAATTTAATAACAAAGTTGGCGCCTTCTACCGTCCTACGGCTTCCACATAAAATAATTTATTTGCGCTAGAAACATTTCTAATGTGATCTTCTTTCATCAGAAATTATTTATTTAGCGGCGTATTCAATATTTATATTGAATATATATATTTATATTATATAGGGCGAGTCAAAACTCGAAATATTTATTTTCTGACCTATTTCAAATGGAACACCCTGCATTTTATTATTGGAGTAAACTCCTCTCTTCACGAACTTTATTATGTATTAAACATTCTCTATAGCTAAATGTGCTGGTTTTTGATTTCTTTGTGTTTCTATATATACTGAGAAAAATGTATTGCACAGAAACGAAAACAATGTTATTACAGAGGTATAATAAAAATGGTAAAAAAGTACTAAGATAACAATATGTTTTATAACAAATAAAATAATTTTTTGTTGTTGTAAAGTAAATACTCGCATTGTTTACCCTAATTATTGTACTGGTGCAGATCTAGTTCTCACAGTGTACGCGAGAACAACTAACTAAAATGACAGACGTCAAAATAAGTGGCAAGTAAGTATGTAAAACAAATGAGCTAAGCACACTTGCTTCTGTAAATTGACATATTTGAGCATTTTAAGTACGGAGGTTAATTAAATCGTTATAACTTATTAACCTTACATTTTAGGTATAGGAACACCTAATACGGATTCAAAGAGAATATTTTGTAGAATCATAATATCTAATAAAATATATACCTTTCCATTTAAGAAAATCTACTTTCCGCGGATTGAACTTATTTATAAGCAACTAAGTTTTTAAACACCCTGTATAATGTTACAGAAAAAAACATCAATTAATTGCGAATATCTCAGAAGGAATGGTTTTTAGGTATAGGGTATGATACATGAAATATGTGTAAAATTTATCATAGAAGCTGAATTTGCAATTTATTTTATAGCATGCTATTTAAAAAATCGAAGTTGATGCCCACTTCCGGTTAACCGGAAGTGATATTTATTCAAAAATATTTTCACGTGATAGTTCATATTCAACCATATCCAACTGCAAAATTTTGTTTTAAAATTCCCATCCGTTTGTATAATACTTTTAATAGGCCATTCTCACCAATCACCCTGTATAATAAAATTTTATTAAAAAAGCGAAATTCATCTTATAGATGCTCTTCCATATAAACGTTATAATCAAACGTAATGCGTGTTTTAGGTTAATGCTCAATTGGCAGAATCCTAACCATAGAAAAATCCTAACCTACTTTGTGTGTATGTTTACTGTCAGAAATGTGTATTATATTTTAATGCATTATGTATATAGTGCTTAACTTGAACTAGAAGTACCGATTTGATTCGTACGCATAAAAATTGATGACGTGCGTCTAAAGATCGATTACACGAACTGTACGTAAAATATTCATCACCGACATTTAATGTACATTAGAGAGAAACGTCAACATGACATATAAGTCGATTCATACTGACATTACTCATGATGTAACGGACAAGATCCAAAAATTCGACTGTATATTAGTGCCAATGGGATGGATAGATAAGGTTACGTAACGCGGGGCGGGGGTACCAATATCTATTGTCTTACTCTTCCTCTGCGGGGGTATCATGAGTATCCCAGTTCTTTTTTCTTTGAGTGTACCTTATGAAACTTGACTGAAGCAGTTGGTTTAATATGACTAGTATCATTCATCTTCTACGTATGTACATGTACACGTGCATGTATACATATTGACATAAAATCAATGCCGAATGGAAACGGTGAATAATGGTACGTGAACGATTCTTTTATAACTGCACCACAATGTGCTTTCCTATGATAAAGGACAATATCGTGGGTAAATAATGTATGTAACAAAGCAATATGAAAATGTGTTATCTTTGTCTGTTAAGCGTTTTTGTTTTGTTTATTGATTGATGAATTCTTATCAAATGTGAATCGTTCCTTTTGCATATAGACAATCTTGTGTTACACATTAGCAGTATTAAAATTATTTTGTATTGTCAAGAATCA
>CM043016.1:107722944-107782245 GCA_023690525.1 Holotrichia oblita
AAAGTCATAAAATGAAACAACATTTTTTATTACTACTTGTTTAGACAATTATTTTGGCAAACAGCGAAATGAAACAACAATTAACTAAAAATTTAAACATTTCTTTTTACAACTGTCACTCACTAAAGTGACTGTTTTAATGCAAGCTAATCGGATTAAAAAAAATAGTTTATCTACTCCTATTAAATAATGTATTCATTATTCAGTTGCTTTTGAACAAGTAATGGCACCCATAAACAATGAGCGTGATTTATAGCAGTGAGTTTATAACTCACGCTAAATTCTACAATCTGATTCGTCGAAATGAAACAGTCCACTAATACCATCTTTGAGCGAAGTAACGTTATTTGTCAACTCTAAATTAGATCACTTGTCAATTTTGAATCAACAGTTTCAATAATTTGTGACGCTTTTTAAATCAATTTCTATTAGTAATTTTGCTATCAGAAACGATGAATTCAGACAACGATAACGAATTATTATGCTAACTTCTGAGTTAAAACAATCGTGGATACGACAATACAAAATTTCGAGTAGTCTGCTAGTTGTTAATATTGGTAGAAATAAACAAATCATCTCTGAACCTGCACCTTCGTTTTAATTATTACAGTCGTAGATAAATTATATTCAATTTGCGGTAAATACCATTTCTGGTAAAACTAAGGTTATTTGTTCATTTTTGAAATTAGGTGAAATGTCATTTTGACAGTTTCAATATGCGACACAAAAAAGTTTTCTTGGAACTTGTACCTTCGTTTTAATTGTTATAGTCGTAGATAAAGTATAGTATTCAACTCGTGGTAATGGTAATAACTCACTTGATGAATTACAGCACTCGGCTATCGCCTCATGCTGCAAACCTCATCTGCGTGAGTTATTACCTACGATACCGCGCGTTGAATAATATACTATTTTTGCGTTTTTTGTACCAGTAATAAAAAAGTCATTGCATTTTGACACATAATAGAACGCCGAGAAATGTCAACCCCTGATCTAATAGCAGGTGAATAATGGCCTCATTATTAACCTAGGTTAATATAATAAACAAATGCTGCAATCATACAATCGCCGTAGGATGTCAACCGTCAAAATTCTGAATATGTTTTCGTATGAAAGCGTTTTGATTCATGCGCAAGCTAGCACTCAACTACCTGTTCTGCAATCTCGTACATTTTAGCTGGTATACATTTAATAGTATATTCTTCAACGAGCGTATAATGACGGCTATTATCAGCGAGGGTGGGAATTCGCCTACGGCTCGCTGAGTTAATAACAGCCAAATTATACGCGACTGCAGGATTAACTTAAAAGAGAATGGATAGGTACAGTCGTGGCCAGATAAATGTAGTACAACCTTAAATTTCATATATGTCAAAATTCGAAATTTTATTATTGACGAGCTTTAAGCTCCATACAATTTTTTTTAAAAACGTTTGTACTATATTTATCTGGCCTCGACTGTACATGATAGATACCCAGAAATTAATGCTGAGCCCGCGTTTTTGACATAAATGTCATTACAAATGTGTCGATGTAATATACCCCAGATTTGACGTTTTAAATTATGAACACAATTTATGTGTTGTTTAGCGATTGCTAGGTAACACACACTCTATACGTCTATACCGTATCATTTCTGTTTGCTAACCGTTGAATAATGTCGCCTAGCGGCTAGTTTTCTAAACTTGAACGCATACGCAAAAATCGTGTCTTATGAAACTTGTAGCTTAATATACTAATTATATTCTACTGCATCATAGTTGCCTACTTTACGAGCTACTTTACTGTCCATAAAGTGCCACTTTAAAGTGCTATACTTTAAAAACTGAAAAATGGACTCTTATGTCAGTGTCCAATAAATGTCAAAATCAGTTCAAAACTTTGCTATATTTGATGTACACTATTGGCGCATAAATACAAAATACATATACCCAGCTGTTAATCATTATTTTACTAAACTGCCAGATAGTAATCACTGTAATTAATTATTATATAAAATAGGACAGTCGAACATAAAATTGTATATAAATGAACTTTTCTTGGCCTCGTCTTTATTATACCCTCACTCGCAAGCTCGCTCGGCCATAAATTCGACTCGACCAAGAAAGTACTACTCTACGTACTTGTTATATAAATAGCTATTAACACATAATGTATAACCAATATAAGAACAAATTGACATAGAATATGATATGACATAAAACAACTCATTATAGGAAGATGGTATTCTATCCATTGAATTGACATGTTGTCGTGCTCATTTAGGAAACTATTCTATAGTATTGTACTATATCTATTCTATTGCGAATACGCACACAGTGTATGCGTTTTATGTTAGATCTACGTTTAAAATGAATCGATAGTTAATTAATATGTATGATATTTTAAATAAAACTCCCAGTTTCGTAAACATAATTGTACAGGTTGTCTCTCTAGTGCGTCCAAGTGCCATACCTCCTCTTGTAGATACTTTTTCTGAAAAACAATTACAGGAAAGTTACTTGAATTGTTATGGCACATGTTCTAAAATTAATTTCACTTGTACAAGGTATTCCATTTCCACTGAACAAAATACAACTTTGTTATTTTAAATGGAACATCCTATATATTTCTTCAATTTTGGATTCTTCTTTGGATTTTATGTCGACTTGTTTCGGTATTCCCTATACCTATCTCTAACCGCTTTCAAGTTATTTATAATTATTGGTAATTTTTGCTAAATGTTGGCGCTTTTTAGAAATCCCATATCTATTTTTGTGTTATCTTTAAAATTGCGATTTTGATTTTGTTTTACTAACAAATAGGTAGCTGTCTTTAATAATAGATTATTCAAGTTTTTTGCAGAACTCTATAATTATCAGAATCTGATAAACATTGGATTAGCAAAACTCCATTTTTTTAATGGAATAGTTTATATTTCTAAGCAACACGTAATGCGGAAATTTTTAACGAATATTTTTTTTTGCAAATACTTCTCTATGACTAAACTTTATCATTTTTAAGCAAATTATTATTTAAGACAGGCTAAAGTATAGGTAAAAGTATTTTTGTAACAATAACTTTGCTTCCGACATTAAGAGTGTACGTTCAGTTGACAAAACTATTAAAGTAACAGCTGCAGCATTAAAATAATGTTAAATATGTATGTAGTAGTGTGACGTAGGTAAATAGATATATCAACATATGTAGTAATTTAAAAATATATACAATTGACTCGAGCAATTAACAATAAAAAATATATAAATCAGCAGGTTTTGAAGCGTTTGCCGTTCAATTGATCTAAACGCATTATCATATATTTTCTAAACGTCGCACAACGTGATATCTAGACCACCAACGACGCTAGAGGCAAAAAACCTTCTGACGGGTTTTTGTCTCTGGCATGATTTACATGTCAAGTAATCGTGACCTTTTGGCGCCTCCTACATACTTGTTGTTCCTGAAGAAGCCACATTATTGGCGAATCGTTGAATTAATAGATTTCGTATTTTTTGTGTTTTTATTTTACTTTATTTTTGTATTTTATATATGTTCCATTACTATAACGCGGTCAAAACTCGAAAGTCACTGCAATAGAGACTCGGATAGTGAAACCCTTCGAAATCATTTGTTTTTGTTTACATCCAAATTATTGGAAATGATTCTAACATAAGCATTGAGAGAAGGACATTTAATTTATCTTTTTCACTACGACTGGCGTGTTTCCTCGATTATTAATAGTTTGTAAATTCACAATATTATCATACTTCTGTTAATACAGTAAACATTACATTTATAACACTCTCTAATCTCAGAGACAGTTATGAAAATACTTAGCTTGCCTTAAATATTAATTTGCTTAAAAATGGTAAAGATTAGCCATAGGGATGTATTTGCCAAAAATATTCGTTAATAATTTCCGCATTACGTGTTGCTTAGAAATATACACTATTCCATTTCAAAAATTGAGTTTTGCTAATGTTTCGGAAAAGTCATTTCATCAGGTTCTGATAATCAGGGAGTTCTACAAAAAACTTTAATAATCTAATCTTAAACACAACTATTTGTTAGTAAAATAAAATCGAAATCGCTATTTTAAAGATAATACAAAAATAAATATAGGATTTCTAAGAAGCACCTACATTTCGCAAAAATTACCAATAATTATAAATAACTTGAAAACGGTTAGAGGTAGATATTAGGTATAGGTAATACTTAAAGAAATGGACAATAAAATCCAGAGAGGAATCCAAAATTGAAGAAATATACAGGGTGGGCCACTTAAAATTATGTATTGAAATTATGGCCAAACTAAATACGAAATTTTAAATCGGACCAGATAAAGTTATAGAGTTCTAAGGAAGCACATTTTAATAAAAATGTACATTTTATACCATTCATCATAGCGCCATACAGAAATCAATTTGCATTTATTTAAATGGGATGTGGGATTGCAAATTTCTTAAACAGCTAATTTTTAGCGTATAACTGTATAAAATATGACCAATTTTAATAAGAAGTGAAATCAACAACTTTTTTAATTTTCCGCCAATATTTCAAATTTTGAAATGCGTAAATGTTATTTACCTGACGCATATTTGCGTAAAACGCAAAATTTGAATTGGGTGCTAGATATGTCGTTAAATGTCACTTGGTAACTGAAAAACGTTCAAAATTAATTATTTTAGTGTTTAACTTATGTAGAAACAATAATTTAGTGTTGAATGTTTGAGTTATTTAAATTAAATCGACATCGGCAAATGCAAAAACATTAGCCGCTGGCGGTATGAGCTCGTATATTGCGCGATGCAACTTTTCTAACTTTTATAAACACACTATCTTAGTCATTTAGTTGCGCAAATAGTACTTACATGAGATTATTAGATTATTATTATTAGATTTCGTAGTTTGGACTTCATATTTTAAATTTAGCAAGTTACACTTTAAGATAAGCAAATGGCAGAAAAGTGGTTTAAGTCAAATCTGGCAAATGTCGTACACATTAACATGCGTTACGTAAAATTTCGGTAAACTAAGCTTGAAATTTCGAAACCGCGTAGCGGATAAAATATTTAATAAGTGATTGTGATATGTTAGAAATACCATCTTCTTACAATACAGTGATAGACAAGATAAATGTGCTATTTAATAAAATGCAAATTGATTTCGGCGTGATGTCATCATGAATATTATAAAATTTACATTGTTATTAAAATGTGCTCCTCATCGACCACTATAAGTTTACCTGGGCGGATTTTAAAATTTTTATTTAGTTTGACCGTAATTCTAGTGCATCATTTTAAGTGGCCCGCCCTATATAGGATGTTCTAATTAAAATAACAAAGTTGTATTTTGTTCAGTGAAAATGGAACACCCTGTATAAGTGAAATTAATTTTAGAACATGTGCCATATCGATTCAAGTAACTTTCCTGTAATTGTTTTTGAGAAAGAATATCTATAAGAGGAGATATGGCACTTGGACGCACTAAAGAGACCCTGTACACGTGTGTAATTATTCCCAAAACATAAAATCTAATATAATCACTCGCTATGTAATAAATTATACATACGTATTTTATTGATCTTCTTTTAAATCATAAATTTTATAGTTATCCTAACAATTTATTCTGAAATGTAAAGGTTTATATATGATCTTCAGCATTTATTTAATTGATAACTTCGTACTTTGTCATGTATTAATGCAGGAAGGAATATTATTAAAGTCTATTTCCAAAGAATAATCTATTATTAATCTAATATTAAGGTATTAAAAAACTAGTTCTACAAGCAATGCGTTTTCTATAAGCGCTACTGTACATGTTAGACGGTACATTTGCTAAATTTGCAGCTTAGTTATGTTAGATGTGGATGATATTTTGCATGTAGATGGGGCAGTGATTGTGAAAAATTTTATTTGATGTAAACATTTAATACCGACGTTCAACTTTTAATAGGAGGAATGAATCAAAACATGGGTGGAGGAGGCGGTGGTGCTGGTGGCGGCGGCGGTGGAGGAGGAGGAGGAGGCGGCGGCGGTGGTGGCGGAGGAGGGGAGGAGCAGGAGGAGGAGGTCGTAATTTCGTGGAAATAATGGTACCAGGACCAAAGGTAGGTCTTATTATTGGTAAAGGCGGAGAAACCATTAAACAATTACAAGAGAAAAGTGGAGCTAAAATGGTAGTTATACAAGATGGCCCTAATCAAGAACAAGAAAAACCTTTACGAATCAGTGGAGATCCGGCTAAAGTAGAATATGCCAAGCAGTTAGTATACGACTTAATCGCTGAAAAGGAGATGCAAGCATATAACAGACGTGGTGGTAGTGGAGGTGGTGGTAATAGAAATATGGATGAAAGACAACAGTATGATGGTTATGGCACTAGTGAAGCTGAGGTAAATTACACTGTGAAAATGTCAGTATACAATCTTGATTGGTATTTTTTTCTTAAAGGTTTTGGTACCCCGTGCTGCGGTAGGAGTAGTTATAGGCAAAGGAGGAGACATGATTAAAAAAATACAACAGGAAACTGGTGCCAGAGTTCAATTCCAACAAGCACGAGAAGAAGGACCAGGGGAACGCCGGTGTTATTTGTCAGGAAAACCACAACAAGTGGATCAGGTATATATTTTTATTTTTATTTTCTGGAAATAATATATCAAACGAGTAATATTGGCATTTAAAATAAAGAACGTATGAAGATACATGCATTAGAATTTAAGTACAGAGTTTAAAAGTAGTTTTGCTTAGATCTATTATTTTAAAAAATTACCATAATTTTCGATGAGGATTAGCACGGAACGATTTACTAGTAAAATATTCGAATTCACACTGATTGTGGCGGATTTCAACGTAGTTTTTTCCGCGCGCTATATAGGGCGTCAGATTTAAGAATCTTTAGTATGTACAATGGTGTTAAATGACCTCAAGCGATGTAGTCGTTACGTACTATTGAGAGCAAATAAAAATGGACACCTTATTTTGTAGAACTTTTGAACCGTGTGTTTGAAGGTTAGTATTTAATATAAGTATGTTAGTCGGTACTAATATGTAAAAGCGAGCTCTTCACTTTAATTTGCTCCAGATTCTTTGTACAGTTGCATTGCATTGTTCAACTTTAGTGTAGTCATGGATTTGCAGGTAGTAACAAGCTTACGCAAATGTGTATGGTTATTACAAAAAAATGTTGAATTGTTTTTCTTTTAAAGGGAATGTATTATCCGAAACGTTAAATACTAACCATAAACATATTTGTATTATATACAAGACGACTAGTATTCACACGTTAACCTTTAAGAAAGTGATAGTAGACCTCCTTTACGGTTCAGTTATATATTATACAAAAGTGGATAGTTTTAGACATCGGCACATGCTATCACGACATTTCGAATATACAGAGTTATTCACGGAACTGGTTTGTTAGAACTTTTCGAAATCTAACAGTCCTGTAAACTGTAGTTAGATATAGTGTCATCTAATCTCATTAGCAAAATTGTTTCTGGTCTTGTCTCATTTCCTGTTTACCGGAAGTTCACATTAGCTTTCTTGTTAACTGTTGTTAACTGAAATATGAAACATTAAATTTAGGTCTTGACTGTTATATTGAAAAAGACAGAAAAGCTATTGCCGTTTTTGAGACGAAGAAAATATGAAAGTAGAAGACACTGCAACAATACAAGACGCACAAATAATGACTGCTAATAGGTAAGTGTTGACACTGTAGTTTTGATATTGCACATCTAAATTTACTATCAACAACTCAAGAAAGTTCCTCCTAATTCCGAGACTTTTTGCTTCCAATCCAGGATACTTGAAAATGATTACGTCATAAATCACAATATAAGAACAGACAGGAGGGCCACTTGTCATTTCCTTACAATTTTCTCTGCCATAATATTTGGTGTCCAGATGATTTTAATTAAATGCGTATCTTATCAGTGTTTCTTCCTATCATATATAATCGAATATCGATTTAATGAAGTAAAACAAAGTCTCTGAAGGCTTCTAACTTCTAGATAAGTTAAAATATATGTATATTAAAAAAGTGCTGATATAAATGAATACTGTGATGTCTTTAAACTAAACTAGTCAGTTTAGGTATATTAAACGGATGTATTTTGAAATGTCTAAAATTGGATCCATATCTTAATTTTAATATAATTTGACATTAGGCACGTCAGAGAATCGAAGAATTAATAGATAGCGTTCATCGACGTGATACTGACGGAAATGGAAGTAGTGGTGGCGGAGTTGGTCTTCGAGGTAGTGGTCCCGGCGGTCCAGGCGGAGGTCGCAATCGCGATCGTTATGACAACAGAGGAAACAATCGTAACGGCGGTAATCAAGATTACGGTGGCTGGGATGACAGACGTGCTCAGCAACCAGCTCAAGAAGTTACTTTTACAGTACCAAGTACAAAATGTGGCGTCATAATTGGTAGAGGTTAGTTCGTGATACTTTGATTAGAGTTGAATATATACTTTGTAAATTTTGGAATGCAATAGGCGGTGAAACAATCAAGCACATAAACCAACAGTCAGGCGCACATTGTGAATTAGACAGAAGATCTCAAAACAACCAAAACGCGACGGAAAAGACATTTATTATACGTGGAGATCTAGACCAAATAGAGACGGCAAAACGTATAATTAGTGATAAAGTACAAATGCCACTTAATTTTGTCACGGTCGGTAATCCAAATAATTTACCAACGGTAAGTCACCAACTATGTTAGAAATGATTCTATAGTATTCTTTTACACAATGCTTGTGTACAATTGTTATTTTCGAAAAGGCTTACCCTGGCATGGCGCCTCAAGGGTACAATCCACAAGGTTGGGGTGTACCAGGTTATCAACAGCAATGGGGAGCTCCAACTCCAGCACAGGGATCTGAAGCAACTGCTCAGAACGGTGCACCGGTACAAATGGGACAGGCAGGTACTCAGCCGGATTATTCTTTACAATGGGCTGAATATTATAGATCATTAGGAATGATTCGTGAAGCAGAGATGATAGAGCAACAGGTAACATGTTTTAGATGAATATATGTTTATTACACGTATGTGTTGTTTATTTTTAGGCAAAAAATAAAAACCTCGCAGGTACACCGAATCCTCAAATGCAAACTGCACCGGCAGCTCAAGGTGCAGCTGTAACACAGCCGGCTACTGCATCTACCGGAGCTCAACCTGATTATAGTGCCCAATGGGCGGAGTATTATCGTAGTTTAGGCAAACATAAGGAAGCTGAAGCAATTGAGGCTCAAATGAAGGCCAAGGTGATTACTGATGTAAATACATTGATATTCTTTTTTATATGGTGAATGCTATAATAATAGTTTAGTTTTCATTCGTAGACTTGTTTCAATTGCGTGCTATGCCAGTTGTTTTTCAGTGTGTAAGAAGCGCCTGTGTGTACATGTCCATAAATTATATTTCCTCGAATCGCTTGTAAGCTTTTGGTTTTTCCTCCTTTCATTGAAAGACTGAGGTTCAGCTGTAGAGGGGTAAAAAAATGTTCTATCTATTTCGATAAACTTTTAAAATGCACATTCGGTGAATTTTCTCTGCCAACAACTAGGGTGTAAATGCCAAATAACTAAAAATAATTATATTTTTGGGGATCGATGTCAGGCCTTATGTATTGAGTACGTCAGAAACGGAAAGTGGCGTTGTATAACATCTTATGGGTACTAGAAACATGTCAAGATTTATTTAGATAAATATAGATGTGTGTCGTATTGATTCGTATAATAAATACGGATTTTCTGTGATAGTCGTTGGCATGGGTTACTTAAAATATGATGCACTATGCGACTTGATCTCTTAGATTATTACCCATGATTTTGTAGTATATTGTATGTCTGGGGTACGATTATACCGAAATGTAATTTTTAGGATACATTACATTGTTATAAAAAGTGAGCAACAAAATATTTTTTCTGTGCAGGCCACGAACAAGTGGGGCAGATATACGCGTCACGCCTGAACTTTGAAAATTCGCAGTAATCTCAGAAACGTCATCGTAAATAATCATAGGTACCGGAAAAAAAAAAAAAAAACCAAACGTCAAATTGACAGGTTGCATAAATTTGCATATTAGTTATTTAATAATGGCCTTTGTATTTAATTTATTATTGTATTTATTTTCATTAATTATGGGAAATATTTTAACTGGAGATACTACTTGTCAAATAATGACCATTGACCAAAAATAGCCTTATTCAAAATCGCAGCGTTTTCGAGATGAAGGTCCTCACAGTTCCAGAAAAAATCGTTTTTTCCATTTTTAAACTAATCTACTTGTACAATTTATGTAAAATTTGTACAATTTTTGATTTTTATTTTTATGTTTTAAAAAGTACTTCCTTGCGCGTAGTTCTATAATATCTGATTGTTTATAAACTATCTTTCCTTTCAAAATTTTGTTAATATTTTTTACATATGAAAAAATATTGGCGATAGTAGCGCATTCGGTTGGAGGTGTGACAATTTTCCACGTAATCTAATAATCTTCTTGCAATGTATCCAGAAATGTAGAACAAAGTGCCACTCTTTATTACTGAAAAATTCAAATTAGTAGGGATATTGACAGAAATGTGTATGTCTTGGAATGGTATACGATCATCTATGACATTTTCATCCAAGAAGAATTCTCTTAGACTACTTAACATGTATGATATGTACCATCATCCATACAATTTGATGATGGTAAACCCCAAGTGACCATATTAGTAACTGATAATAATAATAATAATAATTTATGCCTTACCATCCCCCAACAGCTTGCGCCAATTACAGGGGGCATCGGCTGGCCATGAGTTATTATTACGCCTGCGGCTGTAGACCGACTTAAGATGTAACCTTTCCGCATTTGCCGTGGAATTTGGAAAACTACAGAAAACCAAACTCAGAAAGGAATAATAGTGATTTATATGATGCTATAAATGATTGACAGGTTGGATTTACTTTTCTTACTTTCTTTAAATTTCTCGTGCATAAAAATGAAAATCCAGCTGTGTGCAGTTTTCTCCATAAATATTTCAAACCTTTCAAAGTATTTATCCAAATACGTACAGATGGAGGTGCAATTTTCTTTTTTTTTTGGTTAAAGAATTCCATATTTTCGAAAACTTGGATTGCTTCAGTCCAAAAATTGTCGTGGATAAATGTTGGTGTCCATTGACACTGTCAAAAACTTTGTCCATAAAGAATAGAAATTCAGATGTCTCCAATCCACTAGCAGGCATATTATGGGGACTAGACAATCTAGCTAGGTCACGCATCAAAGCTGCAACACGTTGGCTTAATACCTGAGCAGCTACACTTACTTTCATTTTTTTTAACATTATTGACATGTAATTCTGTAAACTTAATGGTACATTTTGTATTCTTCATCGGTTTCATCCAACCTGAACAATGTTCGAATGTCAATCCATAATGCTGTTTCCACTTTATTGTTTCTCCATTTAAATCGACAGTCATTCTCAAATAAATTATTGCTAATACCCTTCAATAAGTGTGGGACATCGTATAGGAATAGGGGTACAACTTCCTTTTCATCAATTACAAAACCAAAGTTTCTATTCTCTTGTTCTTTTAATAGAAAATGTCTATTGTGATGTGTCTATTTGTTTCGTCATACAGCATACGTATAGCTTTGGCATTTGCACTGGCTTGGTCACATACGCAACCAACAATATTTAGGCCTATTGAAGTAGCTTCTCGAATTACTGTCTGAAGACAAGTTGCTATTATTTCAGACTTCATACCAGCTTGATTAAAATAATACGCAAGAGGCTGCTTCCACTTTTTGCATATGCCACGAACAACAAATACCATTGCTTTATCAACTGCGTAACTAATTCCGGTTTCCATAGATACTCTGCTTAGGAGATTAGCTAAAGTTTTTCTACTTGGTAGTGCAAAAATTTTACTTAAAAAGCTGTATTCTTTTGGACTTTGCTTCGTTAGTGTCAGGCAGAGCAGGTTGTCATCTAAAGTAAACCTCCTTAGGTTTGCTCGTGCCTTTTGAAGTTTAATTTGCGAACTAATAAACTGAAATGCTATCGCATTTAACTGCTTAAATAATCGGGAGAAGCCACATATTTTTTACACAGAAAAATTAAAAAAAAAAATCTAATGGTACTTAAAATTATATATATAAGACTATACTAAATAACAATAAATAAATTTGTACATGAGGAAAACAAGAAAAATACTAAACAAACGCAAAACAACGATAAACCAGAGATAAACAACATTCAAACAAAACTGCAAAACCGAAACAGCTGACTTCGGACAGAACGGTACCGATATGTAGGGAGTGCAGTGTTTTTATCGGTAGTGTTACTTTGCTGTGGTCCTTACGAGATCTCGTGTCTTTAGTGAACACTTTTGCTTTGCTTGACCTTGGCCGTTTACGTTTGTACCCCGTGATCCAAACCAGTGTATAAGACTGCAATAATAAATCATAAAACAAGCGACATTGTACTAAGTTGACGTTTCCGTCGCTACTATATTACTTAACAGTAACTGGTTAAAGATTTTAAATTTAGATTGAAGTTCTTGGGTATTACGAGGAACCTGCTGATGCTTTAAAAAAAAAGTTAATTTATACCTTCAGATATAGTACCTATTGTCCATTCCAAATAAGAATGGAGCAGATGACACTACAATCGGAGGACATATCACACAAGAACAAGTTTGTGATTTGCAAAAATCGCGGTAAATTTAAAATTTGTTTTTGATGTTTCTGATAATTGACTGCCCACCATGTAGAATAACATCTGTACGAACTCTAATAAAACACATTTAATGCTTATAATTGCACTTTTATGAGCTTCGTCCAATTTGTAATATTTCATTTGACATATCCGTTTCTTTGGCGGCGTTTCCAGTTAACTCTAATCTCCGATGGTGTCTTTAAACAGTTTTTTTTTGCTAATCCCAATTTCATTTACTATCCGATGAAGCATTTGCCCACTTGTTACATGCCTGCACCTTGCATTTTTTGAGGAACCTGTGAGAGCAGCATGAACCATAATTACATATTCACGTATTGACATTTATCAAAACCATAAGATGTATAAATAAGAAAATTGAAGCAAAACTGTTCAAATAGTACGAGGGAGCGTTTTTATATTCGCGGAATGGGGGATAAGTGGTGGAAATAAAAAAACCACATCTTTCAATTAATTTATTTATACCCTCATAAAAAAATGATTTCTCTTTATCTGCAAAATACGCCGAAACTGCCTTCTTGACTTCATCATCGGCAGTAAATTTTTTACCCCGCAGCTCTTTTTTCATTTTCGGAAACAGGTAATAATCACTCGGGGCCAGGTCTGGGCTGTAGGGTGGGTGATTCACAATTTCGAAGCCCACCTTATGCAGGGCAGCTAACGCAACGCGGCTCTTGTGGACAGGCGCGTTGTCGTGCAAAAGCAGCACACCTTTCGTAAATTTTCCCCGTCTTTTCTCTTTAACGGCTTCTTTTAGTCGCTCTAATACTGAAGCGTAATATTCTCCGGTTATGGAAACACCTTTATCTTTATAATCAATCAACAATATTCTTTCCGAGTCCCAAAATACCGTTGCCATGAGTTTCCCAGCTCGGGTTGTCTTCAAGGGATTCCCTTCCTTGTTGACAATGACATCTCATTCATTATGGTCGTGACTGATTTTCCTTGCTTGGTAAGGAACTTTATAACGGCACGATATTCGATTTTTTCCATATTTCACTTTTCACTCCTGATTATGTTACTTGGTTGACGATAGCTCAAAGACTAACTGTCTAATAACAATGAAACTTCGTATTTATACTAATTATGAGTCGCTGCACAGGCCACGCCCCCAATGCGCCTAATCACCCCCTACAACCCGCTCATTCCGCGAATATAAAAACGCTCCCTCGTACCTTCAATAAGTGAATATTATGACATGTGATGTGACAACTGTCACTGTCAGTGTATTTTAACAGCTAAATCTTTATTTTCCGAGAAAATAATATAAAATGATCTTAAAATTGAAGGAAATGGGAAGTACAAACATGATGGATGGAATAATGAATATTTAGAAATAAATTCCAACAAGAATACATTTCTTCTCATACTAGCTGCAGCTTCTGGGACTACAATATGACATTTATTGTATATCTGTAGTGTATATTATTACGAGAAATAAAGTATCTATCCATCTATCAATTCAGAAGCTCGAAAAAAACCATTTTGTATGAAGAATCAAGATGAAATAGATAAAGAAAACAATAAAGTCCAATAATCGCAATAGAACACAAACGACGCTGACATAATACATATAACCTTTTTGATGGTTCTGACATTTATGCAATTTTGACAAATTGTTCTTGTGCACTAGATTTTAACCAATCACAGACGTTTATTTTAGACGCTATCTATTCATAACGCTCCTTTCTTATTTGGAATGAGGTATAGTAATGCTCAAGTTGTATTATAAATTTTCCGATCCACACGCAGTCGATAAATATGTACGCCAATTTTACAATTAGGAAGCAATAATGAAAAGACACACGCTCGACAGCGTGTTTTCCATTTATTCCGATGCAGTAGTTCCACAAGTTCATGTAATTTCTTGTCACTCTTGTTCTGTACGTCTCTGAAACAGGCTAATAAACGTCATAATAGTTTTAGTTTTTTATTGTTTATTACAAAATAGGTTTATGTGCAATCTTAATTATTATAATTTTCTAGAATCAAGCAACTGCACAACCAGTACCGACTGCTTCCATGGCAGGCGCTCCAGCACAAGGCGGTGCAGCTGGTGCATATCAGCCTTATGCTGCTTATCAAACGCCAGGTGGTAAGTTCCTAGTTTTAATTGGACAGTATTTGTAATTAATTTAAAGAAACTGCAGGTTACTATGGGACGCAAACGCCTGGAACTGCACCTCAAGCTGTGCCACCGCAAGGACAGTATGGTTTTCCAAATTATGGCTATGGCAGTGGAGCACCATCAAGTGGACAAGAAAATTAAGATATTCCATAAGGCGTAAGTATTGTAAGTTGATACTACTGATTATTGGTATTCGCTCTTATCGTATTTCATAACAAGTCGCATTAATTTTTATTCTTGATTTTACAAGGGTATATTTTATTTCCATGTTGCGTTGTTTTATTTATTACAGGATATTTATTTTTTTATCTAAACTTATACCAGTATTCATAACCATTAGTAGTATTTTAATGCTATTTCTTTTCATTGTATCATTCACTGAATGAATATTTTCCAATTAAAAGCTCTTAATGTTGATTTTTGACACGAACTGTTTGTTTATGAATGATACAATGAGAAAATTTACAGGTGGTGTATGTTCCAGCGAGATGTCAGCTTTGTGTATTTACAGATTTTTACATTCACGGCATCGTGCATTTGTTTCTACGATCAAGTATCACAGTATCGCCACTTCAATATAACTTTTTCTTACAAATTAAAACAATTGATAGCAGTTACGTAGTCCTTGTTGACAGTGACCAGGAGTTAGCTGTTCGAGCTGAACATAATATGTAACAATTAACCAATAATAATAAACTTAGATTTAATGAAGGGAAAACTAGTTAGAATAAGGTTTTATTTTGTCATTAAATATAATTGTGGCTATTTATTTTCTCGTTTCTAATGTTTCTTCCATAGCCATTTATCCACTATTTATAATATTTCTTTTTTTTTCTAAGATCGTCTATATATGATTGAAAACATGTATTTTAAGCAAACGCCATAATATTGATTAATAAACTCCGCAAAATCATATTTTTTCTTTATTTGTTAATTTTAGATAAGTTAATATACTTACAATAAAAACAAGCTATATTGTAGTACGTGTTAAGTGAAACTGTTAGGCTAGATGTAATTTGCATGTCTTAGGTTTTGTTATATAGGAATGTGACTTCACGTTGTTCGAATACATTGGTGATGGACGGCTACATAATTTGGTAAGATAATTATAGATGTACGATATAAATAATTGTTTACAAATTGATTTCGGATATGAAGCTATATATGTACATATACATATTTATCAATCATGTTACAATGACAATTGTGTTACTTAAAGTTAATGAAACATTTGTACCAGTATATTGTAATAAACTCTAAGTAAGTAACTCTAAATGATTTTGATTTGTTCATTATTTAGTGTTTTCATATTCATTTGCTTTAAGTAACTATAAAGCATTGAAATCTTCGAATACTTGCTTTTCCCCCATATCAAGTCCAAGACTTATATATATAGAATAAATGTATAACAAAGGTCACACAAGATTTTTATTTCAAGACATTTATAAGTAGTGTAATTTAATTATACATGGTAATGTTACATGTGAATACCTATACATCCAATATTTGTAATACTATTTTATTTCTTGTATTTCACTTTAAGATTAAATTTTATTAATAACTGTTGTGTCTGTGTTTTTGTGTGGAAATCTTTTTCAGAAAATTTCGTCGTCTCTTTGACCAGGGAAGTTGTGATTGCTGGATTCATATCACTATTGCATAATATATACCTATGTTTATACATATGTTTCTTCTTGTTTTTAAGTCTGGGTCAATGAATATTCTATTTACTGTCACATCATCTATATATTTTATTTTCTGATTTTTGAAACTTCATCATTATATATAGAATGTGGTACTCTTATTTACTGTTTTATATATGTGCTTATTGTAGTATTTCCATCTGATTACCAAACTACTTCATCACTGTTAAATATTTTTGTCACATTTTTCTTCTCGAGATAGGAATATAACTCTATTATATGTATTAAGGTCTTCAATTACATCTTTCTAGCTACACCAATTCTATTGAGATTGCTTTGTATTAAACTTTTCCACATGATTAATTCTTTCATATTTTATATGTTGTATTTATTTTCAACTTACATACTATTGATAATGTTGATTATATTCTAGTAAGCAATTAATTTATAAAATAACCTCATTATGTAAAAATGTTAAAAACATGTTAAAATGTTGTGCAACAATACAATTTGACTTGAAGTGCTTCTTTAAAAAGTACTTCCTTAGTTTAAATCATTCAGTGTTCCAGGTGTAAAACTAAAGTTCTTTGTTTCAAGTTGATATACAGTTAATTGAAGCTAAGAGCATATTGCATCTAATCCAATATATTGATTTCGATCATTTAAATTGTTTTATCCATTGCTTCTTTAACATCGTTACTATCATAGTTTTTTGGCACATGCTTTACATTTCAAAATTATTAATTGTAGCCTCCATTAACCCACATATCTCTACGGGAACAAAAAGTTTCAAAATTTCACCGGTGACTCTCCTACACATATACAGGGTGAGGCATTAGTGCGTCAAAGCTAAATATATCCCGGGCACCTATCGTCCTCCCACAACGATAGTCAGCCGCCTAACCACTGCGGCCATCGACCCGTTTCCATTAATATTAAAGATATCACACAATGTTATATACAAAAATCATAGAAAGTCTTAAGCAAGATATTTTAAAATATCCTATTATTTTCGTATATGCAGTGTGTTTCATATTGCCAGGGTGAACCAAACATACATTTTCTTAAATGGGACACACTATATATTATTTCAAATTTAGATTAAGCATATCTTCCTCATTCCTACGATATAAGGTTTCATTGAGTTATACCGAGTATTTCAGAAGTTATGGTCCATTTTTGTCTGAAAATCATTGCGTGTTCAACGTCCTGTGTATTTCACACGAAACAACTTGAACTTGTTTTTCTACTGGAATGACTTTTTTATATTGTTACAGTTTCATAGCAAAGTGATATTTTGCCAATATTGCGAAAAGTGTGTGCGATTCAAAACGCAAATGTATTATTTTCTCATCTTATTTAACTGGAACACCCTGTATTTTATATTAAGAAAATGAAGGACACCGCATGGACTTCTTAACATGTCTACATACATTCTTTCAGTTATGAACAATCCACATATTAGTACATGAAAAATCTCACACCAACAAGATATTAGTTAAAAGGTTGTTCAAAGAATACTGTATAACAAGAAATTGCATCCATACCATATGTAGTTGCATCCACAGTTACTTGACAATGACTTACCCCATAGAGTTGCTTTTTGTGAATAGGCTCAACAACAAAGAGGAAGAGCAGTTAGATGGCTAGCCGAATGTTCAGAAATATGTAAACTTTACTTTTCATGTGGCGTTATGTGAAAGACCTTGTATATAAAATACCACCAAGTACACAAAATGATATGTAGAACAAAATGAAAGAATAATTTCAGATCATTAATATAGAATGTTCAGAAATATCATTTAAAGACCGGCTACAATGTAACTACATATGGTATACATTCTGTCCCAAAATGTCCGCAACAGCCCTGTAAGTCCTGTGTTATAGTCGTAATAAAAAAGTGTTTCAAATAAAAGTTGTTGCAATTTACATGATCTACTTTGTGAGCTGTGGCAGCCATCTTGAATTCGCTTCCAATCGAAAAATGTTATAAGAAAAAGTTCAGAATTACGAAGTACCGCCGTATGCAAAATTTTAGTTCGATATTTACTGAGTGGATTATGGACTACAAATCAAGTAGCAAAATCCAATCTAAAACAGAGGTGATGAGCTTGAGAGTCATAAGTGAGCCAGAAATAAATACGTGACTTTAATTTCACAACAATGGCACCAATAAAACCAAAAAAATTGCCGGAATACGGAAAGACAATTTAATTTGCGGCATCCTGGCAAGTATACACATTATTCAACGATAGCTCGTATTGTACAAAATTTTAAGGAAGCTGGAAGTGTAGAAAATAAGTTTAAGAAGAACCACAGGTGATGGCCAGTTACGGAAAATGCGGAGTTGGAAGTCATCTTACGGATTACCGAAAATCCGCGCATTTCCATCCGGCAGATTGAGCAAGAGACCGAACTATCTCGTTCTAATAGTCGGCGATTACTCAAGAAAAATGGTTTGAAGCCGTATAAACCTAAATTTATCTGCCGGTTGCAACAACATGACCATGAAAGTCGTTTCAATTTTTGTGCGTGGATGCAAGGAGAAATGGAAGCCAATGCTAATTTTCAGCGGAATTTATTCTCCGATGAAGCGACTTTCTACACGAATGGTACGGTTTCATCGCAGAATTGTCAGTACTGGGCAAATTATAATCCACATTTCACAGTCAACAGTAGGGACCAGTATTATGAAAAAGTTAATGTATGGTGCGGAATTCTGAACACGCGATTAGTTGGACCATTTTTTTACAAAATTGCATGGATGCTGCTCAGTACCTTCAGTTCTTGCAAAATGTACTGGAACCGATTGTAGATGACTTCCCGCTTCACATTCGTTGTAACATGCACTTACAGCATGATGGGGCACCTTGCCACGCTTCGGCTGACATTCAAGAATGGTTGGAAGTGAATTTCGGAGCCCATAAAATATTCACTCGGACATCGCAAGTTCAGTGGCCGCCCAGATATCCAGATTTGAGACCGCTAGATTTTTTCCTTTGGGGCTATCTGAGAAACCAGGTCTATAGCCATCGGCCGTTCCGAGACCGCAACCATTAGAAAGATGTCATCCTGGAGTGCGCAAATGGGATAGGAGCCAATGTGCTCTACAGTGTTATGGACGAATTCAATCATTGAACAGTGGCATGTATCGCAAATGAAGGAGGTTTAGTGGAGTGATTGCTTTTTTGTCATATTCTTGCTTTGTTTACTTTCATTTTAAGTGTAGTCTGCAATGTATTATTATTTATTATTTTTCGTATACGGTTGTTTTTTTATATTATCACACTTTTTTTTTTAATTTTCATAATTACTGTCTTATAATATTTCCCGTGATTTTTCTTTAGAAAATAAAACGTTTAGTATTTACTACGTAAATAAATACTTTTTTATTCTCATAACTACTTCAACTAAAGTCATTGAAATTGAAACAAAATAACAGATTACCTTAAGAGGCCACCGCGGTAGATAATAATAATACATGGGAAAAATAAATATTTGACGATGGAGTTGAAATTTTGCATACGGCGGTATTTCGTAATTCTGAACTTTTTCTTATAACATTTTTCGATTGGAAGCGAATTCAAGATGGCTGCCATAAGAGATGAAAAGAAGTAACGACATAATGACCAGGCTGTATAAAATTTTCGAAATATCTTCAGCTCACAAAGTAGATCATGTAAATTGCAATAACTTTTATTTGAAACACTTTTATGACGACTATAATACAGGACTTACAAGACTGTTGCGGACATTTTGGGCCACCGCAATAGATAATACATGGGAAAAATAAATATTTGACGATCGAGTTGAAATTTTGCACGCGGCGGTATTTCGTAATTCTGAACAACTTTTTCTTATAACATTTTTCGATTGGAAGCGAATTCAAGATGGCTGCCATAAGAAATGAAAAGAAGTAACGACATAATGACCAGGCTGTATAACATTTTCGAAATCTCTTCAGCTCACAAAGTAGATCATGTAAATTGCAACAACTTTTATTTGAAACACTTTTATGACGACTATAATACAGGACTTACAGCGCCGTTGCGGACATTTTGGGACACACTGTAGATGCAATTTATTTTTACACAGTATTCTTTAATAGCCTTTTGACTGAAACCTTGTTGATGCAAAATTTCTCGTGTATTAATATGGAGATTGCATGTAGAAATGTTAAGAAATGCAAATCGATCAGTCGAAGAATGGCTACAACGTTGTTTGATGTTTTTGGTGGACATTTTGAACATCATATTAATTACCGGTATAAGTTTAACATTTTGTAGTTGTTTTGTATTTAATATATACGATTTAATGGTCTTGTACTGTCATTTTTTCATGGTTAATTTGATATCTTAACAATTATTTTAAAAAAGCTCACCTTTCATTAAGAAAATATTAAATATCTCAGAAATTAACGATTTTAGATATAGGGAGTGGTTAATAAAAATTAAAGTGCATGCGGTGTCCTTCCTTTTCTTAATATAAAATACAGGGTGTTCCATTTAAATAAGATGAGAAAATAATGCATTTGCGTTTTGAATCGCTCTGTACACACTTTTCGCAATACTGGCAAAATATCACTTTGCTATGACACTGTAGCAATATAAAGAAGTCATTCCAGTACAAAAACAAGTTCAAGTTGTTTCGTGTGGAATACACAGAACGTTGAACACGCAAAGATTTTCAGACCAAATTGACCATAACTTCTGAAATACTCGGTATAACTCAATGAAACCTTATATCGAAGGAATGAGGAAGATATGCTTAATCTAAATTTGAAATAATATATAGTGTGTATAGTAGCTATGATTTTTGTATATAACATTTTGTGATATCTTTAATATTAATGGATATATTGAGCTTTGACGCACTAATGTCTCACCCTGTACATGAAATATACATCTTTTTAATTCAAATTAAATACAGTTCATATTATTAGAAGATTTTATAGATTAAAGAATAGTGTTATTTCGAATTTGTTTATAGATGGTTAATTACATAAAATAACATATGTGTTCATCCGCAGTTTATTTGGACTTACGTCATTCGTGACGTTGCATTCGTACCACAATAAATAGTCAAATAGAAAGTTCTTTAAGAGTAATTTAGTGATTTTTAATGCCTCTGTAATTAAGCGTTGCTGCCAGCTTATTTTCGTTTACAGTCAACTATCATTCATGCCATCAGTCAATTTGACATTTTGTGTATATCATGTTTTTCTTTGTATTTTTATTTCTTTCCATTACCGGATCTAAAAACTATTCTTTTTAGAATAAATATTCGACTATATTGGCGTCTGAAATGTGTAAAAATATGTACATTAGAGCAAGTGACAGCAGAAGACTGGAGCAATTGTACAAGCTATGTGGAAAAAGATATTGTTAAATCTATCAAAATTATGCAAATCAATTATTACGCTAATTATCATTGCTTATATTGGTAAAAATAGGTATTTTAAAGATATTTGGCATTCAAATGTATAAATTGAGGTAACATACATATTGATAAATAAAGGTAATTTTTTCAGTCCCACGTTTTTTAAATGACAAGTATCGGCTTACTTTTTAAGTGTATTATTGATTTCATAATGATCTGGGAGAGTAAAACTGACATATTAATTTAGTTATTTTCATTTTTTTAATAGTGTAAATGTGACTTTATTTGACAAATGTTTGAAAATTTAAATGCGATAAGTAAAAATTGTCTAAATCAAAACAACGAGTATTAGTGACTTCAGTGCAATTACAGTAGGAAATGCATATTGTCCTAATAGACCATTATGAAATCGATAGTGCATAACCTAACTGTCAAAACAAGTAACATAACCAATATTTATATGAAAACGCATTTGGCATTGCTACTGGTACATGACGTCACTTATATTAATGAAGAAAGTTCAAATAAACTTTAGATAAACTATATATGTGTATTTATTCCAATACACAGGGTGATTGGTGAGAATGGCCTATTAAAAGAATTATACAAGCGAAACGGGATTTGAAACAAAATTTTGAAGTTGGATACGGTTGAATATGAACTATCACGCGAAAATATTTTTGAATAAATATCACTTCCGGTTAACCGGAAGTGGGCGTCAACTTCGATTTTTTAAATAGCATGCTATAAATTTTATTACAAATTTAGCTTTTACGATGTACCTTACACATATATCATACCCTATGCCTAAATGCCATTCCTTCTGAGTTATTCGCAATTAAAGACAAAACAAGTGACAGATACCGATCTTACTTTATAGTAATATTACGTCACGTAGGAGTGAGAGAGACGAATGAAATTGTGTATACGCACAGCTGATATTGTATAGTTACACAACATTTGAAGTTCTTCTCTATAACATAATACAGGGTGTTTAAAAACTTGGTTACTTATAAATGAGTTCAATCTGCGGAAAGTAATTTTTTTAAATGGAAAGGTATATATTTTAGGTGCGCAACGGCTGTTTTCACTCGCTGTTTTTCAATAGATGGCTCCAGTAGTAAGTGCTGGTCGATTGTGACCTAACCAAATCGTCATAAACCAAGCTTAGACATATAGTAAACGAATTGTTTTGCTACATTGGTGATTTTGTTTTTGCATCATATACTTTTGATTGTGTGAAAATGTCTGATTTTGTGCCAAATAATCGTTATTTGCGGGAAGTGTTGCTTTTCTTCTTTCATTCGAAGAAAACAGCGGCTGAAGCGCATCGAGAACTCCTGAAAGTTTACGGAGATGCTGCTCTAAGTGAAACAACGTGCCGTGATTGGTTCCGTCGCTTCAAAGACGGTGATTTTGATGTTAATGACCGTCCATGTGAAGGAAGGCCAAAAACCTTCGAAGAAGCTGAATTGGAAGCATTGCTCGATGACGATCCGTGCCACACGCAAAAAGAGCTTGCTCCAGCATTAGGAGTTACCCGCCAAATGCGTTGGGAATGATTCAAAAACAAGGAACTTGGGATCCTTACGATTTGAAGCCAAGAAATGTTGAGCGTCGTTTTTCCGCCTGTGAACAACTGTTCCAGCGGCAAAAAAGAATGGGTTTTCTTCATCGCATCGTTACAGGTGATGAAAAATGGATTCATTTCAGCAACCCAAGAGAACAACATCATGGGGACTGCCTGGTCATGCTTCTACAGTCATGTTCGTTAAAATAGCACCGATATAAATGTTCTCAAAATCTCTGATCTAACTTAGAGAAACTAAATAATGCAATTAAATAAATATTACTCTCTGTATTATAAACATTTTTTGTATGAATTAAGATTTAAAAAAATGTAATAGAAATTCTAAGACAAAATGAAATTGTTATCGTGTTCGTTAAAATAGCAGTCTTTATTATTTACACTAAGAAAGGTAATTTTTATTGACAATTCTTCTTGGTGAGTTTAATATTTCGTTGCCAGGCCTTTATTTTTTATGACGGCTTGACAACGTCGCGGCATGAACTCCACTAATTGCTGACATCGACGAACTGGAATGGATTTCCATGCTTCTTGGCACACCTCCCACAATTGTTGTGTATTTTGTGGTTTAGCAGCTGAAACGGCCTTTTTTACATCTACCCATAGGTGTTCAATAAGGTCTTAGGTCTGGCGACTGCGCAGGCCAGACCAATAAAGAGACATTATTATCCATAAACCACTTTTTAGCCTGGCGAGAAGTGTGTTTATGATCGTTGTCCTGCATAAAAACCCATCGTAAAGGCATTTCCTCCTCTGCATAAGGTAACATGACATCTTGCATTATAGCAACATATCCGTCAGCCTTGAATATGCCGTCAATTTTGTACAGTGGTCCAACACCATACCAGGAAAAATATCCCCAAATCATTATTTTCGAGCCACCGTGTCTTATTGTTATTTTTTGTGTATTTAGGATTGAACGCAGACAGTGGAGGTCGTCTGACATGTTGCGCTCCATGAACATCGAATAAAACAATTTTAGATTAATCGCTCCACATTAATCGCCATTTTGTTGAATCCCATAACTGATGTGCGCCAGCAAAAGCCAATCTATTTTTTACTTGTCGTTTATTCAATAAGGGCACGTTTCTGGGCCTTCTGGCCGGTAAATTTCCTTCTATTAGTCTCTTTCTAATCGTACAACTGCTGATAGAGAGATTGAGTTCCTGTTTTATTTGGCTAGAAGACACAAATGGGTAGATGGGGGTAGATATTCTGATTCTACAAAAGATTCTCTTTTAATCTGTATTAGGTGCTCCTATACCTAAAATAGAAGGTGAATAAGTTATAACGATTTAGTTAAGCTTCGTACCTAAAATGCTCAGATATGTCAATTTAGTGAAGCAAGGGTGCTTAGCTCATTTGTTTTACATACATACTTACGTGCCAGTTATTTTGACGTCTCTCATTTTGTTAATCGTATTTTCGAAAATTCTTCCCATTGAATTATGGGAATAAGGGATCCTTTAGGCAAATAACACCAAACGCTATTCGAAGAGCAACAATTATAGGAATACGTCTCCGAATATAGAATGCCTCAACAGAAACGGTTGTCATATCGAACTATTTAGATAACTTATTTATTTATGTTATTATTATTGTTGTTCTTGTAATTTTGTATGTACCTGTACCTTTTATATTATCTTTTTTATTAATTTAATTTTACCTAATTTGTTATTACTAATTATTTAGAGCTTTGATGTAAATTTACTTTATGTTGATTATTCAAATACCGTTTGTTGGGCGTATCTACCAGAATTCTTAGATAATCTAAATTTTTACTGATATTGTACTTTAGCATTGTTCTACGCACATATCGGTTGCTAAAACTTATTATATCTTAAAATTTTTTAGAAATTTTTGCTGATGATTAGTTGTAAATGTTGGTACCTTTCACTAAACGTTCGATACGTTTATTTTACTATTTGATTACGTTCACTTTGCATAATAAATAAATTCATGATTACTTGATTTGGTCTATTCTCAATGCTAATCTATTATAACACCATATACTGAGAAAAATGTATTGTACAGAACCGAAAACAAAGTTATTACAGGCAAACTAAAAATTGTAAAAAAATACTAAGATTACAGTATGTTTTGTAACAAATACAATTTTTGTTGTTGTAAAGTAAATTCTCGCATTGTTTACCCTAATTATTGTACTGATGCAGATCTATTTCTCTCAGTGTACGCAAGAACTACCTAAAATGACCGACGTCAAAATAAGTGGCAAGTAACTATATAAAACAAATAAGCTAAGCACCTTTACTTCAGTAAATTGACATATCTGAGCATTTTAGTATGGAGGTTAATTAAATCGTTATAACTTATTCACCGTCTATTTTAGGTATAAGGACACCTAATACCGATTAAAAGAGAATATTTTATAGAATCAGAATATGATGCAAAAATAAAATCACCAATGTAGCAAAACAATTTGTTTACTATATATCTAAGCGTGGTTTATGACGATTTGGTTAGGTCACAATCGACCAGCACACTACTGGAGCCATCTCTTGAAAAACAGCGAGTGAAAACAGCCGTTGCGCACCTAAAATATATACCTTTCCATTTAAAAAAATTACTTTCCGCAGATTGAACTCATTTATAAGCAACCAAGTTTTTAAACACCCAGTATTATGTTATAGAGAATAACTTCAAATGTTGTGTAACTATACAATATCAGCTGTGCGTATGCACAATTTCATTCGTCTCTCTCACTCCTACGTGACGTAATATTACTATAAAGTAAGATCGGTATCTGTCACTTGTTTTGTCTTTAATTGCGAATAACTCAGAAGGAATGGTATTTAGGTATAGGGTATGATACATGAAATATGTGTCAAATTTATCATATAAGCTGAATCTGTAATTTATTTTATAGCATGCTATTTAAAAAATCGAAGTTGGCGCCCACTTCTGGTTAACCGGAAGTGATATTTACTAAAAATATTTTCGCGTGATAGTTCATATTCAACCGTATCCAACTTCAAAATTTTGTTTTAAAATCCCGTTTCGTTTGTATAATACTTGTAATAGGCCATTCTCACCAATCACCCTGTATATAGATTGCCTAGGTCAGGTTTAAAACCAACCATTGTAGATACACTGGAACCTCGTCTATATCAGCGGTTGCGAAACGTAAACATTCACTCATATCCTCTGAAGAGGGGTCCCCACTCTTATCCCATTAGCGGAGAGGAAAGGCCGTGCTACGCGCTGATTGACTCATGTGAATACGTGCACTATCGGGTGGTGGATGCCGAGCGGATATAAATGAGTGCTATAGTGCGGAGATAAGTGAGGGGTGGTGAGCGCGGATATAGATGAGGTATATGTAGATGAGTGTATATATTTCAATAATCACCTTAAAATTGTTTGGAGCTTAAATTCAAAACTAGAAAAAAATTATTTAAAATATTTTTGTAGATTACTACAACCAAAATATTGTAGTTGACATTGAATGACAAAATATGGATGTCATTAACGTAAAAATATGTACTGGAATGAATTTAACTTTTTTATTTGTCTAACCAGTCTAAACTTTGTTAACAGGATAAGGTTTGGGAAAGAGTACGGATATTATAGCGATCATTATCGTTTCTTTTGTAATTCTGAAGTGATCGGGCTAGTACCTTGGCGATTATTATAGCTATCATTGGTGCTAGCGTTCAAAACCGAGTACGCAATTTCGACTGTAGAATTGACGTTGGTGATGGGCGCAGCTGCAGAGGCTTCCTAAGCTGTATTACTTATTAAGACCATCTCGTGCTACATAATTTGTAAATGTGTTTTCATGATTTTATTTCAACATAACCGTATTACCAATTTGGAAGTAATGTTGCGTTATTAACTGTTTTGCAACTACTGATGATGACTGAATGATAGCTCAACCAAAGTACTGATCTAGCAAGACATGTCATAGTCGTTTACGGCCAGTTTCGAATTTCGGATCGTGCAACCAACCAGCCGCAACACTTATTCAATAGCTCTTACCTCTGCGCCTATCGAGCTGTTTTGCCGAGTAGTTTTTTTTAAGAATCAATTTTATCAACAGGGAGTCCCTGTACAGTTTGAAAACAACATGGTTATATTCCCAAATCAAAATTGAGAATTCTATAGATATTTTAGCTCTCGAAGTTAGCTAGACATTGCTTTTTAACTACTATGATGTTTTTTGTTCAAAAACTTCCGAGACTTCTGCATATGCTCTCTTTACAAAAGAAAATAAACTCTAAATCTTTATAAGCACAGAACATAGAAAATTCTTAGTATTTATATCAAGTTAAATTCTTAACAGAAAACATTCGAATACGCTGGTGCAATTAATTAAATGCGAATTTTGCAGCTGTAAATTTGGAGTGGAATTTAATTCCTGTGATGATCATCAAATTTATAATCTTCATAGCAATTCAATTCGATAAATATAAATTTCCTGTTGCAAAATTCGCATTTAATTAACAGACTGCACAATTATAAAAGATACATTTTTAATTAAAATATTTCGCATCGATGAAATTAGAATACAGCGTTACTATATTTTATTGATATATTTAACTTACTATATATGTAATCATGATCTACACCATTTATGAAAAACTTGTTATAAAACCTACATCTTTGTTTATCGTTGTAAATGTTTCCACATGTATATATTTTCTTCAGATATATATCTTAATATAGAACCCATCAACGTGAAAAATAATTTAACGTCTTCAAAATCAAACGAAATGTGTTTTCTACTTGCAGTAACTACTGCATTTTTTATGTGTTATTAAGTTTTATATAATTGCAATAACTTGGCTATTCTTTTTAGAACCTGCTATGAGGATAAGCTATAGTGATGTTCATTGTCTGAATAATGTACACATGTTCTTATTGGGCGTATTCAGTAGAAGCAAACAGTTGTCGATGGATTGGTAGCACTCTGATGTGATTGGTGGCAGTTTAAATTTATATCAATCTAACCAGAGTACTACCTATCCATCGGTAACTGTTTGTTTTTGCTGAATGAAGTTAATGATTGTTCCTTTAGAATATTTGAAATACATCTATATATTTCGTGGTGGTAGCTACATGTTTATTTTATTAAAGGATAGATAATAACACATGGAACTGTGTACACGGAAGTTCTACAACATTTCAGAAGATACCAGAGTAATTGTTAAAAAAACTGGTTGTGATATTTGCCTCATAACAAATATGAATGGAATGGTGCATAACTAAGTGTTTTAGTAGATGAAGCACAATATACATAAAGGTAAGACAATAATTTATTATTTTGTGCATGTGTGTTATCTATGCTGTTCTTTATATTTTTCAAAATTATTTAGCAGTGATGAAGTAGTTTTAAGATGTAGATTTTTAATTACATATATGTCTCCTATCAATAATTGCATTCTTATAATTCAACATTACTACTTGTATCTATTGAATATTTTGAAAATTTTGAGCAAGTAATTGAAATCACTTTTGATTACTTGTTACAGGTCTTCAAGGAGAACGTTAATCATCTCTGTTGCATTTTTATTTTGTTATGTATTTGCACATTTATTATATATTTTTCAGGCACCATCGCCTCGCATCATTTAACATATTTTTGTACTTAATATTGCTATCTTTGAATATTCTTGTTACTTGCTAGTGATAGTATTTAGAAACCCCTTCAGTATTGACAATTATCGATATCTACTTGAACAATATGTACTTTGTAGTGTATATATATGCGTGGCAAATATCTAATACCTTATATGTCACAGTGTAACAACAGTCCAGTATTCAACAACACTTCTCTTCCGCTTAGATTTCAAACTGGTAGGCTGTGGTTTACTAGAGCAAAAATGCAGTCAAGGCGAGTTTGTCCATTTAAACAGGGTATGATATACTTTATTTGAATCATTGATATGCATACCTGTATTTGTTGGATTTGAAATAAATGGTGATAATATACAGAAGTTATGCAGATTATAGTAAAGTAAAATTTTTGGTAACCAAAAATATATATAAATCAAAAATGATATATGCTTTGGATGTTCTTTATGAAGATTAATGTTTCGCCAGTATGATAATTACAGACATACAAATGTATATTACGTAGTTTTCTTTACATAATAGAAACAGCTGTTGATTTAGGTATGTGCCAGTAACAGCTCATCAAGTGATGCAAATGTAACCTTGTCATCTTAAGTAATTGTGAAAGCGTAAAAATGCTAATTGTTTTAAATGATCTCCAACCTTGCTTATGAAAGTGCAATTTTATGTTTTGGTAGCTATTTTTGTCCTGAATTCAAATATTATATTCGGATTTTTCCCATAACGAAAGGTATCCCAGAGACAGTCCGAATTTTTATAAGATTAATGACTTTATCACGCTTTTCAATTTTCAAAAAAACTGTGAATGATATTTTTGAATGCTCGCCAGGATAACTTTTCCATGAGATTCAGGGTGCATTCCGAAATCTGCTGAGAATACTGACAGTACTGAATTAGCGTTCCGTAATCAGATTATGCATGCTGAGAAAACTATACAAAGCGCCATGTCAGTAAGGAGTGACGTCACAAGTTACTGCTGAAACTGCTGGTGGTTATGAGGTGAAGTCAAGGTCACGTATAAACGGGCTGGCAACTATTTGATAGAAAACATCCTATTATCTAATTAGATTCTTCATATTTTGATATTGGTTGAACCGGGTGTGCCATGTGTAACGTGTACGCTGTTGACTGTGTATTTTAATAGAGTTTATATGCTGTCAAGCACTGATACATCAACCGAACTATAGTGAATGGCTGAAATCGTTCCGAAATTGCGTGACGGCATATGCTCAATTACCTTACTGAACTATCACGGAACGGTCTCTGCTCTGCGATCTCAGTAAAGCAGTAACAGTCAGCAGATTTCGGAATGCACCCTCAATAATCTCTCGAACTGTGCATCACGCATTAGTGATCACATTGCGGACCCGCAAATCATTTGCGTCATTAATTTTAGAAAACTTCTGTTGAGTACATGAAACCAGTAGTAATGTCCATCGCTCTGACAAGATTCTAATCCTAGTTTGATAAATACGTAACCGAGATAGATATACGTTTATAGAATTGTACAAAGGTCGAATTAAAAGACATGAAATAGTTTATAAAATAAACTATTGTTGTAATTAGCTTGATTAATTTAATTTTAATTAATTCTTATACAGTGTTATTAAATCAAATCTATTTCCTACTGTATTACATATTATGTATTACATTATACATACTGTTATCTATAGTGATATGTGCTATTGTAACTGTAACTATTCCAGTTATATGTTCAAAATTGGGCTGTGGGTCTGTTTAGAATGTTATCTCCCTCTTTTTGAAATAAGGTATACTCTAACTCTAGTCAATCACGATTACACATGTGTGGACCTGCACAACAACAGCGGTACCATTTGAATTAGTCCATTTAGTTCAATGATATTTACAAAGCTCTAGAAGATTTTATTTGGGCGATAAACATTAAAAAACAATCAAAAAAATGGAGATGGGTGACGATGAAATTGCGAATACATATTTGAAATCAGGATTAAAAACTGGATTAACTTCAATTATTCGTGAGTCAAAAATCATGTTGACCATTATTATAATTGACTAGTATCCGGTTCCTATCAATACGAATTTGTCAATGTAGTCACAAATAGAGCTAAACTGAAAAATATAGTCAATTTCATCTGAAAATCAAAGAGTGAAATGCCCTATATACCTTAAGTCGCACTACTTGAAAATATTTTTTGCAGGTATAACTTTTTGGTATTGTTCCACTTTAATGACAAAATGCAATTCTTTCAAAATACCAAAAACTGTAGAAAACAGGTCGAAACTCAAATACGTGTTCTTGCAATGGGGTCATACACTATTTTTTATTATTATTATTAATTTTAATCTTTGGTAAAAACAATGTTTGTCTTTATAATTTCAGTATTCAAGAATTAGTATATTATGCAACGAGCACGAAATGAAGCTTCTTTGCAAAATAAGCATTTCGTGCAAGTAGCATACTACACTTTTTATACGACTACCTGCTGCCAAAATAGAATTGTGTGCAAATATGCAGGATCTGTCAATAAATTTGTACCGTCCGTGAAATTGTGACATTTGTTATATCAGCATCATTGAGGTAGAATAGGTAGGCGGACGACATCACATGGTTAAAACGGGTACCGGTCAGGCATATTGGTACTACACTTACGTCAAACGTAGATTATAGTTATATGTTTCATATATTTGTGCATTAACCTATTAGTGCATGAGGTTATGAAGTTTTTTTTATATTATAATACGGGGAGTAAGGTGGAAGGTATTCAAACATATTTTAACAAACAAATTTTTTTTTTAATTTATTGTAAAAATACAGGTTGTTCGTTTTATGGAACGTTATGCCTATAGGAAACAGAGGCAAATATCAAAAATAAGAACATCTATGGTGTCTTGTACTGTAGGAAATAATTTCGGATGCAATGATTTTTTACATTTGATGCAGATAAATTTCGCATTTTTTCCGCATTGGCCACACCTATTTTCTTTTTCAGAAAATTCTGGTAAATTATTTACTGTGTCGTATCGAAGTATCACAGGACGGTGCTGGTGTAATTTTTCTTTTAGTAGACTTTTGTCCATACATTTTTAATAGGCTTCTAAAGCCAAATACCTTCTGCATTTTAACAAACCGCTTGATATTTCGTGAGATGGATGAATTTTTCTAGAAAGCAACCAAGCATTAACTACTGACATATCAAATAAGTAGGCAAATATCGGCCACCACCATTTCCACTGTCTCATTCTGGTCCTGTATGCTGTGACGAGGCCATCCAGTTTGTCTATTCCACCCATTCCCTTATTGCATCTGTCAAATATTTTAGGTTGAGGCACCAATATTTTTGACCTAGTTTCTCTACAGTATCTCGAAGCGCTTTTCATCTCACAAGTTTCAAAATTAGAAGCGGCAGTAACAACTTTATTGTCTTTTCATTGCATAACCAGTACATTCTCGTTGCTTGAAAATTTATGTGAATCGCGTTTTTCTTTGTTAATTTTTTGTGTTGGTTTCTAAGTGGATAATCCTCTAACCTATTGTATCGGACAGTTCCTGTGGCGCAATATTCTAATGTAGCTAGATGATTGATAATTATCCACAAAACTCTTGTCGCCACCATTGTGGTATTTGTGCTTTTTTTATTAGATTTAAAACAACGCTGCCCTCCAAACCGAACCCATCTGATTTATATTCAGCATAGCATATTCAGGTGAAGCAGCCATATTGGTGCTACACCTAGCACCGCCCAGTGCGCCCTTTTGAACAGACAGTAAATATGCTTCGTAGCGTCTCGTTAGTATAGCTCAATGATCAGCATACATCAAATGTCATCTTCGCTATCTTTTCTTTTAAATCCAGCAAGCGAATTGAATCGAAATTTTTCATTTCGCACAGGTTGCTTAGCAAGTTGCTCAGGCAATGCGTGGATAATGAAATGTGTTGTAAAATGTTCATGATTACGTTTCAAATAATTGACAGATAATGACTATATTTTAATAATAATAATAATAAAGTTTATTTCCCAAAGAAACAACAAAGGAAAGTCAACAGAAAAAAAAAAAATATGTAAATGTAAATACATTATCCTAAATAATATTGCAATTAAAATAATCCTCTATGTTATATAATGCTAAATTAATTAAATTTCATATAATTTCTGCTTTAAATGTTGACATGGGTAACATTTTGATTCTATATGGTAATTTATTATAAAATTTGGTTGCCTGGTACTTGACACATTGTTGAGTCCTGGAAATTCTATGCAACGGTATTCTAAGTGCTGAATTTGTTCGTGTATGATAATCATGAATATCTGATTGTAGTTGTAATTCATTTAAATTTTTCTTTACAAATATTAAACAATTCAATATGAATACTGATGGAACCGTTAGTATATCCAATTGTTTGAAATATGGTCTAGCATGCGTTCTGTTGCTTGCCTTAACAATAGCCCTTATACATTTTTTTTGAATTTTAAAAATTCTGTCAGCATAGCTAGTACTACCCCATAATAATATATTATAATTTATGATTGAATAAAAATTTGAATAATAAAGCAGCTTAGCTGTATCGACATCCGTAGTTTCTACGATTTTATGTATTTGATAGACTACACTATTCAGTTTTTGACTGAGATTGTTAATTTGTGGCTTCCAGCTCAACGAAGAATCGATATAAACGCCTAATAGTTTTACTGTTTGCGTTTCCGGTTTCTTTGTATCAAATCTTATTGTTTGCGTTTTATTTATGTTAAGTTTTAAATTATTCGCATTGTACCACTTTTTTGCTTCTTCAATCCCTGCATTTTCCTTACTTTGAAGTTGTTATCATCAGCAAACATTATTGTTTGGCACATCTTTAATATATCAGAGATATCATTTACATAAAGTAAGAATAAGAAGATCGGTCCTAATTTGGAACCTTGCGGTACGCCATATGTTATTATATTCTCATGTGACCGTTGCTGTTCAACCATAACGGTTTGTCGTCTGTCTGAGAGATACGACTCAAACAACTGTAGAGATGTACCTCTTATGCCATAAAATTCAAGTTTTTGAAGCAAAACGTGGTGACAGACACTGTCGAAAGCTTTAGATAGATGTAATAAAATTGTGGATGTAAGATGCTGTCTGTCAAATCCTTCAATAACTGAGTCAATCAACTCACAAATAGCTTTAATAGCAGACATATTTTTACGGTAACCGTATTGTGCATTACAAATAATATGTGTGCTGTCCAGATAACAAAAGGCGCTTTTGAAGCAATTCTTCGTATACTTTTGAAATAACCGGGAGAATTGAAATGGGACGGTAACAGCCAGGATCGTTTTTGTTTCCTTTTTTAAACAGAGGTATAACTTTAGCTAATTTTAATTCTGCGGGAAACAGATTTTCTTCAATACATTGATTTAAAAGCCTAGGCAGAGGTTCAGATATAAGTGGTGCAACATATTTAAGAATTTTAGCTGTCATGTCGTAAATGTCTTCGGTCTGCGAGTTTTTCAGTTCCATTATTATTTGAAAAAGCTCTGTTTCATTAGTGTATTCTAAATAAAATGATTTTTGTTGTTTTTGTTTGGCTTTTTGTAGATAAAAATATGATTCCAAATCAGAAGGTATATTATTGGTATTGCAGACATTCGCAAAATATAAATTAAATTCATTAGGTGTTATTTTGCCGACTTCAAATTTGAGAGGTGAACGATTTAAATTTTTGTTAATAACTCTCCACGCAGCTTTGGATTTATTTTTTGCCTTTTTGATTAATTCTATGTTTGATTTCTTTTTTGCATTTTCTAGGTGTATGTTAAACTCTTCCTTGTATTTTTTTAATATTGCTAATGATTCCGGTGTTTTTGTTGATTCATGTATAATGTTCAATACACTAACAACTTGCCCCATTTGTTTCAAATCTAGTGTATACCATTCAGGACTCATTGTAGTTGTAGAACGCTTTAGTGATCTTTGAGGAAAATTCTCAGTGAAGAGTTTAGAGAACGCTGCAAAGAATACTCTAAACATATCTGTAGCCGTATTCTGTTGAAAGACATAATTCCAATTAAACTTACTTATTTCAAAAGCAAAATTTAGTAGTTTTGTATCTGTAATTGGGCGCTGCATGACATACTCTTCATTAAAAGACTTGTTCAACTTTAGTGTCATTTTTAAAGCGTAATGATCTGACAATATGCAATCAACTACACTTACTTCTAATAAGCGTTCGGGAATATTAGTAAAACAATTGTCAATGCAAGTACTGCTATAACATGATACACGTGTTGCTTTAAAAACTCTTTGTTGCAAATTATAAGTTTGTAATCCCAAGTAGCACACAATATTTTTAAAATATATAATTCTAAATATATGAGAAATATGGGAAGCGACAGATTTTATTTTATATACAAAATATTTCTGACTATATTAATTATATATATATATTCAATATTTTTTAAACATTCTGAAATAATGTATACAATATATTATGCAAGAATATGTTGTAAATATTGTAAATATATGTATTATATATATGCCACAAGAATGTTTATTATATATTTATAATATAGGTTTTGTACAGTCAACCAGAGTCAAGTGGATCAATAGGACTGAGATAATGTTTCGCATTTCTTTAAATAAATTCGCGTACAAACTCGACACGCATTCGTTCAATTGTTGTTTCTTGGCAAGAAACGACCATTGACTTATTTCTGTCTGTACGTGAAAACATTTAAAGAAATATGAACAATCTATCTCATCCCTTTATTCATCCACTTCACCATAGTTGACAGTAGGTAGTAAGGAAACACATTTAGAGTTAAACAAATAAATAATAAATAAATAAATTCTGCTATATTTTTTTCTTAAGAAAACAAACAAAAGTATCTCTAGTATATAAACACAATAATATTATAAAGTTTGGATAAAACCTCATTTAGGAATTCGGGCTTTCGATTGAGCTAAATAAAGGGACACTACCTTTCGAACTTGCTCTTCGGCTACATTTCGGTGCCTTTTTCTGGTTGCAGCTGTAAACGAGTAATATATATTTTATTATAAGTGCAATGCATTTTCACTAGAGCCTTACCAATTACTGCTTTGTAAATATGTAGGGTACAAAATGGCAACTTCCGTTTCTTTCCTATGCCAGAATATTGTAGTGCTACCTCATTCGTAAGAAGCTTTTTCATAATATAATAAATTGTTTTACTATCGCTTTCTCCTCCTAATAAATATAAGAAATTGACCTTAAAAAGAAAAAAGAATTACCCGCTTGCACGCAAATTATATGTGGTAATATACCAATTGATCAAAGTTTTGATTATCAGCAACAAAATTTTCCAATACATTTACATCTGCTATAGTTTCGCATGGCAATTTATTTAATAGAGGAGATTCTTCTAATATAGAAGTGTCAATTTTAGAGGTATATTTTATGAAATTGTCGACTTGGTCCAATCTTTTTGAAAGATCTTTTAACGTATATTTTATTTCTACTTGATTTTTTAATATTTCATTTAAAATATCTGCAAAAAAAACATAATTATACATTAATTACAGCTAATTAGGGATTCTGGATTTCTCTGGTTATTAGTTCCTATTTCTATAATTATTTAATAGTTTTAAGACAGTAAAATTAAACTAGTTGATAATGTTAAATTTCGAAGAATTTTCTTTTCTGGTATACCAGTTCTAAGTTGGGGTTGTTTCAAGTAAAAGCCACCAGAATCAATAGCAATTTGGTTAAAAGTCAAATAACCCGACAATCAATAACTGGTGTTCATTAGGTACCCATAACTAAATATGCCATAAATTTATTCACACAAATTATGAAAAACATCAAACTTACCACTTGAAGAACTTAAATTTGAATAATTTGTCAAGGTACTTGCCGGCGAACTTGTAACTGATAAAGCTGCAAGAAAAATATTTTTATCAAACAAAAAGATTTGAACATTGTACTGTACATTGTACCTTCACTATAGACGTGTTCGTATTCTTCTGCGGAGGAAGCTACTGCAGATGCTTCGGTTACATTTATTTCATCTAAAACATATGTATCAAAATTGTATTTATAGATATGTCAATATATATATTTGATTTACCTTCATTATTACTAACTGGTAAATTGTATCGTTTCTTATCGGTATTTTGCTCCATTAATAATGAAGCGTTATTTCTATTAGTTTCGGCCAATAATTCATGTCTATTGCCTTCACTATTGGGATCATCTAAAAAAAAGTCTATTGAAACTTACAAATGCGTAACAGTAAACAAAAACCTACCTTGAATATCTATATGGCGCGCATAATGTCTAATTTTCGGCACCTCTGGAATTTTAAATTCGGTGTTCTCGATAATTGACGATCTCTTTTTTTTGGCCGTGGCTGGATATCTACACATTCAAAATCTTCTAATATTTTTGGCATCATTATTTTCCTCTCAGACGGTGACATTTCTTCATCATCGTCATCATCATCTGTATTTTCGGACATAGAAGAATACTCTCTCTTGAACAAAGCTCTTGAGCTTTTTCAAACTTTTAATTCCATATCGTTTTACTTTTGCGCCATACCACTTATAATTCGATGAAATGTCTTTACAATCATAAATGATTTGTCTGGTTTTTTGCTGCGACATTCCTAATGGATACTTGTACATTGTATTCTTGAGATTCCCCAAACAGATGGGACATAATCTATTGCATTTTCTTTTTCCCAAACAATAATGTCCCAAGACATTTTATGGCGCAGGTAAGATATTTTCCAGATTTGCCTTAAACTTCGCCTTACCACTATAGCAAAAGTGCAATATGATAAAATGTATACGATACACGTAAAAAGCTTCAAAGTATTTAGTTAAAAAAAGTTTAAATACCACCTGCATAATATTAAACTAGTTGTATAGGTACCAAAAAAAACAATTACAAAATAAAAACAAAGATTTTGAATATGTTTCCAATAATTTTAAGTACATGATCATAGTTTTTTTGAAGATGTAATTGTCGTTAAATCGTAAAGTATGGACATCTCGTTTTTATAAAATACATATTTTGTGTTTATATTTTGTGGAAGCATTTCTAATACCGTGTAATTGTCGGTGCTACTATTTATTATATTTTATTAGCGTAATAATTTAAAAAACCAAACGAATACGAAAACCGGAGGAACAACGCATCGTAGAAGCAGATTTAAAAAATTAAACTCAAATCTAAAAACTACGAGTATTTTCCAGGGGATGTATTCCCAAGGAACGAGATTTACATACTTACTGTTCGTTTTACCGACGATTATTATTATTAAAATACAAGTTTTACATATTTAGATGAAGAAGTTCAATAGCAACATAATAATTATCACATTTTATAACTAAACACTTATACAAAATTTCAGTAATAGGAATACGTTCCGTAATAGAGCAAAAATGTTTAAATTCAAAAATTCCAATGCTTTCAGAACAGCATGGGTCATCGTAGAAATTCCTTAAAATTGTAGATGCATTTCCCTTAACATGCATGTCATCAAATATCTCATTTATTTTAAAAATCCGTTTGTTTTTTAATAAAACATAGCAATCCCCTGATGTATTTAGGTTAATTTGAAATTTAGGAAAAAATATTTTGTTGGAGGTTCTATTTATTACGGGCTTTGATTTTGGTGATATAACTGTTAAATTGAGTCCAAATAGTCCTTCCGACATACGTTTATAAATTTGAGCACATGCTCTATTTGGAGTTCTTATTACTGATTTAATTTGTCCCAAAAAATTTTCGAACGGGAAGCAACTGAGATCATCAAGAGTGTCTTTGAAATATAAAACATCATCTGCTAAATGTTTGAGAGAGTGAACATTATAAATACAAAACTCTGGTCCATATAAATTAGAACATTCGTTTACAAAATCTGCTAACATAGATTTAGCAACTTCAACACAATCATGGTTCTTTATTGCTTTAGGGGATAACAAAATTCGCAAAGCACCGTGGAATAGCAAAAAATGTCTATACAAGGGATGTGGTAGAATATCTTTCAAAACTATAGGACCTATGTATAAAAGGAGTAACCTGAATTCAGTTGCTTTAAAACGATCGAGTTCTGTTAATGATCTTGACTTACGAGGAAAGTCTTTGGGTATATATTTTGCACAACTTAATAATCTAGAATTCAGTTGCAATCGTAAGTTGACCGGTAATCTAACAGGATGAGACTCGCTTGTACCTTTAAACCAATATGTGAACAATTTCCGTGTAACTCCCAAACAACAGAGATGCATATAATCAAGGGGAAAAGTCTGTATTAAATTTATGGTTAATAACTCCGTAAGAGGACTAACAGATATTTGATGCAGAGGATATCCTTGTTTTTTAAAAAGTTCATGTATTCGTAGTGGACTATTGTTTGATTTAACATATGTAATTCGCCTATTAACTACTTCACCAGTTTCAGTACATCGCTCGCAACCATATTTACTAGTATGACCGCGAATACATTTTAAAAAATGCTCTGGCTGGTGCATCACACGTTATACAACGTAAACGTACACTTATTTTGATATCAGTATTAGTAACTACATACCCATTTTGAATTAAGTTATTCATATCGTAAATAAATTGAGATAGATACTCCACTAGTGAAAAGGGTTTTGAATCACTGTAGAAGATAGCTACTACAAAAGGATTAATTCTTATATTAGGTAAATGTATACGGCCTAAGATGGGCCACAATTGTTTGTTACAGCTCTTAAACAAAGGGATACCATCTACATTAAATGATAATTCAATTACCCCAGTTTGCATAATTGTATTTCTTAATACTTTATTTTCTACATATGAATTCAAAGTAGCTATAATCCCGAAATACATATATTCTCCCGATGAACCTTTGCAGCTTTTCATTGAAATTATATTGCACTTTCGTGTAGTATTTAGCAAAGTACGACCATCCCTTGGCAATTGTAAGTCTGGAAATATATTGTGCAAGATTCTGAGTAAACTATTAATCTGCATTAGATTAATTTTGCACTGTATAGCCCAAGATTTTAATAAACTTATTAATTCTTTTTTGGGATCATATTCAACTAAATTAGAATTATTATCGTTTGTAATGTCGGCTTGCAGTGGTTCGGTAGATTCACTAGTGGAAAATATGGGTTCCGAACATATTCTTTCTTTATTCTGTGATATGTTAATCGAGCTAATATTTGCAACATTTACAGCTGTAGTCGTACTAATAGTACTATGTGCAGCTTCATTTTGTATAACCCTATATTTTTGTAGTGAACGTTTTATGAATCTGTATTTACTACAATAATTAGCATTGGACGTCATACCTGCAATAGTTTTTACAAATATGTATAAGTTATAATTCAACATTACACACTTTAAATTAATTACGAAGATCTACCCACATATAGAATGGACTAGTAATAAAACCACACTAGTAAACTGTCGAGAAAGAGTGGTGACAACACAATGAGAAGGGACAGGGTTTGAATAGGATAATAAATACGCGTGTTTCTGTCTGCTGTCACGTGGTCTCCCTCATCGTGTATCCTTTATTATTACGCTAAAACTGTAATTTCTCTGCCTTTTTACAAAATAATATAATAATATAATTAATAATGTAACAGAAAACTGAAAGTAATTTTAAAAACGTTGTTTTTATACAAATTAATATGGTATTATAAACAAAATGGACACACGTTAAACACGGTGCACGACATTGTTTAACCCTTTGTCAGCTCATTTTGATAGCATTTTATCCATTTCGTTGTGTTGTCCTCGCTATATCTCTCTCTAGGCTTCATCCACATACTTTATTAAGATACATTGCTCACTTACCTCAAAGTTCCACTAATTATCAGCAATCTCAACACAAACAAAATTGTAATTTCATGCTATAACGTACATAAGTTGTGACGGTTGCTTCTGCTCATGTTCTACTAAACGTTGCATATGAGGGTAACATAACCGTACCGTACTACGCATGAACGCGCATAAACTGATGTTGCAAGCGTCGCGATAGGGATGAACTTCAAATATACCTATCTATTACCGAATCAACTGATAAGAGATTTGAGTAAAATCAGTAAATACTCCATATTACTACTGTGAATGCTTTATTTATTTTTTCTAACTTCTAACTGAATTAAAATTTCATTTTCACTCAAACGTATGTACTATACATGTTCTATATATGTAGAACACATTTTTTTTCGACATATTTTTAACGTTGAAAATAAATATTTTCCAAATATATTTGAATTTTTTACCTGCAAGTAAGTTCTATTTGAATGTATATAAAATATATAATGCATATATTTTTTCTAATATTTGTTATAAAAAAGAAAAAAATATTTCGTCTACATTTGTTTTTAAATATACCGTACAAAATATTTAATAAATGTTGCCTGTATAGTGGAAATATTTCTCCTACATATAATATTTACGAAATATTAAACACATGTTGCTAAAATATTGTGTGCTGCCTGGGATAAATCTATCATGTTTGTACAGTCAGTGTTCTTATTCAAGAAATTCACATTGAAATCGCCAAGTAAAATTATTTCTGTGTTCAATTTTGTTATCTCTAATATAGTTAAAGTAGTGTTGTAATCTCCTAAAGGGGATCTATAAAAAGTAAGCACAATTAAATTAAAGTCAGGGAGGTGCACTCCACAAATTTCAAAGTCTATTTCTTGAGTAAAAGTATCTAACATATCTAAATTTGTAGTTTGAATATGATTCTTAACATATATACAGACACCGCCATGTTTATAAAATGATCTGCAGAAACTAGCACCTAACTTGTAATTTGATAATTTTAACAGTTCAAGTTCTTGTATATTTAACCAATGTTCAGCAAACCCAACAATATCTACGTTATAATCCGCTAACACTAATTCAATCTTATTTATTTTATTTCGCAAACATTGAATATTTACATAAAAGATGGAAAGTTTACTTGTAACGTGGTTGTTTTGCGTTATGTTGTGGTCTGGGGCTGAGATATCTTCCAAAAAAACCGATTTATGTAGGTACCCGCCGGCCAAATACTTGGATTTTTCAATTCTTCCGCCTGTTGTATTGGAACTCCAACTTTAAAAGAGGAATAAATATCGGGTTGTTTGGAACTCATTTTGCTACACTGTGAATCAAGGCATCCTTTTTCTTTCATGTAGTTCTGCACGTCTTCTACAGTTGTATCTTTATTTAGCTTAGATATGTAGAGATAGGAGTAAGATACCACAGCTGTAAGTTTTGTGTCTGTTGCTATCCCAATGCCCAAGAGCCGGCCGTCTACCAGTATTTCTCCGTCTTCATACTACTTGAAAGTTCTCGCCAGCAGTTTCGGGCATTTGAATCGCAGTGTATCTAGTTCATATGGTATTTTCTTGTGATTTATCTACGTCTTTCTGTGCACTGTTTAAAGCATTAGAATAGGTTTTCTTATCTGGTTTTTTAGTTTCGATAGGCATCTCTTGTATTTCCAACTTTTTCTGTGCATTTCGTGTTATATTTTCAGGTTTTCCTAAAAAATTTTGTTTATTTTGTTTGTTAACTCCATCTTTTGAACGGGTATCAATATTAAAATTCTCTATACATTCTCGTAGCTTAAAGATTTCGGTTTTTAACGTATCGTTTTCTGTATGTAGTTTAAAAATTTCTGTTTTTAGTAGTCGTATAAAAGAAAATCTTTTAATTCAGTTGTTGAATATTCACCTTTAAATTTGCTGCTACCTCCGACTACATTGGTCACATTCAGTTATCACATCGGTCATCGGTAAGTCACCGGTAGGTACAGATTAGTGGAATAATAAACTGAATACCTGCACTACAGGTATTGTACTATTGGTATGTAGATATTCAGTGCGGTACTTCACTTACCGGTGACTTAACGATGTGAACTGAACACGACCATTGTACAGCTTCTCCCTTGTTCCGTTTCAAAGAAGGTCAGAGAGAAATAGATATTTCTGAAAATTATACTTCTAAGGGTGGGTTTATCAATGTGAGGATAAGTGTTAGGTAAGTAAAATAGGTAAAATAAAATTTAGCAACTACAATGCTTTATCTTGTAGATAACTTCTATTTAACACTCTATAACTATCTTACAAATAAAATTTTATCTGCAAGTTAATTTATTTATCCTCACATTGATAAACCCACCCTAAATGAGATACAGGGTGCGCTCGAGTAGGCGTGCAGAGCACACTTTTGCGTTAGATTAGGTAATCGGAGTAAGCGTCCTTACGTTTTTGTTGAAACACCGAGTTTACTCAGAATTCAAAAGTGGCACTCGTAGCTCCGCATGCGCACTTTTGTTTTTGTTCAGATAAAACTGTACATGTGTCATCTGTGTCTGATATTTAGTTGTCTAATGTTCTTGAACAAAATGAAATTAGCAGAAGTAAATAGAAATAATGGTCTGTTTGATTAAAAATAAAAGAGTAAATATATCACGAGTTGTTTTTTTTTTACACTGTGGACGTTGGAAGGCCAAAGAAACGTTAGTATTAATAAGAATCGTCGAAGCAAACTATTTTTACTTTCTCGTAGACACATTTGCGTTCGAGCTACCATTTGTACTCTGTGCGTGACATCATAAACTCTATCACAGAATAACCAGAAAGGACAACAGCTGATTTTTCTATTGTTATCGAGGGTGCGTCGTTTGAGGACCTTGAATTCATTGTATTCGAATCCGCCATATTGTAAACTCACAATGTTTATGTTTTGATAGTTGACAGTTACCATAAAAATGGTGTATTAATTTTTTTTATAGGCAAATATACGAAACAATTTTTAGTTTTTTTAACGTCCAATGTCCAACGCATTGCATTTAACTGCTTTGTATTTCAAATTAAGAATAAGCGAAAGAAAAAGGAATATGAATTAGTAAATTCATATGTATTTACATATGTACGTGGATATTATAACTATCATAACTTGTAAGAACAGATAGATGAAAACTACTTGAACTTATAATGCACACTTGAGAATTCTTAGTTCTTTATAATAAAACAAAGGCTATTTACGTAACATATTTATTACAACAATCTGAAAACATAAGTGCTCTAATAGGTACAGTCTCATCCATCTCTACAATACACTTTGTCGGTGATGCATCGACTGTAATATTTTACAATAAATTGGTATACTTTCATCGCTCAGTAACATTAAGCATAAATTGGTCAAAAGTTATTATTTATAATTCACACCTAATTTTATAGCTGTTAATGGTTTCACTGGATCACAAATAAATAATGTTGGCATGCGGTTTCAAACGATTTTACGTGAAATTTAAAAACATTCTATCTTCAAAATGTTTTCCACATACATAGGTATTATATAGCTCTCCAATTAATACCTCTTTCTAACAAATCTTCACGCTTACATACTTTTAGCCATTCCAAAGGACTGCAAAAGACCAAAAATTTAAATAGTTGTCCAACGTAACAAAACACTTAAATAAATTAAAAATAACTGTAGCCTTAGTAAACACACGATACGTAAACATAAACATTGTGAGTTTTCAACATGGCGATTTACGGTCATGCGCATAAATTCCATGATCGGGTCGTGTCCCTTCTGGTTATTCTGTGACTCTATTCATGCTGTCACAGAATAAATAGAAAGGACAAGCCTTAAAATTCTTGTCGTGGTTTTTGTGCGCATGACTGGCAGACGCCATTTCTAAAATATGTCCAAATATTCCTGGAATGTTTACTGTTTGTTTGAAGGTGTTTGGAGGTTAGTTTTTAGTTGTGAGTTTAGTGATTTTGTGATGTGTACGTTTTACCTACTTGGTTTATGTATGTTGGCAACTATTTTAATTATAGTAAAGTATAATTAAATATTATCTAGTTATTTCTAGTAACTGTAAAATTTGTTGCGTGATTCGTGTTTAAAACCTATTTTTATATACAATTATCTTATCCTTGATGTCCATTTCGAAGATATCTAACCTAGATGCTTGAAATGAAATTCAAACTTTTCCGCCAACATTCTTGGGCATATTTTCAAAATGGCATCAATAGCCTCAAGGTCACTCAGAATCGTCATTAAAACATCAAAGGTTCCGACATACTTGTCCTTTGTGTTTATTCTGTAATGCTGTGCTCGCTTTATCAAGCGTCATTTCGAACGCAGGCAGATATTGGCCAAGTTCCGTTATTCACTGCAAGTGCTTCGTATATGACGTGGTGTACGTGCGTTGAAAAAACTGTTACGTTTTAAATATGCGTGTTTAGAGGTTACTGTAAGATTTAAAAACTGAACGAATCCTAAAAGTAGTTCAAATAGGTTATGTAGTGTTATTATTCTTCCTGGTCGACACAATTTTCGTACTGTAACTGCTTCACCTGTCCTGCCGCAGTAGTTAAAGTATCAAATGATCGAAATCAATGATGTCATAGGTTTTCATTCTACTTTGGCAGTGCGTTATCAGTTGTATCGGAACGATCTTCGCAGTACTCGCAACACTTGCAGTGAATAATGGAACGTAGCCTTTGTTTCTCTTAATATACGTATAGACACATAAAAAAAAATCATAATTAGAGTAGGCTATGTGAATGGATTGTTACTTTAGCCACTTTCACATAATGACATTTAATTTGAGTTTATAAACTTTGGTTATAATAAAATGTCAAATAATAAATGTTATTATGTGGTAGTGGCTAAAGCAAACGATCAAAAACATTTACATAGCCTATACTAATTATGTTTTTTTTCGATAGCACGTTGTTAGGAGAGGTTAGGAGTAAACAGAGACTTATAGCAGAGCCGAACACGTATCCGTTAAAACTGACAGGAACGCATGCGTACTTGCAATATTTTTCCTTTGTGTACGTATGTCGAAATACGTCATACATAAAATTACGGCCTCTCCAGGGTACGTCCCCATGTGTCTGAACAACAATTTTGCTATTTTTTCTTTTATAAATGTATTGCTGAAATTTTGAATTTTTCTTGCGTTCATGTATATTTCTTTACCATCATGTTTATTAATATTTTATCCATTATTAAATCGAGGCCTATGCAGAAACCTATTACACCGACATAAATAAGAAATGACAGATGGTAGTTATGTCATAGCAGCATAATTCAATGTCATATTTCAATAAAAATACGAAATTACGGATCATTTACGGATGGCTCCATTAGGACGAACAGACATATACGTACACGTAAAACCTGAATGACGTCATGCAATACGGAATGTTTTACGGACACATGGGGACGTACCCTAGACAGTAAACGTACGTTACATATTGAGTCGAATGAAATGTGCGAAAGTCGACATAGCCCGAGTAAAACAAATTTGTAAAATAGAAATGACAACAAATGACTTAAAATTGAAACGATCATAAAAACCAGCTCTATTACCTAGTTGTTCCTCATTATATAGAGCATGAAGTATAAAAGCATAATTAATACCTTCATCGTAATTATCGTTTAACGCATCTGTTATAAAATTAGTATATGTATATTAGATAGATATTGTCCTATATATATATACCTATTATTTTGCTTTCATACAATACAACCCCAACAACCGTCTTGGTAAGCAGCACAAGTATCATCATGTGGTAAATGTCAACTTCTTATTAATTGATAATAATAATATAAGATAAATACTAATATGCCGCATAAGTAGTTTTGTACTGAAGCTTAGATTTATTGGATAACAGAGAGTCTCTAGCATTTGCAGCCATTTTTTTTATATCTTGCTATTTCGTATTCATTTTGCGATTGTTAAACCTTGACATATCTAATAATTTATTTGACCTTTGTACAAACAACAAAATACTGTCACTGTCAACATACTCACCTACTATATAATCCATTGAGCTAGGTTGCGTTCGAGAACGTCGTTCTAGAGCGAAGGGGACACTCCACTAGTTTGTTGAGAGTGGGAGGTTCAGTGTGCATCTTAGGACGTTTGATTTTCGAACGGTAGTTTAAGCGGTGTATCGAAGAATTTCGACAAGTCATTGACAGCTGAAAGTTTTATGTTAGGTTAAGTGAGGTGTGTATTATTAATTGAATAACGTTCAACAATTAATTTTAAGATTTTTGAATACAGTGAGAAAGTCATGGAAGATCAGGTGTTAGTTCCGCTTTTGATAACCCAGGCAAGTCAGCAGTTTTTGTCAATCATTGAACAAACAGCATTGGAATTAAGCGACTCGTCAGATGATGAAACACAAATTATTTCCATCCTAAATACATTGACACAAAGTACTTATCCCAGAGAAAGAGAAGTCCTGCGTTGCGAGAACTACTATGAGCGAACAGTTCCTCGCTATCTACCCTCTGAATTTCAAAGCCATTTTCGTATGACTCCTGATGCGTTCAATGCTTTGTCTGGATATGTGATACCAAGATTGAGGCTATTCCCACATCAAGGACGACCACTGGCAAATCCAGAAAAAAGCTATTAGCTGTTGTGTGGCTGTTAGCTACTCCAGACTCGTATAGGTCTGCACAAAATAAATTTATTACATATACCATATCTATGAGATATTTTTTAGATCAGTTGGAGAAAAATTTGACTTGGGTAAAGGCTCCATCAGTGATGTCTTCATGCGAGTTATAAAAATATTGACAGACTTGGCTGCAATAGTAATAAAATGGCCTTCACAAGAAAATTGCGCTATAATAATGGACAAATTTGCTGCTTTTGGAGGAATGACGCATGTGATTGGTGCAATAGATGGTACTTATGTACCAATTAAAGCACCAAAAGAAAACTCCCATGTTTATGTCACCCGGAAGCATAATTATGCAATGACATTACAAGCTATTGCTGAACCATCCCTAAAATTTACAGATGCATTTTGTGCCTACCCTGGTTCTGTAAGTGACACCAGAATTTTTAGAAATTCACATATCTATCAAGCTGTCAATGAAAATTACGCAACCTACTTTAATAATAATTTTATTTTGGGGGATAAAGCATATCCACTATTAGAATGGTGTGTATCACCATACATTGAACGAAGAAGATTGACCCCTGAGCAACGCCATTTTAATTACATCCACGCCAAAACTAGACAGGTGATTAAACGAAGTTTTGCACTCCTTTTTGGACGGTTTCGACGCCTGAAATATTTAGACATGAATAGGACTGATATGCTTCCTGCAACTATCATTGCATGTTGCGTATTACACAACATATGTCTGGATCATTTGGATCTAACAATTGAAGAATACATTCAAGAGGGAATGGAATTTATAAATGCAGATAACCACGACGGCAGGGTAGATGTGGTGTTTCCTGACGAAAATAATTTAAATGCAAGAAACTTACGAGACAACATTTGCATACGTTTATTTAACAGAATAAATAATTTAATGTAACTAAATCTTAATGCTTTAATATAAATAAATATGTAATGTTAAAACAATCTCTTTTTCTTGACCATTGTAAAATATTCTATCGCTTATGTTTCTTGGTATTTTGGTCTGTACATCTGTACAATAAACAATTGATGTATAACGACGTTTTGGTTTACTTTGTTTTTTATGTACAGACCAAAAATCCAAGAAACATAAGCGATAGAATATTAAATATATAATTTATAAGAGTTATATTATTCCTTTTTCTCAAATAACTTCTGCATAAAGGTGTTCATTGTCTCTTGGTATACCGAAATTGCTCGTTCTAAAGTTGCCTGCCTGCTTTCAAACCGGCGTTCGCGAGCGTCTTCCTTTGCTTTGTTTTGCTTTTCGAATATATCAGTTAAATTTGTAATCTGTTTTTCCAAGCGTGTCTTCTTTTTTGGTGGCTCATTTTCAGAGTCGGTTGACAATGCCGGAGAACTTCCCCCGCAATGATGATGCTGACGATGTGGGAGTTACATTAGGATTTTTGCCAAATATTTCATCAAAATCATCAAAATATTCAAAACTTATAGGTGATGCACCTGTTCTTTTAGATCCTTCATTGTCCTTCTTCTTTATATATCTAGCCTTCAAATACTTAAATTTATTTTCGATTTGTGTTTTAGAGTATTTAAAGCCTTCTGCATCAAATTTTTCTTTAATACTCCCCACACCTTTTCATTTTTAATTGAAGTATTTTTAAAATCTTTATGATGATCCTTGTAGAGTGATATCAACAAAAGAATAGCCTGACGGTCCCACTGATAATTTTTATCACTGCCACGGAGGTTGCTGCCTTCTTCAGTGCCCTGCACAATAGCATTTATTTGTTTATCACTGTCTCTGGAACTGTTCCCTTCTTCGGTGCTCTGTACAGCATTTATCATCTCTACAGATGGTTGCAGATACTCAATACTATTATCTAAAACAACTTCTTTAAATACAACAAACATAAATTTTAAAACATATACTTACTTGTGGGATTAAAAAACAACCAATTTCCGTGTTTGTCCGTTAATATCTCATTGTCGGCGTTGCGACATACATTCAATGATATACTCTTGTTCATTTTAATTATTTTTATATCCTAAACCTCGTATGCACTATAACTACGGCCTCTGCAATTTAACAATTGTGAATTGACACTTGTTGACTTGTTTGCCTACTTAGTCCGTACTGCGCAAGTCGAGCGATTTTTACCGCACTTCTAACTTGGTTGATTTGGACGACGCTCGGAGAGACACTCGCGGAGATCTCGAACGAAGTACCTCGTCCATTGGTGCGACACTCAAATGGTTATCGAACGAAGCTTTGAGCGATTCTCGCACTAGAGTGACGTTCTCGAACGCAACCCTAGTATACTAAGGAGACGCTATAAAGCATATTTTCTGTATGTTCAAAACGGCGCACTGATGGGTGGGGCTTCCAATATCGCTGCCTCCCAGGTCCGGACTACTGAAAATTGTAAGTATAATCTTAAGCCTCCACTTAACAGATGGTTTTATTTAAAATTAATTACGTCATCCCACGCCTATTAGGTCCAAGGCCCATAAATGTCATAATTTGACAATATAAAATAGTAGTAAAATAGTAATAGTTTATTTATGTACCTACATACACCAATTGAAATTTTCCAATTACGGCCCTGCACACTGACCTATGAAATGTTAACGACGAATTCTTCTTGTTAACGCTGTTTCTACTGTTGCAACTAGGTAGAGCACAAGAAACCATTATGTCTTGTAGTAGTTTGCTATATCATATAACTGTAAGAACTGAAATAATCAAATAATACAACCATACATGACATATACACTAGAATCTACGTATTTGACGTAAAATGGTGTAGCAATATGACCGACCTGCGTCGTTTTAGCCACGTGACAGCGTCTCCCTACTTATTCTATCTCAATGATATATAATCATTATGTTACTGAACTGTCAGATAGTAGTCAGTTAGTAAGTTAAATATACAGTAATTATTTATTGTATAGGGCAGTTGAACATATGTGTAAAACTCGTTCATATGTAAATTGAGTCTCTTGGCTTCGTCTTTATTACAGCTTCGCTCGGCCATAAATTCGATTCGGCTAAGTAGTACTATAGATAAGTATATGCAGACAGCTCAACAGAATACGATATCCGTCACGGCATTTCACCTTTTGAATGGATCCATGTTTGAAATCGGCTCATATAGTGTAGTAAACGCCTGCCATGCCTACAACTTGCGTGATTTTACGTATTTACATGGAATGAGCTATCTGTATAGTTATCTATGGTAGTATTTTATGTAGTTGTTACATAAATAGCTACCTACTTATGTATACTAATCATTAGATTATCGTCATCTCAACTCTGTACGCGTTAGAGCGGTAGCATGATTACAGCATATGCGATGTTCCATTAATCTACTACTTTGAAAATCGACGCCGCTTGCGAGTGTTAGCCTATGTTTCAGGATATCTGAATCGCATATAGAGGGCACTGAAATTTTCTGTTCCCGCTGTAGAGGATTGGTACTCTCGAAATTTCGTCGTTTAAGTTTCAGATTCTACATATAATAGCACACTAAACTGATACCACCCATTAGTATGGTATACGTAATATAAACCCACAAAATAATAAAAACTGTATAATGATGGTTAATAAACCAAACAGTTGGAATTAGGGCTATTATAACAATAGTATCTTCGTCATCAGTTATGAGTAATAATGCAGAATTTACCTCTGCATTATAGCATTTTTACCACTCAAACATCATTGTGCTGGTCAGTATAGCCAATTAAAATCTCTGGAGGAACTAATACAAAAGAAAAGATGTAATAAAGGAGGATGACTATATTAGAAGGCAAGAATTTTGAATTTAATGTTTATTGTACTATATCCGAATTTTGTATCACAACAAAATGCAACTTTGTTCCTAATTTGCATTAAAAAATCTGTTTCATACAATACGTATATTCCGAAAATGCCTTTATTCACGTATTGTAGCAGAACAAATTTTTAAAATGTATTTTACATAAATATTTGCATTTCAGGCTGGTACAAAATTCAACAACATACATATTTATATTTACGAGTTTTGAAATCCTATCCGAAAATAAGTATTAACAAAATGTGACTATGAAACCCATAATTAATTAGCATATTTTTATATTTGTATTGTCAATAAATGTTATACTTTATGATGAGATTTTTTTTTTTTTTTTGTCATATTTTCTTTAGGATACGTTAATATAATCATTGGTCGCGTTTAATTAATACATCCGTAAGTGACTAGTAGCACAGATAAGTACATAAAGATAGTTCGTGAGAATATGAAACCCGTCACGGCATTTCACCTTGAATGGATCCCTGTTTGGAACCGGCTCATATAGAAGATATAGCAAACGCCTGCCATGTATACAACCTGTGTGATTTTACGTATTTACAAGGGATGAGCTATCTGAGCAAGTAGGTATCGATCAGCGAAATAAGACGCTGAATGCCTTCAACGCCTATGGTACAATGTGGTACAATGCTTACGGTGTAAGTAGGTATTATTTAGATGGCTGCTCCACTCATCGGTATCTATTGACTTAACTACGTGCGTACTGAACAAGGGGAATATTTATTATCCACTAAACATTTCTCAATTGTTATATTGGATCATTTCAATCACACGGTGTTTACTACATATACATGACGAAGGGGATACCACCCCAAGCAACAATTTCTGACTGCAGTTACAATGCGACGAAAGTTAATTTTGTACGGTGATATTGTATAGTGAATATGGTAACCCAGGTCATAGGAAAACTAGATTATTACTACAATATTAGTATCAATAAATGTCATTCGTAACCGGTGTAATTTTAGTTATTTTTTAACCAACGAGTAACTTATTGCCCTTTTTGTATAGCAAATGAGTTAATTTTGTAACTGCAGTTGTAATTCAGTCGCGTAAATAACGCTGAATAAGGCTTCTTATAAGTTAAACATCATACACGCATGCCTCTGCTAAAAAGTATCGATGAATTGATAATTTGAGGTTTGTTTTGGTTCGTAAATCGCAATATACAATAAAGACACGATATACAGATTATTTATATAAACGTAAAGTAAATAATAATAAATTTCTCTAAGCATCGCGATGCCACAGATCGTTTGCACGATTTGTTCATCTTCATCCGAAAAGGACAAACAATACAAAAGCTACTAATTCGTTCATCGCATAAAAAGGCCACCTTGATAGATCCAATCGTCTACAAATACCATCTATTACATATGATAAAGCGCGTGCGCCGCTAAACCTGGCGAACTTTGTCCACAACTCGGAGTATGAACGATCTGTGACGGTTCAAAATAATTGTGAATACTTCTTTAACGAAACCAGAACAGATAACTCACAAATCAAAAGCAGTGCGGAAATAACCATAACGCTTTTTTATCAACTGCGCTTGCGTCGGACGTCCGAGGACCTTTATTTTTCGAAACCAGAACAAACCTTTGGTCACAGAATATCAAACTATATACCACAATATGCACTCTCCTTGGCGGGAAAACTACACGCATTTTTAGTGCTCAGCGTAATCCGCCATCTTTTCTGGAAAAAAATACTTCACGACAGTGATGGGTTGTTACGAAGCAAACTGCTATTTTGAAACTGCTAACAATCGTTAGCAGTTTGTGGCAACTAACGAATATTAAAAGAAACTGCTACTTTTTATAACAGTTTTCCGATGTACCTAAATATTTCTGACGTAGCAGCTCTGATAACAATCAATATTGGAAATGACAGAAAATGTTATAACGTTTATTAATTATTATGTAAGACAATAAGATATTAAAAAATAGCCGTATTTAACAAAAAATGCTTTATTTAAAGTATATAGTACGTATGTTGCTATATAGGAAAAACTGCTACAAAAAGTAACAGTTTTTTTAAACTGCTAACGAAAAGTAGCAGTAGCAGTTTGTAGCTGCTAATGAAAAATAGCAGTTTACACATCACTACTTCACGATAGTGATTTTTAGTATTCGAGGTTCGAGCGTTGTTCATTGTTTACTAACTATCCGGTGTTATTGACGTTTGTGTCGAGATTAACTTTTGTTTTGTAAATATTTATTCGTAGTGTAGGACTTGTATTTAATACATAATATTTCATATTTTATACAGGGAGAGCGAGATTGTTTGAACGCACTTGGCAGCTCTGTTCATGAATATCCCTAACTTGCCACCAAATATCCAACTTCATTATCATCTTTCTCAGTGGCGTAACATTGTCACAGTATACATTAGAAAAAGTTTTTGTTTAGTAATAAGAAAAACAATACGCTTAAAATAAGAGGTTTAAACATATTTTTATTTGAAAAAAACAAATAATTTTATAAAACAGATTATAATGCCTCTTAGTTTGGACCAAGAGGTTTCTTTTTGAAGCATATTTCCGAAGTGGAAAACATGATCCAAATGGTCAATGGAAATATTCAACACTAATTAAACACATTTATTTTTACGTTTATCTTATGGGTCGTGTCACAAAGTGGTGAAAACTAAATTACATTTGCACCCATATAAACTATCGGTCGTGTCAGAGTTATGATAACCGTATAGATTATTGTCAATGGTTCAATGCAAATTTAAAGGATAACGAGCCGCTTTTTTTCCGATGAAACGTGGTTTCATTTAGCGGAATATGTAAACTCACAAAATTATAGAATATGGTCAGCTGAAAATCTTCACGTCTACCACGAGACATAACTACACCCTCTGAAAATTGGAGTTTGGTTAACATATCACGAAAAAAAAATTTAATATTTTTTTAAGAAACAATGACAGTTGCAAATTATTGTGAAATTCTAAATACGTTTATAGAACAATTGCATGATGATGATAACGACAGGTTTCTTTCAATAGGATAATGCTACTGCCCACACTGCAAGACAGACTATCTAGAACAATTCTATGACAATTGGTTTATTAGCACTAACAGATGGCCGCCAAGATCTCCAGATCTTACCCTATTATTTTTTTTTCTCTTTGGTTATTTGAAAAATAAAATATTTCGCAATCGGTTGCCCACATTAGACGAATTGAAGAAAGCTACATGAATCGCAATAGATGAAATTGAACCAGAAATGTTGCAGAATGTGTTCGAAGATATGAGGAGAAGAATGATAGAACTCTAAGTTTTAAATTAATTTAAATGTTGAAAATGTTGTCCATGTTCTTGTGTACATAAAGCAACTCTTCTTTTCATATTATCGAACACATTTATTAACATATCTGGCGTAATTTGGTTCACCGCATTAATTATAGCCTGTTGCAACTCCTCTAGGTTATGTAACCGATTTTTGTGGACATTGTGTGCTGTATGAGCAGTTGCACCGTCCTGTTCGTTCGAAATTACCGTATTGTATTTCATCGTCATGTAATTGCTCAATAAATGGTTCCAAAATATGTTCACGATAATTAGCGGCATTAATTATCGTTATCATTAAAAAAGATTCGACCGATTATTCTTCTCCTCGACATTGCTATCCATACGCCTACTTTGAAAGGGTCCAATGACGTTTCATTATAAACGTGTGGATTTTCTGCATTCCATATTCTATAATTTTGAGAATTGACATAGCCACTTAGGCGAAACCATAGATAAGAGAGTATATTTAGATGGGAATCTAATATACTACATACCGATCCATAACAGCGCCACTGCAGGTGTAGTATAGAAACAACATTTCAGGTGGCAATTTTAAAATGAATTCAGGTGACATTTGGGTGACATTTTGCACTGATTGACGTACAGCTTTATTATATCACTTGTCAGGTGTCATCATTGCGTTCATATCTGATGATATCATTATTATTGATCATATAATAATAATAATAATAAAGTATTTATTTCAGTTCAAAAATACACAAATAATAATAGTAAAAGTAAGAACAAAGAAAATAGAAATCGTTAGAACAATATTATTAATATTTACAATCGGAACTGAAAATCACAGGGAGTTGGTTCAAGGTTAGCTAGTAACACCTGATCTTCCACCATCACCCTGAAATTCACATAAAAAAACAAAAGAAAAAGAAACAAATGCCTATTCTTAATTAATTACTGCAATATGTAGTATTCCAATATAAAACAGCACTTTGTTAGTTATCTATAAGCTATGTTTCCTGTACTGGATACAAAATAAAGGCAAAACATCAGATTGTATACAATAAGGAAATGAGTAACATCATTAAAAATAATCAATATTATTATAATATTATAATCAATATTTGAGTTTTCTGTTGTAATCAGTTATAATTAGTAAGTAGGTAAGTGTTATAAATATGGTATTTGTGTGTTATGTGACAAATTGGAAAATTACTTGATATGGCCCTGATTAAAGTCTATAAAAATTACCGAATATCCGATGTCCATTTCAGTAATTTTTTTTTATACACTGATTGTATTTCTATGTAATTTTCATACATACTAACAATAAGTGCAAAAAACTGCTTCAACTAGCAGCTACCACAGATAAACAAGACAGTGCATAAAAGTGCAATACGCCGAAAACATTATTACGACTCTAAATTTATTTTAAAATTGCCGCCTAAAATTTTGTTTCTATACTACAGCTGCAGTGGCGCTGTTATGGATCGGTATGTAGTATATTAGATTCCTATCTAAATACACTCTCTTATCTATGGGCGAAACCAGGCCTTACTGAAAAAACTTAAATCTATAGTACATCATTATTCAATTTTTCTTTAAACCACGTGCAATAATCTATTCGTTTTTGAAAGTCTATCGGATATAACTCTTGAACTGTACTGTAAGTTTATATGGATGCATATGCAAAACTTTCTTGGCTGCCTTTCTACAAGACCCATATGAGTTACCTACAAATAATTAAATACATACATTATTCTTCAATTACTTATTTATTTTCCAAATAGCCGCCGAATATCACCCACAACTGCTTCCGTTAGAATAGTACGTCTACCAGTAGATTTTCCTTTTATAATCGAACCTGTCTCACGATAGCGTGCTACAAGTCGACGAACATATTGGAGAAATATATCATCATATACCTACAACTTACACATTTGGAAATTCCGCCAAAAATTGATTAAAACAAGAATGAATTAAGTACTGCCAAATGCCATTTTCATCTCGTTGCCCACTACGGAAATAAGCTTATCGTGTTCAACGGTAAAGGCTATGGATAAAAATAATCTTCACAGTTTGGTACTAATGAAAACTACTGATAAAATGAAACTCAAATAATTTATACAAATGAAATAACGCACGACACTGACAAATTTAATTGACAAATTATTTTGAACATTCGCAACAACTATGAGTTAGCAACTAAAACTTATCTAAGTCAGGTATGCCAAATGCTCTTCCCCAATTTCGCTCTCATTGTATCTACATATACTTATTTTAACGGCTTCTAGTTTTCAGTCAATACCCCCCTATCAACCTGTACAATTTTTTCTCAATCCGACCCTGCTTTTGCCCGCGTTTCTTCCACACAAAATGGCACAATGGCGTGAATAGCCTGAATGTCACTGATCTGTCTTTTGAGAGATAGGATCATAGATAATATAGACACATCGAAAAAAATCATAATTAGAGTCGGCTATGTGAATGGATTGTTACTTTAGCCACTTTCACATAATGACATTTATTCCTTGACATTTAATTTGAGGTTATAAACTTTGGTTATAATAAACCATTTAAAATGTCAAATAATAAATGTCATTATGTGGTAGTCGCTAAAGCAACGATCAAAAACATTTACATAGCCTACACTAATTATGTTTTTTTTCGATGGCACGTTATATACATTTCATTCTATATACATTTCATTCTATATAGAATGGACACTTCTAATAAAATTTTGTTGACGTGTTTCTGCGCCATCTAGCGAAATGTGTTAAATTTAAAACAGATCATACTGGGGCACGAAAACCTTGTTTATTATTGAAAATTGAATTTCTAACTTTTAAACTAAAAAACAAAGCGCTTTTATATCGTTTCTGAATATTGTCCTATATTTTCATTAAAAATATTTTTACAAAAATGTTATCTTCGTGGAACACGACCAGGCCGGTTTCACTAGATTACCATGGCTACTACCAATATTTTTAGTGCGAACGTCCCCGTGAGAGGCGCTGCAATGCAATAATGCTGTTCCAATGTTAATTTGAATTTAATTGACATTTGTCAAATTATTGTCAATGTATAATTGCGTTATGCGTTGTGTTCAATGTTATTGATTATTTCGAGTTCTTTTCTTTCCTTCAAACACAATATTTAATTACTTTGGTTTTATTGTTTCATTTTGTATTTAGTTGCATGTTAATTATGTTAGTGTTCTAGCATATTATCATAATTTAATAATTAACTAATATGGAAGGTCCACGTTGCGTTATAAAAAATGGTTTTGCAGTAAAATATGGTAGCAGACACTGTTTTCCTAATCCAGCGAAAAATATGGATATGTTTAAAAAATGGATCAAGTACTGTGATGATGAAATTCGAAGTTTGCCACCAGAAAATGTATATCAAAATCGAAGAGTTTGCAGAAATTATTTTACTAATGATCAATTTGTATCTAATAACAGATTGTTGTCTACTGCATATCCAGTTTTAAGTATTCCCAGTAAGCTTTCGGCCTAATTCTTATTATGCGTTTTGTTGTTGCGGTAAAAATTTTAACATTTCGGCGATCGTGCGTTTTTCACCTATTTTTATCAGTGGACTAAGGTAGTTTTGAGTTGAGTTATTAATATTATGTCGTTTTAGTATGATTTGAATATTTTTTATATTATTTCTATGGGCGTCCTATTTTGGTAGACATCTACGATATTGCTTCATACTAATGAAAAAAGGTTTCACTTACAATCATTTTTCGGAGAATTTTTGAAGTAGTTCCAGCTGAGAATTTGCCAAATTATAACATAACAATATATGTAGTGAAAATGTATGGTCTCAACCTATAGCCATGAAAATCTTCTTATGGAACCGGATCTGGAATACTTACCATAAAATTTTCGTATTTCTCTGTATTTAAACCGGCCACAGCAGTAAAAGCATCAACTCCCACTTTTATTCATATTATAAACAAATTGCAGCAGGGGGCTAAATGGCTTATAAATGATATAATTACTCATCATTAACTTAAATTTCTGTTTCTTTTTTCTATTGTATAGAAAAATTCTATTGTATACAGAATTCTTATGTACTTATGGTCCGATTTCATAATAATGTCCTTCATTCGGTTTATTCTCGGTTAACTAATGAGTATGGTAGTTTAACGGTACATCAAAAAGGACTTTAGGAATATATCAATTAATGATCGCATAACACTATTTTTTTAATAAAAGTCAATTTGTAGATATTTAATAGTGACTTTAAATAATAATACGGCATTAGGTTTTATTACGAAATCGGCCCATATTTCTATCAAATATGTTATGCTTTTGTAATTTACTTTATTCATATAAATACAATATAACTTTATATACATATTTGTTATTTATGTTTTGTATTAATTCATTAAATATAAATTGAAATAAAATGCATCGTACGCTTTGGTATATTTAAGCGTGGCGCTTTCGCATAATAATGCGAACATACTCACTAGATGGCGCAAAACTTGGTTATGATTGACATACGTTATCTGACGCATCTATATTATATTTCATCTATGAACACGACGAAATAAAATTTCATTCCCTAACGCTTCTCGTGAAGTTTCAATTTGGATGATATATGTCACGTATACCTGTAATATCGAAACCGAAGGTTAGGTAATTTTTAAAAATGATCTCAAAAGATATTCAAGTTTTAACAATCTCGGAAAGCCACTAAGAGGTACTATTAGAATGTATGTAGGTCTAAA
>CM043016.1:107782745-107986992 GCA_023690525.1 Holotrichia oblita
TTTTTCTACATAACGTTTTGTGATATCTGATATCTCTGTCGCACTAATGCCGCAGCCTGTATGAATATATACTGGTTGGACAACCCAGATACTAGGCATTGTAAATAGCATTACATGCAATGGTGAAATGCGTTAGAATGACGGAGATGGTGATACATGTATAGTTGTAATCACGAAAGATGATCCCTGTGTCACTTACATATAACTCAATCAGCGACATTAAAAGAACAGACAGCCTGGATGACAGTTTGTATTTCGATACTTTACCTAACACAGACGTACGGCTCGTCCAATTCACTTGAATAAGACAAAGACGAGATCAGTTCGCTGTCTGCGCTTATGCTATATATTTCCGCTTCTCCACTTAAAAATTTGACATATATTTGACAATGCATCTCCGTAGACATTTGATGGAACTCATTGATTTCATCCTTACAAATACGTATTCGTTTAACAATTTTTTGAAGTGATCTATTTTTTAACTATAATGGCAATACACAGTAGAACATTACGGTAGGTACTATTGATTTCATAGTGATCTGGGACAGTAAAACTAACATAAAGTAGATTTTTTAATAGTGTAAATGTGAACTTATTTGACAAATGTTTGAAAATGTCAATGCGATAAGTCAAAATTGTATTAGTGACTTCAGTGCAATTTGCAATAGGAAATGCATATTGTCCTAGATCATGAAATCAATAGTACAATTGCAACAACTTGTTTTAAATTTTTACGGGCTGTCAATAAATCCCGAGGCACTTAACCCAAAAATGAAAAATGTCATAGCTGCCATATTCATTTTGATATTTACAGTATTTAACATGACGCCGAAGTACTGATTTGATTCATACAAATCTAACTGATGACGCAGGGATCATCTTTCGTGATTACAAGTAACCTACGGTGTTGCTAAAGTGGAATTATTGCATTTTGTATTCTCATATCTGTGTCATACTTACAATTTGCATATATCAAATATACTGATTGCGTTTTTTCATCAAATAAATCAAATTCAAACATTTTTAAATATTGTTTATCACTTCGAAAAGTTCGATTGTATTACTGGCCTTTTGTGATTATAATAAATAAAATATTACAACAAACTTCGTGGAAATTAAATATTTTTGACATATTACAACTTATCAGCATCTCACAGATACGAGAATACAAAATGCAATAATTCGACTTTGACAACACCGTACATCTACCTCGTATCACCATCTCCGTCATTCTAACGCATACATGTATTTCACCATTGCATGTAATGCTATTTACAATGCCTAGTATCTGGATTGTCCAATCTGTATATAGTTTAGTTTATTTTTTATCCAATGATACACAAGTATCTCAGCGGGATCGTTCATTAGAAGTTTATGGGGTTCTGACTAAGTATAAATTTGAAAATTCAGAATTATATATAATCGATTGTATTCTTTTCAATTAAAATATTGTTAGACTCCTAGCGCTTCCGGTTATACCGGAAGTCGCAATTTACATTGTTATTTTTTAATTAAACGCACTGTGTATTTTTACATATTTTGATTTGCCTATTTTTAACCCTTGTAGTACCTTTACTTGTAGCAGTTTGATTCGGGCGTTTTGTTATTGGATTTTTTCTAAAAATCTCCTACAGCAGACATTTATTCAAAAAATTAAATCTGATTATTCGATTTTGTCTCAAAAAAATTGACATTTATTTTAAAAACCTACATCTCAACGTAAGGTTATACAGTCACTTGGTTCTTTGTTTTTTTAACTAATTCAAGTCTATTACCAGGAATTCGAGGGAGACCATTACTTCTACTGTCATACGAATGAAATTTAATTTTTTCGCTGTGTTTTCGAAAGTATTTACATGAGTAGTCAAAGTATTTAATAAAAAAAAGTTTTCAAGGTTTATATGATTGCACATTCGTGATACATCAAATTATACGTTTTTTAAATTAAGAATACATCACGATTTCCCCTGCATGCCAGTCGCGACTATAGCCGCGCAGAATAGAACGACAAGATGTTAAGAACGATTATTATTATTATTTGTTATTTTAAATTTCCAATCTAATAGCAAATCCTATTTAATTGTATAGCAACATCCTTATAATGTTGCTTCCGTTATAACGTTCAAATTAAACACCTAAAAAATTTAGTATTTTATTTGCTTCAACATTTTCACTAGTCAAGGAAATATTTTAAGTAAAATAATTTCGTAACTACAATGTATGAAACCCGGTCTTATTAGAATTCCAAAATAATTTATAATTTGAATTCTTTAAGTAAGCTCGCATACCGGAGCAACAAGCAATGAGCAACCAGCAATAGGCAATAAGCAACACACAATATATTTTATGCTATCTCGCACACCAGTACAATAAAATATCACTAGTTCAAAATGTCGTCGTCTGATGAGGACGAAGTGGTAATGTTGTGGCAGTATTTAAGGCGAAGAAATAAGAAACGAAGACGGTATTGGATTCATCCATCTTTTCAAGTGCTCAAAAATCACGGAGCAAGTATATGTGCCGAAGAATTAAAAGCTCATCCCACCCAGTTTCAGAACTGCTATCGGATGAGTCCTGATACTTTTTCAAGACTAGTGGAGTTGTTAGCACCTTATATTACCAAACAAGATACTAACTACCGAGATGCGATCACCCCACAGGAGAAACTATTGATTACGCTCAGGTGACTTGTAGTATTAAATAGACTATATTGAAAAAGTAGTATTTTAATTTAATTATTTATGAAAAGTAAACAAAAAAATACACTACCGTTTTTAAATTAACAAAGTTCTGCAAGAGAGAGGTTTCTGTCATCACCATCTGAAAAACTCTGAATATATGTTTGTACAGGTGTTGGTTGTTCTCCATATTCTCTTGATGAAAATGAATGATTTGAATGAGCGGAAACATTGGACAGAGTTGAGTAGCTGGAATAAACAGGGCTAGGAGTTGGGATCGGTACCACCATAGTGTTATTTTGGGATGGACCGTCACACAGAAGTTCATCTAGAAGCTCAAGTGTTCTTTTTTTGAACTGTCTCTTTTGATAGTCTGTTAATTTTGCTAGATCTGGAAGCAAACTTGTTAAAAACTGCAGATCTGGATTAGGCTTCTCTTTCGCTGAATAGGTTCCTGAAGTTTTTGACTTGATATATTCCACAAAATACTTATCAGCTTCATTCAGGGTAGTTGTAGAAACTTTTCGTCGTTTCTCAGATGGTCCAGTTGTATTATTCGAACATTGCGTTTGAGTTGATGGATTTTTCTCTTGGAACTTTTTGACGCCAGTTGTGATATCTGTTTGCCTCTCTTGAGAGTTTCTAACTGACCCTGTAATCCCTTGTTCTGAATGATCATCAATATTCTTCTCCGCGTCAGATTCACTATCGTTGTCTTCATTCAAACTGGGCTCTGTTTCTGTAGGTAAATTTCCTTGTTGTGGTTTGGATTTCATGAACGGCGTAATGAACTGCATTACGTCTTTCAAGTAATAATCTTTAATTTTCTTTGCTCCGCTTCCTGATGGTGGTTTTTTCATGCTTCTTGCATATGCCGTTCGAAGATTTTTCCACTTTTCTTTGCATTGAGAACCTAAAAAAATCTAATTACAGTGCTTTGTCGCAGGTATCTGGCTACAGGGTGCAGTTTTAAGGCCCTCACCCATATATTTATGAGAGGAGATACTACTATAGGATTAATAGTAAAAGAATGTACAAAGGCTTTGTGGCACGTTCTGCAACCATTGTTTATGCCTGTTCCAACAGAGGCAATTTGGAAATCGACGGCACAACGATACTACGAACTATGGGATCTTCCAAACTGCATAGGCTCAATCGACGGGAAGCATTGCCGAATTAAGAAATTTTACAAGACCGGATCGCACTATTATAATTACAAGAGCTTTTTTTCGGTGGTACTGATGGCCTGCGCAAATGCTGATGGAATTTTTCTAACCATTGATGTCGGTGAAGCGGGTAGAATGAGTGACGGTGCAGTTTTTCGGTCATCCACTCTTGGAAGATTGCTGAACAAGGAAAAACTTCTTATTCCCAAGTCAACATCATTGCCAAATGATGACGTAGATTTTCCATTTTATTTTGTAGGAGACGAGGCATTCCCATTACAAAAAAATCTGATGCGACCATACCCACAAAGGGTTCTTGATAATGAGAAAAGAATATTTAACTACAGATTATCAAGAGGGCGAAAATCCATCGAATGTGCATTCGGTATGCTAACATCCAAATTTGAAATTTTTCAAAGGCCAATATTATGTCAAGAGGAAACAGCGATTTCAGTAATTAAAAGTGCATGTATTCTCCATAATTTTATAAAACTCACCGAGGGTAGGTTTTCAATTCCACAGATTGTAAAAGATAACCCTAGACGTAGAAATCTACCAGCTTATAATATACCACCTATTAACCAGTCTTCTTATGAATTACGTGATTACTTGAAATCTTATTTTTTAAAACCCGAAAACGCTTTACCTTGGCAAGGTAATTATACCGTGTAATGAAAATCATTGTAAAAAATAATAAATACTTGCTGCTTACCAGATAATTTTAATTCACTTCCAATTGCACTCCACGCCTTCTCCACAACATCCCTTTTACTATGATCTTGCCGTCTATAATCATAAATACATGGGTACTTTTCTACAAGTTCAACAAATTTAATATTAAATATTGGATCGTCCGACATCTTTTCTCGGAGACAAATCTACCAGCATATTGCTAAACTATAGGCAACATTTATCGTATTTCAACACGCACGTCATGTTGCTAGCAACACAAATTGCTCTGCGCAGGCGATAACGATATCACGTTGCATCGGTGTACGGGTTGCCATCTAAATGAATGTGAAATAGGTACTGACAATAATATTGCTTATTGCTTGTTGCCCGTTGCTAGTTGCGTATTGCTTCGGTATGCGAGACGCCTAATAGGAAAAAATCATATTTTTTGGAAACATTTTTAAAATGATTTTGCACTATAAAATTGCGTAAATACCTATATTATTTCACTGAAATAACAAGCCATTTAAGAAATAAAAAATATATAAATTCAAATTATTATTAGCGGCGGGAAAACACAGTGTTCAATATGGCTGTCGTCTGTGACGTAGATTGGCAGTAAATAAACCGTGCTTGTCAGCTTGATACCGGTATAGAATTAGATTGAAGATAGAAGTTAATTGACGTGACATCTGACAGTTTGACGAATATTTACTGCTGACTCATAATTCTTAAATATTTCAAATAATTCGATCATTGAATATTTATTACAGTATTAATTTTTGTCAAATATTTATTGCTTTTTGGTAATAAGAAACATTATTCTACTCAAAAACCATGTAAATAAATACATTCTGCAATGTATGACCATCTCCTATTGACGAAACAAGCTGTATCAATAGATAATAAGAATAATATAGTGCCTCGAATATAATCTTGGGGTGCGCCAATACTAACCGTGTGAACAAAATTATGACTTTTCTATGAAATTTTAACAAATTGAAATTGATTTGTTAGATATGAGATAAACCAATCGAGAAGTACTCTGTATATATCGTACGATTGTAATTTTCCCAATAAATTATGTACTAGACAATCAAACGCTCTGCGGAGATTGTTAAAACTCCCAGCAGAATACTCATTACGATGTAGAATTACATATTCACAATTGATACCTATTCTTAGTTACATTTTTACATTCACTTTTATAAGTAGGGTATAGATGTATAATTTTTAATATATTTAGAAAAATATCTTTAGAGAATGATAGATTACGAGTTTCGTAAAGGACTGGATAAGAGATACACTGACATTGCGCAGTAGACTACTGGGTATGCCGTCGCACCCCAAGCTTCTCGCGCTCTTTAACTTAATTATTCCTGACATTTCGGTCTTAAAAAAAGGTAAAACGCGCATATTATTGTTGCATAGGAGCAAAGAGGGTTAGCATTGTATTGTCACCGATGATCGTAGTTTGCTCTATACCTGAGACAATATCACATAGTACAGTTGCAAAGCACATATTTAAAAGTATTTCAGAAAGTTTGTCAAGCACTACATGGTTACTCACTAATACTATATGTTAATTAATTTTCAAGCATTATTTTTCTAAGTTCTATGAAATTATTCACCCAGCCTCCTTCGAGGGATTGCTAGAATTACATTTTTACAAGGCATGCGTGGCCGCGCTTAGCTACTCGTATTTTATAATGATCACTTAATTCGAAATACTGTATTTAAAGATCTTTCAAATTACAACAAAACACTTACTTCATCCAACAAGTTTTATGCTCAACTACACATTGAAGTTGCGCAACCATAGCCACGCCCATTGCACAAAACTTGTCCCCAAGACAGGTAGAAACTCTCTGCTATACCTATAACAAATATCGAAATAGTTTGAATATTTGGTGTTTGTGTTATATCCACATGTCAATGACTGTATTTAGATAAAAACAAAAATAAATGTCACAAAACACAAAAGTTTCAACATCGGTAATATTTTTAAAATGTATCATAAATATACTATGTTCGTAACTTCGCATAATGAAGTGAAGGCGAGAGGAAACATGTTGTATTACAGTTGCGCCTCGACACTTCAATGAATTGGGCTGTATTGAGCTTTAACACAACATTATCACGGTATGTATAATAAAACCTTTTTGGTTTTCAGAAAAAGTGCACATCACAAGAAAGAATTTAGTCACCCTGATGATTCGGATTATGATTCAGATCCTAATGATACCAGACCAATTTGTCGATATGGAGCAGAGTGTTACAGGAAAAACGCAGATCACATCAAAGAATATAAACATGCTAGAATAACTAGAAAACCATCTCGTAAACGTAAGTTTCTAAATAACAGTATCGTATTCGAAGAACGCTAATTCATAATAGAGGCGATAATTGCGTGTGATTCGCGTTACACAGGGTTCGCACGCTATTTTGGCCTCTATTTCGTAAAGTAACCGTTGCAGATAATCAATTGAAATTTTGGATTATCAAATATACTCTTTCTTTAGTGATATAAATTTAATTCAACTTTCAACACAAATGAGAGGTGCGTATTTGCATGCGTACTTCAATGCCTGTAACTTTGTTCATAATTAATTTATTAGAGAAATACTCCACATTTAAGCTGTTCTTGTCGTTAATGATCGATTTGTGGCAAAGGAATCTTCTATTTGTAAAAAAAAACACGATTTTTTTACCTGTATGTAGACCTTCGTGAGTAACTGTATATCAGAAATTCAGATGTTTAGTTGAAAGATAGCAGTTTATATGCAGCAAACTTGTGGATGCTACATTCAGGCGCTTGGTTTTGACAGTTATTAACTATCAGTAATTGTGATTTACAGGACTTATTTGTGTATAATTATAAATGGTACAAATGGTTATTAAATATAATACCTGCCACAATATTATTGTTGCATTTAAAATAATAAAGTTACATACGCTTTTTCTATAATTGGGACACCTTGTATATTTAAAAATATTTTCTAGCTATGCGTCGTCTCAATAGGGACAACTTCTATTTGAAACTCTTTTCTCTATACTATAAAATAAACAAATTATCAAAGAAATCACGTCAGCTGGGACACCCGGTAGTATGTGGTAATATGCGTAATATATAAGTTGAAGTATGGCAATAGGTGGAAACGAGACCCCCAAAAAAATTGTAAATGTTTGGGTAGCATTGCTATACAAAATGAATAAACATAACGATGCTTGCGTATTTCTTACTTACTAAATATGTTAGACTAGTTATTAGCGAAGTTGAGAAAGAAGAGGCTAGTACCTCGTCAAGATTTGGACGAGTCATATGGTCTCGCTTGAATATTATATAGATAAATTGATGTTGTAATAAGTAAATGAGAAACACAGTAACTAAATACTGTTTTCACCAAAAAAAAGGCCCAACTGTTATAGGGATTTTGAGTTAATTTAAGTTGTGCTAGTATGACTTTCAAAAACTCTACTTAACTGTCAATGATAGTTCAGAGTATAGAGAAACAAAATATTCATATTCAAAATAAATAATCACTATTTAAAGTAGTACAAACAGCATGATAAAACTTATCTGAAAATTCTATAATTAATTTAGTGCGTTCTATGCCACAAAGAATTACTACAGTACTGAATGCACAAGGTGGCATTATAAAATATTAGTGAATACTTATCAGGTGTATAGTAATAAAATCTTTTTGTTCCTTCAAATGTGTTATCTTGTTTATGATCACTAGCTATAAATTTGTCAATTTGACGGTTAAGATATTTCACCTGTTGTCAATTTCAATTTGTAATTGTAATGCAAACATGATTTACAATAAATAAAAAAGTGTCCGTCCTTTTGTTGAGAAGTGTACCATGCGGACATACATATTAATGTAAATGCTTGGTGAGAAATATAAACCCTATGGGCATTGGTGGGATGCACCGTAGTAATAAGATCTGTACTGTAACTACATATCAACGATTATTAATCATGTTCAAGATAGCGTTTTATGTTACACATTTATGTTTAATGCCATATTAAGCTACCAAAAATAAACTATACTTTCTTTTCATTTCACTGCAGAATTTGTTTCTGAATGATGTACATCGTCTACAAATTCAAACAAATCTTATTTAATAAATTATAAAACAGGTAATAACTGTGAAAATGTATTATATTATCTATTACTCGACGACGTAGCGCCCACTGTTTTCCACTACCAATAATTTCGTTATTTTCTGTAATATTGTAACTGTGAATTATTGAAATATTTCTGTTTTCTAAATAAATTTATTTTTTATATTAGGTCGCGACAAGAGAAAATTAAAAGGTATGAAAAAAGCCAGTACAACTACAAATGAATGGTCTGATGACAATGACTATGATTACGACGATCCATTCCTCAATGATGACTCCGAAGATAATTACGAGGAGGAGTCTTGGAGTGAAGATGACAGTGATGAAGAGCGGATGGGTTCTGGCGATGAAGATAGCGACGATACTAACTCTTTAATGAAGGAGGCTAAGAGATTTACTAAACAAAATAAAAAATGATGTAATTTATCACCAATAAAGTACGTTTATTTTACTACATAAGGAGAGTACTAATTGATTATTGATGTGAGAACTCATTAATCATGAAACGAAAATCTGATATACAGATCATTTAGAGGGACTAAGGCCAGCTAGAAAAGAGATAGATCTAGAATGGAGCGATTGTACAATATAGACGAAATTAACGCAAGCGTGCTATTCCCCTTTCCTCGCCGTGATAAGTTTCGATCTTCCTAGTATGGGTGTGCCCTCGCTTCGTTTTCACAGCGAAGAAGGGCACGCTTACGTTAATTCCTTATATGTTTTACAACCGCCCCACTCTAGATCTATTTCTTTTCTAGCTGGCCTTAGTCCCTCTAAATGATCTGTATAATCATCAATCTGCAAAAAAATATGTGCTCCGGAGAAGTACAGTATTTTCAGTGGTATTTTTTATATACTCTTTAGAGCAATAGTGTAAAGGCATTTAACGGATAATTATTAACTGACAAGCATCAAACGACGAAGAGTGATTTTGACGTTAGACTTTGACAATACATTTTTGAGAACGTTTATTTTCCATAGCACACTGGATAAGTATCGATTAGTTGTGTATATTTTTCAAAGAATCTAATTATCTCCTAAACTAATAATTGTAGGTATGGGGATATAAAAGATGTAGAATTGGACCCCGAAGACGACTAAGTAATGAAATATGGGGCGTGCCATTTGAAAAAATGAAGTTTTGCTTCTTCAAAATTTCGTATAGTTAACGTGCTATAGTACAGTAACCACGCAATGTAGACAGCCGTTCTCGGCGCTAAAATATACTCCAACATGTTATTTAAGTATATTACGAATTTTAAATTGATATCCGAAAAATCGAGTGTCCTCTGATTTTTTGAATAAATGTCTGCTACAACAAATTTTTTCAGAAAAAATCGAAGAACTACAAAATGCACGAATCAAATTGCAAAAAGTAAAGATATTCATAAAGCTTGTAAATAGGTGAATCCAAATGTATAAAAATACACAGGGTGTTCCATTAAATATAATAAAGTAGATGGCGACTTCCGGTACAACCGGAAGCGCTAGAAGTCTAATAATATTTTCATTGAAGAGAACATACTCGACTATATATAATTCTAAATTTTCAAATTTATATTTTGACCAGAACGCCATAAACTTCTAATGAATGGTCTCGCTGAGACTGTGCCACAAAAAAAAATGTCAAAGTATGCCATGATTTAAATCGGTTATGTCAGTAAATTGATTCAGCAATTTTTTAACTAAGATTTGACATCTAAATAATAGGTTAGACTGACATTTATCAAGCTAATAATAATAATAATAATAATAATATATTTCATTTCATTATGCACATATACAGCGTGAAATTCGTCAGTTACATACAATATACAATAAACACAGAAACTACAGGGTACATTCATTAAAATACTCTTCAAGAGAATATATACATTTTTCTACTAGGAATGCTCTAATACTGTTTTTAAAATTATTGCTACTTATAATCTGTTTAAACCTTTGAGGTAATGCGTTGAATAATTTTAAACCCAAAGAATTAGGACAGTTTTTGGTTAAATTCAATAAAAACCTAGGAATATGAAAATTTCCTTTAAACCTAGTATCATAAGTATGGACGTCACTATTGCACGGAAATTCCCGTTTGTTCTTGTGAATATACTTCAACAATTCATATATATGCAAGGCAGGAACGGGCAGAATATTCCATTTTCTAAAGTAAGGCTTACATGATTCCCTAGAGTTAATTGCAGCCATGCAACGAATAATACGTTTCTGGGCCAGAAATACATTTCGCACAGCGGATGATGCACCCCAAACAGTAATACCATATGATAGTATACTGTGAATATTAGCGTAATAAAACGATAATAAAGGTTTAATATTAATTATCGCCCTGAGATTACGTATTTGGTAGCAGCTCGAATTTAATTTATTTATAATTTTCTGGCAATGATTACTCCAAGATAATGTCTCGTCCATAGTCATACCTAAAAAATTAATTTCGCGTACCCGCTGTATTTCGTTGTTTTGTGAAGATATATCGAAATCAAGTTGCGTTGTATTTTGAATAGTATGGAAAATCACATATTTTGTTTTATTACCATTTAAATATAGTCTGTTGTTAGTAAACCATGTAGTCATATCTTTCAAAACTGCGTTTGCCTGATTTTCCATTTCTAAGGTATTATTATTTGATACAATAGCACTAGTATCATCAGCATACATAATTATTTTGTAGTTAACCAGAAAGTCAACAATGTCATTTACAAAAATTAAAAAGAGTACAGGGCCCAAAACACTACCCTGAGGCACCCCTCTTTCAGTAGGCAAAACAAAAGATCTAAAATTGTTTATACAACTACCAGTTTTATGCCGAATCTTTACCAACTGGAGCCTACCACGCAAATACGACTCAAACCATTGCGCTACTACACCCCTAATTCCATACCATTCTAGCTTGGTCAACAAAATATCATGATCAACACAATCAAAAGCACGACTCAGGTCACAGAAAATTCCCACACATAACTTTTCGGATTCAACAGCTTTTATTACATGTTCATATAGGGCATGAATCGCGGTAAGTGTTGAATGATTATATCGATAACCATGTTGTTGGCACGCTAAAACGTTGTGTTTATTTAAATGCGAAAGTAATCTGTCCAACATCGCATATTCAAATATTTTTGAAAAACTAGGTGAAATTGTTAATGGACGATAATTGACTATATCTAGTCTTGAACCTCTTTTATATAACGGTGTTACACTGGACACCTTCAACTTTTCTGGAAATTCACCCAACCTGAATGACATGTTCACCAAAATGGTTAATGGGGTCACTAATATGTCTGATATTTTTTTCATTAAACTACACGGTACATCATCGGGTCCAGCGGAGCTTTTATTTTTAATCTTATTAAACAAGTCTTTTATCTCATATTCGTTGAATGGCATTGCACACATACTGTAAACATGATTATAACCGCTACTTGAACAATTGCCACCACTAGAAATTTTTGATACTATATCATCGACCGATTTGACGAAATATTTATTAAAAGTTTCAGCTATTTCAAGGGGATCCTCTATTGTCCCTTCATCGTTTTTTAGAACAATATTTTCATGTTGTTTTACTTTACCAGACAATTCGTTAATAACATTCCACGCCGCTTTAGATTGATTTGATGACGAGGTAATTTTATTTGTATAATAATCACGTTTGGTATTTTTCAACAGGCTAGCATGTTGTTTTTTTCGTTGCATATATATTTCCTTCAAAGCAGGGAACTTCTTTTGCAAAATATATAAATCTCTAACATCTTCGCAAGAACGTCTCACCTCAAAAGTAACCCAATTTCGATTGTTTTTAACATTTTTCTTTGCCACTCGGAAACAAATATTAAAGCATTCCATGAAAATGTCATAAAAATTGTTGTAAGCAGCGTTTACATTTTCATAACTGTACAAATTGCACCAAGATACCTTATTTAACATTTGTTCAAGACGTATGATGTTATTTTCATTAAAATTTCTTTCATAATATACGGAATTTACAAAGTTACATGATGTGAGGATGGGTAAAACTGCAAACAACATTCTATGATCAGATATATCAGAGTCCATTATACAAATATTATCCACATCCCCAGTTTTTGAAAAAACATTATCAATAATAGTTGCCGATGCACCCTGGACACGTGTATATACATTTACACAATCATATAAATTAAAAGTTGATAAAACATCTCTCAGGAAACGTAGTTGTTGAGAGTTATTTGAGAAATTAATATTGAAATCTCCAACTAAAATGATGGATTTTTTTATGTTATGAAACCTATTAAGTAAATTTTCTAAATTATTTACAAAAACGTCATAATCTCCAGTAGGAGATCTATAGCATGCAAACAAATATATTCTCGTTTTCCGCACCACAAACTCCAAACCACACATTTCAAAGCTTTTTTCAATATTAAATTTTGATAAATCAATTGAAGAAACACGAAGTCCATTTTTAGACCAAATAGCGACGCCTCCCCTTTATAAAGAGCTCTGCAAAAATAGGCACACAGCATATAACCGTTAATATTATAAGACTGAATAGATTCATCAGTAGCCCATACTTCAGTTAAGCAAATGAAATGTAGGTCTGATAGTTCAGCCACAAAACTTTCGATATACAAAATTTTGTCATAATTTAAACACCGTACATTTAAAATTAAAACATGAGGGTCTAACTTCAATAATTCGCCGAAATCTACATTAAAAAATTATCTGCTTGAACGCCATATACATTTCGCACATCAATGTCTAAATTTGTGTCCATGTCAGTTACATTTATATTCATGTCTATTAATTTACAGCCTGGTGTATCTGATGGTGATATATATATAAGATTATGTTTATTAACGTATTGTTCATGATCATTATTATTTATAATCCCATTACTAAAAGTAATAAAAAAGGTGTTGAAAATATGTTTAATTAAGTTAGCTCTCCCTCTATTAGTCAAATGTAAACCATGTCTTGTAAAATCATATTTGTTCAGCAACGAGTTACAATCAAAATACTTAATATCTGAATTCTTTACAATGTTATCGTATATATTTTTGTTTATCCTATAAATAAATTCATTCAATATTAGCCTACCCGACCAGAAAGGAATCGACATCAGTATAACGTTAGTAGAACGCGCTATATTTTCTAAATGAGATAGTTTACTTAAATTAATTTTACCGTCATTAATAGCATTGTTTGAGCCGCTCATTATAATAACGTAGTCCTGATGATTAAATTCGGATACCAGAGGCTCCAAATCGCGAACCACGTTTTCCAGACTTGCATTCGGTTTACATATTGTGATAATACTGTAACCATCCAAAATGTTTAGATTGTGCGCTGTGTTGGTAAAATTTCGTCCTTGGCTATCGGAAAGAACTAAAATTCTTGGTTTGGCAGGATTATTTCCGGAAGCCGGATGCACAGGCGCAGTTGGAGTTTGTTCATTTCCATCAGCTTTTTCTTCGATAATCGATATAGCCGAGCTTTTAACTGTAGTATCATCCAAAATCACATCTAATCTAACATTCCAAAGTGTACACACAGCTAATAGTAAAATTAAGGAATATTAAAGTACCTACATTTATTAATGTTGAAAATTACTTCTCGATAAGAAGAACAAAGAAATACAATATATTGAATACTAAAATTTATAACACTAAACACTTCAATCCACAAAACACCAAAACAATTTTTACAAAAAAACCGACGCGTTTCAACAGCTAAGCTATTACTATCAAGGCGATAAGTTTTCTAGTGTTTTGTGGGTTGAAGTGTTTAGTGTTCTTCTTCTTCTGCACAAAGAGATCCACTGAAGAACTACTAAAATTTGTTAAGTAAAATGTGTTATATGGCCTGCAGCTTCACATGTATGGTGTAAACTTTCTCGTTTAACAGAACTAATTGGTGCATTATTAATTTCTTCAATCTTATTCATAATCCTTGGTCGCAGGTTGTTAAAATCAAAAACAGGAGTTACAGAAATAGAATGTTTTAAGTACGGCAATAACATGAAATCACACGTGTTAAATCACAGGAACAAGGTGATCAAATTGTGTTTGTATGTATTTTAACTAATAATTTGATCACCAAAAAATTATCATGGAAAAAGTTTTCGTAGATTGCATGTACGTAAGCTACATTTTGTTCTAAGCATTTTTTGGATACTGTCTAATATTTTGTATAGACACATCAAAAAAAAATCGTAATTAGAGTAGGCTATGTGAATGAATTGTTACTTTAGCCACTTTCACATAATGACATTTATGACATTTAATTTGAGGTTATAAATTTGGTTACAATAAAATGTCAAATAATAAATGTCATTATGTGGTAGTGGCTAAAGCAACGATCAAAAGCATTTTCATAGCCTACACCAATTGTTTTTTTTTAAATCGCGTGCGACTCACGTTACCGAGGGTTCGCATGCGATTTTCGCCTCTATTTCGTAAAGTAAAAAATTTGTAACTTTGGAACCACTGCAGATAATCCAAATTTTGAATATTGAATTAACACCGCATATTTTTTTTACTAATATAAATTTAATTTTTCTTCCACCACAAAAAAGGTCATTTTCCACCGACACACTCTAGTGCCCGTAATTTAAAAATTAACGCATTAATAGTATATTATGACACTAGTGCATAATCGAAGCGGAGTGGCTTTAACGTTACGAGTGCTTTAAAAGCTAATTATGCACGAGTGTCATACGATATTTTTTAGTATAAATGCAACAATAATTTTAATTAGAAGAAATCAAATCAATAATTTCAATACATGACATGTACTTATATGTCATTTGACATTTCCTGACATTTCACTGGACTATTAAACGCTTGGGATTGGCTGTCACCAAGCAACCTTTTTACGCACGCCGTGCGATAAAGGCCCGATTATGCACGCTTATGAGTGTGTTTTAATTGGTTTATGATGCATGCATACTAAAAAAAATATTACATATTACTATGCCTTACTAGGCAAGTTTTTCTTTGTATAGGATTATTAATATAGTAGAAGCCACTAAGGGCTGTAATGTAGGTTTAATCCAAAACTGAATTTAATAACAGATCTTATATTTACCTATTAATTGAATGTTGAATCCCGCACTCAACTTGACGAAGTAGTGTCTGGTATTATTTCTTTAAAGACACTAAATATTTCTTGTACAGCATGAATTTGAATGGAATAAAGCAATATGAAAATGAAATGTCACTGGTTTATGTCAGAATTGGTGTATGCCAACTCCAGTCAATTTGACAGAAACGATAGTTTAATCCTTAAACAATATTTAACGCTATCGTTAAAGGTTTAAACTAAACCACGTCATCCTTAAACTTATATTAGAACTTCTCCAAGAATATCACAAAAATTACTACTAACTGTTTGCAAGGACGCTTGTAACACAACATACACAATCAGAATGACACTACGAGTATAATGTCATAATGACACTCATTTTTCATAGTTCAAAAAATAATGCCAGCGACCTCTGCTGAAATGTGTGAGTACTAAAACTTTGACGACAGTACACGGAACCTTGTGTAGCATCTACAGTACGTTAGTAGATATACAGGGTGCTTCATTAATTATGGGAAATATTTTAACTGGAGATACTACGAGTCAAATAATGACCATTGACCAAAAATAGCCTTATTCAAAAGCATCGCGTTTTCGAGATAAAGGTCTTCAAAGTTCGGTGTTCACATCTATCATCTTATGTCTTATCGTCCCGGCAGTGAATCCCACGAAGGTGTTCTTTGAGTTTGGGGAATACATGCAAGTCACTAGGGGTCAAATCGGGAAAAGCGGGCGGCTGTTGGAAAATTTTGAAGCCTACATTATGAATTACAGCCATTGAAACACAGTTTCTGTGGGCAGGAGCGTTGTCCTGATGAAACCACACCACGTCTGAGTTTTCTTCTTTTTTGTTTGAAGGAATCGCGCAGTTTTGAAATTAAGCCAGCATAATATTGCTCAGTTATAGTCTGACCACGTGGTTTATAAGGATAATTCCTTCGGCATCCCAAAAAAACTACGATTATGATCTTCGCTGCAGATGCTGTTGCACGAAAGTTTCGAAAGGGTGGTGAACCCTCGTGCCTCCAAGTTTGCCAGGAAATGTTCAGGATCTTACTTAACAATGACCAAATTTTTCTCGAAGTGACCAGCGGAATGCGCTTTTGCTGCGACATCAACATTTTTGATACCCATCGTGCAGCCACCTTTTTGAAACGTAATTCTTTATGTAAATTCGTTTCTACGCTACCTATTGAAAAGCCACAAGTCTGAGTTATGAATTTCACAGTAATTCCACTATCTTTCAAGACCATGTCATGGGCCAGATCAATGTTTTCTTCGCAAACAACAGTTTTGGCCGTCCAGATCCAATACCTTGTTCACAGATCTCTCTGCCAAGTTTAAAATCCCTTGTTCAATTCTTTGCTACCTGATATGAAGGTGCAGATTCGCCCAGTACTTGTACCATATCCATATGAAATTCTTGCGATAATAAACCTTTCTTACAGAGATATGATAACCGATCTGTTCTCAAATTTGTCCAGTTCGGAAATGTGGGCAACTCTGTAACAATGGGCTCTATAACTGAATAATGTAGTAACATACGCCAAGTAAAATTTATGTGATTTATCACAATTCATTGTCAATTAAGTAACGTTAGTGACGACTATGAAAATCAGTGCCATCTATGTCAGGGACAATAATATCTGAACTGCCCTCGTAAATATAGTACAATAACAATAATGGATTTGAATTTGTGCAATACACGAGACGGGAAGTAAATATTTCTACAAATAATCGAAGCTTTTGGCCGTTACTTTGTGGTAAATTTTGTAATATAAAATAAATAATACTTTACCTTGTTAAACCACTTTATTCACCATTATTCACGATTGAGATTCTAGAGATGTCTCTGGATCTCATAGCTTCCCTTACCTTTTGTGAAAAATAGTGTTATGATGTGCATACAAGAGATACCTGGTCAAAACAAATTTTATAGCCTGTGTCGAAAAAATGTTCGGATAAGGCTGAGTGTGCTGAAGAATATGTGTTAACGTACCGTTGGTGTTCTTTGATTCTAGTTTGAATTGACCGACTGGTTTCATCTAGGTATACTAATCCACAATCACCGTGAATTTTAGAAATGTCTTTATGGAAGAGAGCATGGCGAATGTTCTTTAAATTTCATTCAGAAGCGTTTTTCTTTCATGTTTCATATACTATATACAATAATGCAAATCGTCTATTTCAAAGAGATGGAAAGTAGATATAAAACAACATACAAAACTCGCAACTAAATAAAACAGTAACTACCGTAAAAATGAATAATTTAGCTTTGAGTATGAAAATAATTTAGTGAAGTCTGTCTGGCACTTTTAGTAGTGAAGTTGTGCAATTTAAGCTGCTTAAATGTTATTATTGTAATAATGTGCCAATTTTATTTTCGTTCATTAATATTTCAAATTAATCGTATTCAAGTAAATACTTATACTCCTAAATATTATATGTATGATAGAATTTCATCTGTTGTATTAAACAACACATACATATTTAATATTCGTAACTGCCTAATTTTATGCTTACATTGTGCATATAAATCATACAAAATTAAGTAATAAAGTTGTATTTAAACTGATTAAGTTTAGCTTCACTTATTATAATACTTAAAATATTATTCTGTATATTTTCTTTGTCTTCTTTTACTTGAACCACGGTAGCATTCTTATATAACCACCTAAAAAATTAATGTGAAATAGAATAGAAATTAAAATAGAATGTTATTTTATATTTACCTTACTTCATCTCCACCAACAGGAAGGCTTATAGTAAGTACATGCCGGTTGGTAAGTTTTAATATTTTCTTTTCCAACATATGTTTCAAGGTGTCAATACCTTAAAAAACAACTCTATTAAAAAAAGTATTCCAAAAGTTTATAATATCGTCGACAATTATGTATTTATGTTCAAAAAATGTTAATCATTTTGAAAATGGAGTAAATCAACAGCAATACAACATTTACAATAAAAAACAAATATCTAATCTGTGATTATTAACAAATTTGATACTATTCGATCAGTTGAACATACATACAAAAAGTGCAAAAGGTTTAGCAAAAGTTATAGTTGCGAAACAGTCATTCTATCGTTCTTCGGGCCAGATATATACCTGGTTTGTACGATTGCTTTTATTGTATTAGGAGTTTTGTTCATTTCAGTTTAATAATGTAGTAATTGTGGACCTCCAAAACACTACTATCTACTACTACGACAACGTAGAGAAATTTTCAATGATTTAGATTTTACTAGATTAAAGATTTTTTTTGTAATAGTGGAATTATACATTCGTTAAGAGTTACTTGAAAAAACTGTGCCGCTTAGAAGAGTAAGTGTTTATTTACATTTCTTTTCTGGTAGACCTCTTGCACCTTTTCTACACACGCGCTACTGCTCAAACGCTCTCAGAATCAGATTGATTAATTTCATTTACTAATTTCTTTATTATCTGTGATGCATGCTCGCTGCAGCGGCTTCTTAAGCAGTATCACTTGTCTGACGACTGCTGCAACTCTTACTGTGTAATTTGTATGCGTAATTATGTACAAATAGTCTTGTAACAGTACTATCTCGCCGTTTATAATGCCGCGCTGTTAATCGCTTTGCTCTCAATAGCGAATGGTACATCAAACGAAATCTAATTCTCCGAAAAAAATGTTACCATCCTCTCGGAGAATAAGCCCCGACTACAAGTGTTCTACCACAACACAAGATAGCCGCTGAACCACTGTGATTATCTACCCGTTTTAATATTAAAAACACACAATTCAATCGTTTCATAATCATTAAAAGACGCTCTGTTTATAATTATAGGAAAATAAAAAGCTAGACATTTGGACTCCGTGATACGTGGGCTATGTACTTACAGCCATTAGCTTTGTACAGGATTTACAAAATACTCATTATTATATCAAACCACTTTTCTGACTTATCAGTGATTAAGGAGGTGTTACGAATAATTAACTTTCAAATACAGCGTATTATTGTTTCGGATGTGTGAGGAATTTTGCTTGTAAAATTAAATTAATACAAATATTATCTCTCGTAATTATTTTAGATCAACAGCGAAAAGGAAAAAGGTGTTCAGAATTAAAAGCAACATTTGATTCACTATATGTAGTTAGTTTTGTCAAATATACAAAAAAGAACTTAGAATCAGTAAAACAGTATATTATCACAAATCACACATATACCGATTGTTTTCAGACGTAGAATAAATAATGGCGAGAAGAAGCAAAGAACACGAAAGCTCGCTAAGAAGTGCCGTCGCGTGAGTCTATCACAGCGCTGCAGACTAGACGAGACGAGACTGTGATAGAGAGACTCGTACGCGTCCCCACTTCTTAGCGAACTTTCGTATCCCTTCACCCTTCCTGCCGTTGCGAGAGGAAATTATAAATACACAACCAGCATTACAGCATTTAAAACTTATTATCTTAATTTGACGTATTAGATAAGTACGCAGGTAGTTATATGTTTATATACTTACCTTTTAATGCTTACTTATTCTTTGTAGTTTGAATTTATTTTAATTGCATTAAAAACTGTTAAACAAACAATTAGGTAGTAATCTTTAGATTTGTAATAATTCACAACATAAAAAAATATTTACATATGTAGGTAGATGCTATGGAAGAGCACAGATATCATTATTTTCTTATTTTTTGATGTCCAGTGAACTGAGGCTTATATTTGTTTCTATATGATGATTGTCTATAAACTAGCTACTTGTCGAATATACCTCCAAGTACAAATTTCGGCTTTGTGGTGGATTTGCGACACACACAGAAATACGGAAAATTATTTATGCTGTAATAACATATTATTATACAAGGTGCAGTCGTTTATTTTGTTTTATTGGTCGAACAGAACTAAATACAGATAAAACGAAATCGTTCTATAAACTCCGCGTTTAACTGTGATACCTCAAAAACATCTTTTAACACATTTTTAAACGATTGTCAAATTTACAGCGGAATAATAAAACGATACGGTACAGGGCAGAACTAAAAGAACCTATAAAACGAATCCAACTAAAAATAATGGCTAAATTGAGTTCCTTACCTACTTAATGTACACTAGGAACAGTTTGTATTTGTACACCATGTTGCTCAACATTCGTAGGATGAATAGTAGACAGCTTATTGCATACATTGCCCGCGTCAAAATATGTAAACACAGATGCGATTTCTGTGTCTATTTTAAAAACGCTGTAGCTGCATTTATAAATGTAGAAAAAAGCATCTATTATTTGACGTATTTGAGTAGGAAGAAATTTGTTTGATGGTTCAAGTATTTCGAATAAAATAATACTGTAGTCTTATTAAATTGTTTTGAAAGGTAATTATTACTTTTTGCGGTGAACTTTTTTGTGGTTGAACTAGGGTAAGATCTAAACCAAAAGCATGTTTATTATACAATAAATAACAATATCAAAGGTTTACTACTTTTATTTATTTAAAACATTCATAAGTATATACTTATGCTGAAATGCATGATGATGCTTATCAATGAATGAATCTGCGGTTTTTGTGTCTGTTTTAAAAACGCTGTAGTTGCATTTATGAATTTACAAGGCCGATTGCATCTATTTATTTGGTCTTTGCGTAGACATAGACAGGTAAGCAAAAAAAACATATTCTTTATTTCTGGAATCTTTATTTATGTGAATATAACACAGGCTCATTGATAAGTATTCATAGACAAGTCATCCAGATAAATGTCGAAAATATGCTTTCTCGAATGATGAGTCATATTAGACACTGACGTATATAAAAACAAGCAGACACCACAATAGTATTCAGTTCTTTATACAGCATTAGGAACAGTTAAATGCATACGTGTCGAACAATATGATGTGAATAGAAGACAGGATGCGTGCAATAACAATGTTGGAAAACGGATGGAGTCTACGTGCTGTAGCGCGTGAATTTGGTGTTAATCCCAATACAATTTTTTGCAAATGAACCAAAAACTTCAAAACGAAGAATATCCACTGCTTATCAAGATACCATGTTAAGGCAATTTTACGCAGAGCATACATTCACAAGTTGCAAGCAAGCCATTGCAGCTACCGCCTTTCCCGGTTCCGTAACGACGGCAAGAAAAAGGTTGAGGGCAAGTGGCCTCAAAAGCTATCGTGCTGCTATTAAAACAGAACTTTCTGAGCGCAATTGTCAAGACAGAATAAATTTTGCAGTATACTATCAGAATATACCCATAGATTTTTGGAAAACGGTAATCTTCAGCGACGAGTCGACGTTTCAAAGCACCCCAAACACCCACACGCGCCTAGTTACCCGTCCTCGTAATTATAGGCTTGCACCACAATATGTTCATCCGAAAAATAGAAGTGGACGGCTTTCTGTAGCAGTGTGGGGTTGGATGTCATACGCAGGACCTGGTACTATTTGGGATATTAATGGACACTTGACAGCGTTACAATATAGAGATATTTTGAAGAATGTAATGTTGCCATCGGTAACATCTCTTTATGATCAGTTTACATTCCAACATGACAACTCACCCATTCATACGGCTAATGTTGTCCAACAATGGATTACAGACAATAATTTGAGATTATTAAATTGGCCGGCACGAAGCCCGGATCTGAACCCCGTAGAAAACCTATGGGGTTATATAAAAAAAAGAATTAGGGAAAACCCTATAGAACGAGGAGACAGAAATTTGTTGTGGCAAAAAATTGTGCAGGAATGGGAAGAAGTTACTGACGACTATTGCCATAAATTAATAGAGTCCATACCGTCAAGATTGGAAGAAGTTATACAAAATAACGGCGGATGGACTCATTATTGATTTCAGAATAAGTGTATACGTATAATTATTTCGTTATATTATGTTTTAAATAAATAAAAGTAGTAAACCTTTGATATTGTTATTTATTGTATAATAAATATGCTTTTGGTTTAGATCTTACCCTAGTTCAACGACAAAAAAAGTTCACCGCAAAAAGTAATGAAATTACCTTTCAAAACAATTTAATAAGACTACAGTATTATTTTATTCGAAATACTTGAAACATCAAACAAATTTCTTTCTACTCAAATACGTCAAATAATAGATGCTTTTTTCCACATTTATAAATGCAGCTACAGCGTTTTTAAAATAGACCCGCAAATCGCATCTGTGTTTACATATTTTGACGAGCGCAACGAATGCAATATTGTCTGAAGTAATTGAATGCAATATTGTATACTATCCATCCTACGTATGTGCAGTGGCAGGTCGTCCAACCAAAAAGAATTCTTAGTGTACATATATTTATATACGTCTTTAAATCATTTTTAATCTCAATCCAATCACTAATGACAATTCAATAGACAGATGTGACAAATTGGGCTATGATCAACAAATATAAATCCATGGCAATCTATCAAATTGTGTTGCATAACCCACAGCACTTCCCTTACCTATGTTGTGATGAACCCCCCTTAAAAAAGCTAGTGATTGCCAACAGAGTTGCATATCTAATTGTGTGTGATTTGTGTATATTATTTTTCTTCTTCAAACGTCAATAAAACTGACATTTCGCGACTGAGTAGTCGGCCGCAAAGTGTCACTTTTCTTCCGCCGGAAGTTTACTTCTCACTTTTCTGCGCGCTCGTGAACAAGCCATGAAAAGTAACTTTTCCTCCACATAAAATATGCTATTTTTTCTTCAACCGTCGGCAAATTTATGGAAAAATATCTATTTTTAATTGAAGACATGCGGGTTTAGTAGGATGTTTGGACTTTTAGACCGATGATTAGAATTAATATATGTATTTTCTGACCTTTATGTACTTATCTTTTAATTATTATAGCAACATACAAACACATAATTTCAATGTTAATAGTGTCCACTTGACAGTTTTATGATGACTTACTATAGAAACAGCTCGTACCTAATCATCGGTATCTTTTAATTCCTGATTTATTTCCACTTAGAGGTCAATAAAACAATAAATAATCAATCAATAATCATGATTAGGTACGAGCTGTTTCTATAGTAACTCATCATAAAACTGTCAAGTGGACACTATTAACATTGAAATTATGTGTTTGTATGTTGCTATAATAACACTTTTCCCTCTGGCGGGGAAAAGTGACACTTTGCGGCCGACTACTCAGTCGAAAAATGTGAGTTTTATTGACGTTTGAAGAAAATAGTAGGAGTATACTATTTTATAAGGAGGAAAAGTGATACTTTTCATGGCGCGCTCGTGTTTAGCGCTCGTTTAGAGCAAGTCATGAAAAGTAACTTTTCCTCCACATAAAATATGCTATTTTTTCTTCAACCGTCGGCATATTTATGCAAAAATATCTATTTTTAATTGACGATATGCGGGTTTGGTAGGATGTTTGGACGTTTAGACCGATGATTAGGTACGAGCTGTTTCTATAGTAACTCATCATAAAACTGTCAGGTGGACACTATTAACATTGAAATTATGTGTTTGTATGTTGTTATAATAACACTTTTCCCTCCGGCGGCGGCGCAAAAGTGAGAAGTAAACCTCCGGCGCCGGAGGTTACTTTTCCTCCGCGCGGAGGAAAAGTGACAGTTTGCGGCCGACTACTCAGTCGAGAAATGTCAGTTTTATTGACGTTTGAATAAAAAATAATTTTTTAGTATGCATGCATCATAAACCCATCAAAACCCACCCATAAGCGTGCATAATCGGGCCTTTATCGCACGGCGTGCGTATAAAGGTTGCTTGGTAACAGCCAATCCCAAGCGTTTAATAGTCCAGTGAAATGTCAAACACGAGCGCGCCATGAAAAGTATCACTTTTCCTCCGTATAAAATAATATACTAATATACTAACTATAATAATAATATACTATTATTTTATAATTGAAGAAGAGGTATTATTTACAAAGTGGTATTACGCAGGAAATTCTGTTATTATTTATTAAGTTAGAAATATTGTAGTTTCATGGCTTGAAATTTAAGGTAGGTAATATTTATCTAGTAAGATACAGTAAGTTATTATTGAAGATTAAGATGTTTTGTATATTTGACAACTTAACTAGTGAATTACATAGAGCTTTTAATTATGAACAATTACGGTTTCGATTTTGATCTAATCACGAGGTAATATTTGCATTTATTTAATTTTCATTGCAAAATTTTCTATAACGCCGATCTCGATCAACACTTTGATTGGAATTATTTTATTAATATAGAAAAACAAATAAAATCCGGTTTACATAAATACGTGTAGACTGCATTTTTAATTTCGCAACGCCAACGGTACAATCAAAAACTTTGGTTATTCTTACAAGAATGTTGTTCGTTACTGTTTTTTTTGCTCCCATACATTTAAAGCCAATTTTAAACTTACAAGTGTGTATAGGAACTACGATAATGATTTACGATTTTGTATACCAATTGGTATATTGTATAAGAGTTAAGGCTAGTTCATAGCTCTCCATTTGTATGTTTGCGTTGATACCTTGACCAATCGCTGCATGTTATTTGTGTGCGCTTCAGTCTATCCGCTGACGGATAAAGTTGGTTGAAGTTAAACTTTGTCCGCTTCCGTTCATCCGTTGTGAGGTTAATTCTTGAAAATTAGTATGTGAACATACGTACGTACAGACGCAAAGCTATGAACCGCTAGTAGAGAACGGAGAGCTGTGAACTAGCCATTACTCGTAAATGCTACGTCAGCTTAACATTGTTAAATTATATTAATCTCAACAAGCCGACCTCAATTTGCGTATATCAATAACAAAAAATTTTACATGACAATTATCATTGTTACCTTCTTTAGTTTTTGCCGACACCTTCAAAATAGGTTCACTACTTTCAGGATGTATATCACTTTTGTTACCTACGGATATCATCTTCTTTTGAATATCGTGCACTCCCATCTTCAGACTTAAATTCTTTATTGTATTCAAAACATGTATTCTCTGGTGTAGAAAGTTTTCACTAGATAAATCTTCAACGTGTAATACCACATCCTAAAATTGAGTAAAAACTATAATTATATGAATTATACAATAAATTGTGATCAGATCAAGCAAAATTTATATAAATCTCTTTATCACTATCGCTTGTTTATAAATTACCAATATAAAAATTTTAGAATATCGCACTGTATAAAAAAGATTATCATCAATATTGTACAGCGAGAATTCGTTTATTATAAAAAATAATAATCATCACGTTAAATAAATTATAAAAATCTCAAAGCTTAGCTCTTAATGTAAAATTTCCGAATTTTTACATTTAATCCATGAATTTATTTTTTGTCAAAGACAAAATAGGCTTTACCAATATTAAGTATTTTCTTTTCTATATTATTGTTAAAAATAAGTAAAGAGAAAATAAATCAAATAAGCTGTTGTGTGTCGAACGAGAATCAACTAATTATTCATACAAAAATTAGGGCAAGACCACACAATCCACATATTGTAGAATGACAGTTTAATCCTTTGCATATGACTCCGCTAATTTGACTTGTGACGTTAGTTATATAGCGCTATACTGGTTGATTTTAGACATAGAATAAATAACGGCGGAAGGGGCAAGGAGTACGAAAATTCACTAAGAAGTGGGGTCGCGTGAGTCTATCACAGCGCTGTAGACTAGACGAGACTAGACTGTGATAGAGAGTCGTACGCGTCCCCACTTCTTAGCGAATTTTCGTACCCTTACCCTTTCACGCTGTTATTTACCCTATGTCTGAAATGAACCGTTATGTGCTCATTTTTAATCAGTATATAGGACCATGTGCATACGAGTAAGCTGTGGGCGACAATACGTCGAGCCTGTGCTCTTGCTCTAAATCATTTGCTTATAATAACACTGATAAATAATTATCGATTTACTTAAAAAAATGTAATTTACGCAATCTAAACTGCGCTAATAATATCTGCTACCCAACAACCGACAAAATATGAAGGATTTGTTTCTCAGTCTCTGATGCTCATGTTGAATAAATGTTTGAATAAGGATCACCCTACATGATATTAGCTTATTTTCGTTGATTGCGAAGTCTTCTCTATTGTAAGCATTTAGCGTTTTCGGCTCGAGCTTCTGTCGCAGTAGAAAGTTCCTCCCTCTCGTGCTAGTGAATCGACGATTTCATTGCTTATTTTTAAATTACTAGGCAAATTGGCATAACACTGTAGTATTTACCCAGTTATGCAAGTCTCTCGTGGCAGCCAAGATTATGTCAACCTACCTTATGGATCCGCAGCAGTCTCCTAATCATGCCGTCCATTCAGTTACAAGAAACTGTTAGAAAGCCCTTACTGGCAAATACGCTTGCAATTTGAAGGAAGGTGAGCAACGCAATAAATTTTTTGCCTATCCTCGTAAAGCGAGGTTCTGGCACGCTTGCTAACAATATTTCTCCGTTTAATAGCTACACCTACTATTTTTGCAATTGTAATTATTATTATTTATGTGTGGTGGGCGCTTAGTTGCAGTAACTTCGTAAGCTGTATTACTTGTCTGGCTATCACAGCAACTCTCGCGGTGTAGCTTTGTGTGTATAAATTGTGTTCAAATGGCTTTGTGACAGCATCATATTGCCTTTTATAATGCGGCGCTGTTAATCACTTTGTGTCACCGTTCCTCCAGAGAATCGAAACCCGTTCAAATCAATAATAGTGTTTTATAAATATATAATGTTATGTATTATAATGTTATATTTGTTCTTGATTCTCAAAATATTGCATTTGCGGTGAATTTGTTTAAAAACTGTAAGTTAAAAGCGCAACGTGTACGGTATTTTTAGCAAGCTGATGAAGTTCTCTTTAACACACGAAGATTAATATATTTACTTCATTTAATATACAGGGGTTTCATTTGACAAAACCAAGTCCGAAATGAGTGTACAAAACTCGATCATCCTGTATAGTGGTGAATACTTTCAACTTGAGTGTAGGCCATTATTTTACTCAAGAATTTAGCACGTTTAAAGATACACTTCGTTTTTTTAGTATTCATTTCAAGTTCTTATATAAAATAGACGACATGGGGGCGTTTTTTCAAGTTTAATCGCTTTTCTCTCCATAACTATAGATTTTAGATTGAAATAAAATTATATCGAATTGTTTATGATAATTAGCAAAATCGATTGTAATATTTTAATACCGAGTCTCATTAAAAAAGAAAAAAAAACACAAGTTTCGTTCGTCACGGACTATTTTGATCACCCAATCAAATTCCAAAAGGTTTTTCGAAATTCGTCGCCGTTTAATTATAATAGTCCACCCCATCTTGGTTGCACCACCCCGTATATAATACATTTACACATTTAGTATTCCTGTATTTTAAAGTATCTACAGTCCGATCTTTTGTCTGGCAAATGGTAGTTTCAATTATGTTAATGCCCCTACATTTTATGAGAAATATATGTAATTTGTTTCATCTAACTACCGACTTCTCTCTATCCCTTTTTACAAAATTAAACTCTGAATTATATGTATTTTAATATTATATTAAAATATGACTTCATTATTGTAATTGCTAGTTTGTTACTAACTGTACTTAGCATGAAAATATTAAACGTCTATTATTATTGTATATCTCTGTAACTAATCACTGCAATATAGCCTACAATTTATTCCCGCTAAGTGAAAACAACGTCCCACGTCTAGCCATAATAGCTAGCAGCACTCTTTGTCCTTTGCTGCTTTAACTATCCTACATCCCAAATGGACAACTATTCCAAACAGATATAACATGTAAATGAAATGCCAGATTATGGTATGTTTTGCAAATCACTTGGGGGCCTGATTACACCATTGTCTTTAATTGTTAATCTGCATATCTTCACTGTCATAATTGCAATTATAAAAGAGTAGCTATACAAACATTTACTATTACATACTTTAATTATATCAGTAATAAATTTACCGCTAAGACTGCATCTTCCAAAGTAGCATGGAAACACTCAATTAAACCTGTGGGTATATCGGACAGGAAACCAACTGTATCTACATAAAGAACTTTTAATGTAGACAGCAACAAACCAGCATGAAGAGTAACGTCCAGTGTTGCAAACAATTGGTTTTTAGGTAGCAATGTTTTATCTTTAGTTAATGTCTTGATGAGAGATGTTTTACCAACATTTGTGTATCCCACAACTGCAATCACTGGTATATTAGACTTTTTCCGTTTGTGCCTCAATAATTCCCTTTGAGCTCTTAATTTTTTAATTTCTTCTTTTATTTTCTTTTCTCGGGTTTGCAATATTCGATTTCTTGTATCAATTGCAGAACTACCTATAAAATCGGTATCATACTTTGTTAATCTACTTTGCAAAAAAGAAATTTCGGCCAATGCAACTTGTAGTTTAGCATGCTTGCTTATAGCATGTAAACGAAATATCTGTATAACAATACTATATCTGTCAAATATTGGTTTACGAAACTGTCTCTCCAATTCTTCAAATTGAATTATCTTCAATGTGTTTAAATTTATAAATACAGATGTTATTAAAGGGTTTCTGTTAATTATATTTATAAGTTTTTCTAGAGAACCTTTGCCAAATAAGCTTTTCTTTTGAAAAGTATCTAATGGTACTGTCATTTTGTCTACTACTTTCCATGCTTGTAAACTATTTACAAGCGCAACTGCTTCTTCAATTTGGTGTTCTGGAGTGGATGTTCTTACTTTCTGTGGACCCCATTTTACATATGGATGGATTATGAAGCATCCATGGGATGTATTTATGTTTAGATATTTATTCGCTACAGCATTATAGTCACTACAATTACTTACTTTGCAAAAAATAACTACATACACTATGGATGACTTACTTATCTGTCTCTATGCTGTTTTCATTTTTGTTGCCAATTTCTGTCTGATAGCATTTTTGGAGCAACGTTGTAGTTGACAAAGATTTTTGGAAAAATACATTTTTATATTTCTGAAATGAAATATGCCTCTGTTTAAATATTATCATTTTAGAGTATCACAACTAAATGCTGGATTTAAAACACATACATACAATATGTATATTATACATATTAATCTTAGATATTGTAACAAAAAGGTTGTAAAAGCAGATCATATACACAAGCAGATTCTGAATAACACGATGTGCAACGATGTGTGTGCATACTGCATACCAAGAACTCTACGATGACGTAACCTGACTTGAAGCAGAAATGTTACTGAAAGAACACGTTCTTTTATTTAAGAGGCCCGACTACCGTTTGACATCCGGCGATGTTGCCACACTTAACTTTTTCCATAATATTTTGTTTTTATAATTTATTTAAAACGTATTTTAAAATCGGGCTTCATAGCCACATGTGTAGACGTATTTTGAATGCTCATAGTAAATTTCAGCAATTAAATCTAAAAATTAATGGCGTAATCTCGATTCCCGTATCAAGGCAAACGGGAAAAGAAACTGTGAAGTTAATATTGAATATTAAAAGACAAAATTGTATATCTAGTTATAAAATATCTGTAGAAATGTGGCTATGAAGCCCAATTTTAAAATTACAGTCTAAAAAAAAATAAGCAAATTATCTATAGAATTATGTAGATATGGCAATGCTGTAAAACAAGAAGTTTAAAATCAGTTTTGAGAAATAATGGAAAAATAATGAAAGTTGCAGCTTAAAACGGTATAGGATGAATTGTTAGATACATTTAGGCATGAAAATATTATTAAATCACATAAATTAGAAAGATATATGCAATTTTAATGAATAGGATAATAGCCGTTGATGGGTGGCGCCCTCAAGAGGAAAAAAAAAAAATTCTTCAATAGTTAGAGGCGCCTGAAGGAAAAATTATTGTTTTATTACTAAACACGAAAGCTTGATAAGTTGCCTATAGCGTGTTAATTAATAAATTCATAGATATTCGTTGTATTTGAAATTCAAGTTGCACTATATACTTGCAGTCTACATTTCTTGGAATTCCCCAATATTGTCATAGTTTTTCTTTCTAGCCTTCCGGCTATAATCTATATCAACATATCAACGTATAATTTGATGTTCTCGTTTTGATATTTGCAATTCGTATGCTCCTTGTTTGTGAGTGTTGGTACTTACAAGTATACATATTCATTGTAGTGGTATTTACGTGACGGTATTATTTTTTTATGAAAATTTGTTTTAAACAATTATTTATTTTATTCTATTTTGAACAGTTTTTAATTTATTTTTAAATATGTAGTTCAGATTTTTGAATCTCCCGCGCTTATGCTGTTTTAGGGTTTTAGAGTCGGCTACAGGTATCACACATTATATTTTATGTATGATAATTATGGGGCAATTGTGCCATGATTACATACATGTATTTTATTTATGAAGTTATGTAAAGTAAGGTTGATTAAATAGATTAATAACAGAAGTAAAGTGTTATGAAGTGACCACCTTCGTGATTATTGCAGGTTTATTTTAGTTTAAATGTACCGCCTTGATTGGCTTTAACATTTAAGTTGGTAACAAAACATAAAATATGTATGTAACCAATGTAACTAAAAAATGTGAAATGTAACAGTTGTTCTTGTGAACGTGTGAATCTGTATATTAGTGTTTATCTGTGAAGGTTGTGGACAACGGTTGTGGAGAAGGTAGAGGAGAAAAAGGTCTACATTGCTATACATACCAATGTAGTTTTCTTTTACGTCAAAACAGTAAGTTAGTTTACCTTTTTGATGTGTGAAAATCATATTTTATTTATTTTCAGCAAATATACAACGGATCTGCTACAAAACCATAGGTAAATTTTAATAGAGTTTTGATATTAGCTGCCCATTGGAATAGCAAACAGAAAACACAATTCGTATAAATGGTGAGGAATTGTTAAGAAAAACTTAAGCGTATTACTTCTTTTAAAAAGTAATATTTTGATATTTTTTGTTATATGTATCTTTCTTTCAGAAAATCTGAAGAAATACAGATCCAACAAACATCATCATAAACTGCAAGGAATTTTACATACATAGTGAACTATTTTGGAAAATTTCTGGGGATGGAAAAAAATATTTCTGATAACATATGAAATAACCAAATGGAACTTAAATTATAGCAATCTGTCGATGACATAAACTTGTGTTTGCCTATTCTAATTATTATGATAAATACTTGGATGTCATCTGCTGATCATAAACAAATTTGTGCTATGATAATGCACGTTTTCTTCATTAATCATTTAAGTAATAATGTTCTTTTGCATGATTTACTTCATTTGTACAGCAAATATTTATATTTCTGTTTTCTTACACTATGCTCGCCCCACAAGTATTTAGTAATTCATAATAATTGCTTGACAGCTTTTTAAGTCAAAGTCGTAATAGAGACTTATGCAGACTTATGTTTATATATTTCAATTTCTACTTTGATCAGAGCTGCCACCTTTTCCTGTTTTTGCAATAAATGCTAGAGTAATTACAAAATAGGTCGCTTGTAAAAGCAATAAAAGATGTATTCAATAAACATATTCTTATTTACAATTTCGTGTTTTTATTCCATTCTTTATTATGCCTCACATATGAGTTGACTTGCTAAACTTTAGTTTTCAACTGTATCAGAAACTTTTTGATAAATTTACTTCTTACATCGTACAATTCTTTGTCACATTTTATTAGTAAAAATACATACAAATAAGAGTTTTTTACTTTGTTATATTCTTGCATAGAATAAGAAAAAAGATAAATAATTAGTTGCTTATGTCTTTCTATTACTTGTTGTGTAGTAAAATGTACTTAATTTATAAAATTTGTATTTTTGGTTTTCATTTTTCTTCAATTTAATTATGGGATTTTATAACTTTTCCAAAATATCTTCATAGGTATTTTATGATTTAATTCAAACATTCCCAGGTCAATTAACAGATGGCAGCTTCGTTTCAAACTACAATATATACGCCTTGCATATCGGCAACCAACACCAACAAATGTATACGTTTGCGAATTCTCTATCTCATTCTAAAATTTTGTCTCTGTCGACGGTTCGAACGATCAGCTGGTAGTCGGGCCTCTTAACGAAAATTTACGATGAAAGTCAGCACTGAAATGCTATTGGTTAATATTTAAATTTTGACTGATTTTCGCCAATAGGAATTTACATCTGAATTCATCACATCTTGTCATTGAATAAAAGAACTCGACCAAATATATGAAGATATTAAATTTTCCTAAATTGGATATATGCCAATCATTTAGAGGGACTAGTGTTGGGTCCAACCTGTTATTTCCAAATAACAGTTGCAACTAGTGATGGGTTGCTACGAAGCAAACTGCTAACGAATATTAAAAGAAGCCGCTACTTTTTGTAGCAGTTTTCCGATGTAAATATTTCTGACATAGCACCTCTATAGACATCATATGTTCTATCCCGCTGTAGCAGAGAAGCAGTATAAAACCGATAAAACGAAATTGTTACAAAAAGTAGCAGCTTTTTTAAACTGCTAACGAAAAGTTTGTAGCTGCTAATGAAAAATAGCAGTTTTACACATCACTAGTTTCAACTGTTTCTGTTATAAAAAAATAACAGATAGGAGTAACTGTTATTTCCGATATTTTTTACGCATAATGAGGTCCTTTTGATAAAATATCCAGTAATCATCTATTAATTGCCGGGAATAGATTTCGAGAATCAAAAAGAATGAAAAAATGTTCTCCAAAAGTGGACAACTAATTTCTGACCGTAGAAAGCGTATATCCAGTTCCAAAGTTAAGCAAATTTGTTTATAAATCAAAATGGAAATTTATAAGAATTTAAAAATGTGGTATAATCTATTTTATTTTCGTAGATTTTTGAAATATTATTTATTTTTAATAGTTATAATTTATCTGTTTCTCTGTTATTCTGTTTTTAATTTAGTCCTTGTTTAGTCTTTTTATATCGATAGAAAATCGGTTTGAAGAATATTAGTTTGAAGGGGTTTATTTTAATATAATAGTTATTTACGAACCAAGTGCGTGACGAAGTTTGTCCAATATGGACATGTATGGGCAATCAGTTTAACACCAAAATTAACTGCTTTGATATTCAGAAAAACATTAAATTAAATGTTTTATTAAAAAATGTAAATGAAGAAGAACAATTTTAGAGTCGTACATACGACTCGTTTCTTTTTCCGTAACTGTGAAAGATAGTCATCATACATAACATCATACTTCTTTATAACATAACTTGAACAGTATACATGATTATTATTGTTATATGTTGCTTTCAAAATAGTACGCATCACGATTATTGGATTTAGTCAGTTTAGTATCACAAGAATTGCAAAACTTTGTATGCACAAATATACTTTTTTATAGAAAGGTTTTACTAAATTATTTTTATTCAAGTAATAAATTATTTTCAATACTTTCGAGACAATTTCTTACAACTGCACATGCATAAGTAAATACATATTGATGAATCATTACTTGGCGTGTGGGTGTAGAGAAAGAAAGACAAATAAAACCCAAATATCTCTCCTGCCTTTTATTGATAAATAATACAGATAACAATTCATTCCACAATAAAATTTACTGTCCTTTATTATATTTACATTTAGTATTTCACATACATACACTGTGATGGTTATAACGGAAATTTTAATAATAATTATCTATATAACATGTAGTCATATCCATTATAGAATATACTTCATAAGCGTAACTTGTGTGGAGAAAGGTTTCCTGTCCAATCCTAGTAATCTACTACAGCTGCGTGTGCGGAGCTTTCACTACATAAGCTGCTGAATCCTCTCAGGCAAAAAACACCCAAGGAAAAATTGCCTTAATTTTGGAACCATTAAGTTTCTACAAAGTTGTTCATCCCTATATATTTCTTCTATAAAAAGTGGTTGGGTTTCATCGATGAAAACTACAAAGTAGTACAGCTTTCTTTTCCTGATATTTAGTTGGCCTTGAATTTATAATATTTTTCAATAAGTGATTATTATTACATGCAATTTGCGACTGTTGAGACGTGATATCGCGATCTTCCAAATGAGTATTTACCTGAAAATAATAATTATGGTTCCTCTTCAAGGACAGTTTACCATTAGAACTATGTACAATTATATACAGAAACAAATATACAAAAATATTCTTCCTTATTCACTAAAATAACTATATACAACGAAAAAATAATCCAAAAGTAACGAAGATGATGAAAAACAGTACCTATTACTTTATTATACCTATCAAGCTAGTCGCTAGACAATTAGTGCAGAACTAAGATTCTACCTGTAACAAACAACGCATGTACGCACAAATATGTTTTGTAAATAGAATATTAGGGTGTTATTGCCTTAGGCTATCGCATTTATACCGAAAAGATTATATTGAAATATACCTGCTCAATACATTCAGTTCTAAACTACATAATATGCAACCAGTAAAACTGGTTTCAAGAATCCCTGGATACCTTTCTTCTATATAATGTTATATTTTATCTTTCCGAGAAGTTTATATTTATATTATAATATATTTTGTATTACAACCAATATTCTAATCTTCACTTTTCCTATGTTATTTCAGCCAAAATGTTACGCATGTTTAAGTATTTCATTACTTTTTACTTTTCTAGAGATTCGTAAGCCTTACGCCATCTAATTTTGAATATATTCGATAAAAATGCAACATTTACTCATCAAGTTCAAGTTATTGAAATAGAGGGCCAAGTACGCCACCTTAAGAAACCACAATTATTAAACCTTCACTAGGGCATGATAATTTTATTTATTATATAAATTTATAAATATGTGGTTCGCTATTAATCGACGCTGTTACAACAGACTTGTTTTTAATATAGGTATATAGCAGCGACAACGGAAAACAACTTCACAATAACAGGCTCCTGCGCGCACCGCCGCAGCGTTTTCATATTTGTTATAATACGAGAGACATGAGCAACAGAGCAACATAAAGCAGTTGCGTCGCTGTTATTTTTGCACGAAACGAGGCTGTTAATTCTCGTTGTTAATCGATGACTCATCATAGCAGCAACGGAAAGTTCGGCTATTATTTTTCATCAACCTGTTATTTTTCCAACCTGTTATTTTTGTAGAAGCATAACAGTTGCACACTGTTATGCGCATACAACAGTTGCAAAATAACAGATCGTTAAATAACAACCAGGCCGGTTTCACTAGATTACCATGACTACTACCAATATTTTTAATGCGAACGTCCCCATGAGAGGCGCTGCAATGCAATAATGCTGTTCAAATGTTAATTTGTTTAATTTTGATTTAATTGACATTTGTCAAATTATTGTCAATGTATAATTGGTTTAAGCGTTGTGTTCAATATTATTGATTATTTCGAGTTCTTTTCTTTCTTCAAACACAATATTTAATTACTTTGGTTTTATTGTTTCATTTTGTATTTAGTTGCATGTTAATTATTTTAGTGTTCTAGCATATTATCATAATTTAATAATTAACTAATATGGAAGGTCCACGCTGCGTTATAAAAATGGTTTTGTAGTAAAATATGGTAGCAGACACTGTTTTCCTAATCCAGCGAAAAATATGGCTGTTTAAAAAATGGATCAAGTACTGTAGTAATGATGAATGATGTAATTTGCCACCAGAAAATGTATATTAAAATCGACGAGTTTGTAGAAATCATTTTACTAATGATCAATGTGGGTCTAATAATAGATTGTTGTCTACTGCATATTCAGTTTTAAATATTCCAAGTAAGCTTTCGGCCTAATTCTCATTATGCGTTTTGTTGTTGCGGCAAAAATTTTAACATTTTAGCGATCGTGCGCTTTTCACCTATTTTTATCAGTGGACTAAGGTAGTTTTGAATTGAGTTATTAATATTATGTCGTTTTAGTATGATTTGAATATTATTTCTATGGGCGTCCTATTTTGGTAGTATTCTACGATATTGCTTCATACTAATGAAAAAAGGTTTCACTTACAATCATTTTTCGGAGAATTTTTGAAGAAGTTCCGGCTGAGAATTTGCCAAATTATAACAAAACAATATATGTAGTGAAAATGTATGGTCTCAACCTATAGCCATGAAAGTCTTCTTATGGAACCGGATCTGAAATACTTACCATAAAATTTTCGTATTTCTCTGTATTTAAACCGGCCACAGCAGTAAAAGCATCAACTCCGACTTTTATTCATATTATAAACAAATTGCAGCAGGGGGCTAAATGGCTTATAAATAATATAATTACTCATCATTAACTTAAATTTCTGTTTCTTTTTTCTATTGTATAGAAAAATTCTATTGTATACAGAATTCTTATGTACTTACGGTCCGATTTCATAATAATGTCCTTCATTCGGTTTATTCTCGGTTAAGTAATGAGTATGGTAACGGTACATCAAAAAGGACTTAGGAATATATCAATTAATGATCGCATAACACTATTTTTTTATGAAAGTCAATTTGTATTTAATAGTGACTTTAAATAATAATACGGCATTAGGTTTTATTACGAAATCGACCCTTATTTCTATCAAATATGTTATCCTTTTATAATTTACCTTATTCATAAAAATACAATATAACTTATATATACATATTTGTTATTTATGTTTTGTATTAATTCATTAAATATAAATTGAAATAAAATGCATCGTACGCTTTGGTATATTTAAGCGTCGCGCTTTCGCATAATAATGCGAACGTACTCAGTAGATGGCGCAAAACATGGTTATGATTGACATATGTTATCTGACGCATCTATATTATATTTCATCTATGATAACAACCCATCACTAGAAGAAACAGCATAGCCAACTTATATACGCTGGAGAGTTGGTATCTACAATACACTGACTTTAGCGCCCCTATCGAGCTTTTCGCCAACTTCTCCGTACGCGGTAACAGGTGCTCGTATTAAGCCGATACCTACCCCCTGCACTAATCTAAGTACTACTACTAGGAAGATCGAAACTTATCGCAGCGAGGAAGGGGGAATAGCACGCTTGGGTTAATTCCGTATATGTTTTACAACCGCCCCTCTCTAGATCTATCTCTTTTCTAGCTGGCCTTAGGCCCTCTAAATGATCTGTATATTACGGTAGATAATTTTATATTCTGTCCGAGTTAAAATTTACCGAAAATATCAAAGGCAGAAAAATACAACAGGCCTGTTCGTTTGCGTTGCTGAAAATGCTCAATATCACTTTTGTCAATTACCGTGTGTTCGTTTGAAATTTAGCTGCTGACAGGTGTTTTAGACACTCGTTCGTTTGCATCCAGCAAGCTGCTGTATGTCAGAAGTAGCAAGCTATATTTACTCACGGTTCAAGTGTTGAGCAATAATAGCTGATGAAATCATATTCATCCGCTCAAACATCTAATTGCTGATTCGCTACACTTGCTATTTCTGGCAAAACTTACCAAAGTTAGCAATTCAAACGAACAGGCCTAACGATACAACTTTCTGTATTGTCTATCTCTAAGCGTACTCAGGTCAATGTGCGCAGTGCGTAGATGCGGGTGATATTCGTGGTAAATACAAATTTTATTAGGATCAAAATAACTAACTTGAAGGCGTGTGCCAAATTAAATTTTATTTATTACTTTCCATTTAAATGGCATACATTGGATATACATATGTATGTCTGGCATACAATGACGAGCGCATATGTATGTCTGGCATACAATGACGAGCACATATTATGTAAAATAAACTACTTTCAACATACTTGTCTTTGATATCTGAGTGATGGCACAGCACTACCTCTTCAAGAGACGATTACTTAAAATTTTGCTCTGGGTTCGAACTAATCATCGACAGAAAAATGTAAAGAACATACTTTTAGTGTAGAAGACGGTAACCCTTAACGTACGACATGCTTATAACGTCTTTTTGCGCGATTGGAATCTCTAGAATAATAATAATTCATATAAATAAATTTGGGAAAGTCAGGAAGATTGGAAGTGAAACCGTTGTATGGCTGTTCCATGGTTTTGCTCCAAACAAGTCGAACTGTGTTTTAGTAAACTACTTACCGTTTTGTTACACATAGCAACCAGTAATAGCAACTCACTGTCGTGGAAATAGACACGGTAAACTGATAAAAACAACCAATCGCGCAAATTTTCAATCTGATTAGCTTGCATTAAAAGTGTCACTTTTATGACAGTTGTATAAAATAGTTATTTACGAACCAAGTGCGTGAAATCATATTTCGCGAATGAGTGACTAGTTTAGAGTTTAGATTTATGGGCTCGAATTCGCGAAATGTTTCACGCACGAAGTTTGTACAATATTTTTTGTACGAGAACTATAATAATAATACATATTGTTAAATACGTTATCGTTTATGACCATATTATTAAGGTTAGGAATTTATGATTTTAAAATGTCACTAAATTAATCAAGTTCCAGGGAGTACCAACTTTACTTTTACGCACTCGTGCTTAAAGTGACTTTTTACGCAAGCAAATCGAATCGTGAAATGACAGGTTTTGATAAGCGAGTACAAAAACTCAATTACAACACGATGTAATTTTACATATAACCTCAGCCTCAAACAAATCAAGAAAATGAAAAAAATCATATAAACAAAACGCTCTGAAACACTGCCATTACAATGACATATACTATGGCGATGAATGGGTTGCTTAAATAACAGGAAGTCAGTATAAAATGTCGCCTTTTTCTATCTCCTTTTATTCCACACTCAGTACAGATATGGTACAGATGTGCACTGGACCAAGAGCGGTATGTTTATTTATATGTATATGATCCTGACCATAGATCCTAACACAGGAAACAAAAACGACGCTTGCGCATTCAAGTCTTGGTACACTAGGCGATAGACATATACAGCTCTGCATATAGCGCTATCCCGTTTTGGTTTCGGACTTTGTAAAGAGAAACTATCCAGTTAAGGCTAGTTTATAGCTCTCCGTTCGTACGTTTGCGTTGACCAATCGCTGCACGTTATTTGTGCGCGCTGGTTCCAGGCAGCAAGCCGCACGTAGCATGCGACTTTGGTGTGAAAGCCGCCTTAAGCGACTATCTTTATTTATAATACCAAATCATGAAATAATAAATATAATATAATAATATTTTTCTACAATCACTTGACAAAGAATGATTTTTTGCTTATGCTCTAGAGCGATAAAGACTGAAAATTACGCGTTGTCAATAGCAACCAGTATGTAAAATTCAAATTAACATAACGAAAGGCACAATAATTTCTCTCAATTTGCGCGTTAACTTAAAATATATTTGAAGAAAATATAAATACTTATATGAAAATAGTGAGTGATTCCGAGTACACTTTCTGAGATCAGAAGTGCTGCAAGCGCTGTAAGTTTTTGAATTTTTTGTCAGAAAAATCATCTTCATAGAATGGTGTAATGCGAAGAAAATATGTAAATGTTGAGAAACGAACTTGTTGCCTATTTTCCGGAGAAAGTAAAGACACTAAAATCGTCACTTTCAGGTTCCATGTTATAAATAATGCCAATAAGTGAAATATTGGACTCTACTCTATTGACCATTTGTTATAAATATGTTACAATAAAGTTAATGATTTAAATGGCTCCGCTTTATTAAGTGATTATAGAAAAAACGTATGTATTACGAGCAAAAAAGGACATTTTTCTCTCGCGCAATAATGTGTCACTTTTCGCTAAATACGTAAATAACTATGATAAATCATTCACAAGTTATTAGTGACGTCCGTTTGAATTTACCGCTAAATTAGATTACTTCTTTCCTTCAAACACCAGAGACGCTCAAGTATTCGGTTTAAACCTAATGCACGGACGTCGACTATCTACAGATGTTAGTGATTTGTGGTCTATCCGCTCACGGATATAGTTGGTTGAAGTTGAACTTTTTGAAATTTGATTTTAAAAAGTAATGCTTGTAAATAGGGCTGAGCGAAGTACCGATACATTGTCCAGCATTCGATGCCATTACTGGTGGTGCTCGATACCAGTAATGGTATCGATTTGCCGATACCGTGGATAACATCGGTATCAATACCTGAGATATCTATACCAATGCAACGATATCTAGGTATCGCTACCAACGAACTGCGGTAATTCAAGGTATCGATACCAAAGTATCGGTTCCCAAGTATCGATTCCTGTCGATACTTAACCGATTCTAGTACTAGAAATCGATACATCGGTAAATATATCAATGCCTCGATTGCTGTCGGTATCGCCCAGCCCTAGAAAATACCATGCGCTCAATAATCATTAATTTTGACGCAAGATAAGTCTGAGGATGAATAGTAATGAAATACGGGCTGCATTTTAAACATATTTATATGTCGAGCCAAAACAAGCATCCTTAACATTTTCCGTGAGTAGGCTTGATAAACACTTTGCAGTACATAAAAACTAACAAACATTATTGTTGTTAAATTTTTATGTATAATCAGCTATGTATATGAATAATATACATATAATTATAAAATTAACCGTTTTGTTGAGGGCTAGAGATAATACTACTCTCAATTTTTTCATTAACGTATTACCTATATACTTCAACAAACTGCCAAACACAATCTGTCGCTTGCTTTTAATCTATAATCCATTAATTTAAATTATTTAAATTCCTTGTAGTTATAGATATGGTTATTTTAGAGAAACAGTTTTATTTGATCACTATTGGTAGATGTAATTATAGCTTAATCGAATAAAATATAACCATCATTTTTCACATCAACAATAAATGTATACTAATGTGTGCATCTGAATTGTTGGTTCACATCTCTCACAACATTTGTTGTCTATGTATGCAACTAAAAAAGAACAAAATGAGTCAGAAACGGGATCAAGTTCCGTACTTTTAAAAGATTTTCAAAAATATAAACGTAGCACACTGCTATTTCCATACGGAACTTTAAAAAATTCGCACAAACGTTTGGTAAATAAAAGTACCTATACAGGATATTTCGGAAGGAATAGTAAATGTTTTAGGAGGTGGAGGTATAGGCCAATTCGAACAACAAATTCCATATATAATATATATCCAACTTTTATTGGTTACAGAGATCTGTTTTTCATTTCACGTGTTGGTATTCCGATTGCTATGTGTTTATTTATCGATTGTAGAGATTGTCTTCTTAAAACATTCCTGTATAATTAGAGGCGTCAATTTGTTTTTCTTACGACATAGTACTATTTAATGAATGCGCATGAAATGGGCTTTTTGTTAGAATATGATACATGTAACAATTCACCAGCCAGTCGTGCTATTTAAAATTTAAAGAAATTAATTAATATAATAAATTAATACAATAAAAACAAAATGGTATAATTATGATACCCCGCGCGGCAAAAGTAGGATGTGGATATTGGTGTGACATGGTTTTACTCTTGCCGCGCACAGTATCGTAACTGTCCCTTCTTTTTTTCTTTGAGTGTACACACACATGGTACAGTCTGTTTCAAATTAAATGCGAGTTGATATCCTCGATTCGCATTTAATTTGAAACAGACTGTACATGGTATGTACACTACATAACTTTTTAAATGCGAATCGAAGTGGCATAGGATATAGGCAACCAATATAACAAGCCGTAATAAGGTCGTATAGAAGTGATGCGTAATGTTGAAATTTTCTTACACTATTTTTCGATTTTAACTACATGATGCAGTGTTTTTTTACTATAACAATATTTTTTGTACTCTCAATAAAATGTGGGTAATTATCACATTTAACATAGTTACTTGAAACAATTATTTAACAATCATAATAACAGTGCATCTGACAGAAACATGAAGTTTACTCAAAATTTGATAGAGAATTGAAAAATAAAATAAAAAATACCATGTTCTATTTAAAATAAGCGAGTTCCCCAAAAACTTCTAATCAAAACTCTTCGCGCCACACCCTGTATATATATATATATAAATAGTTAAGATTTATTATATATTTATATATAGGTTTGAAGAAGGATTAAAATATATCCGAAACGTCACGTAGGAAACTGCGGTTTTTCATTTAAATTAAAAGAAGAGACCCATATTCTGCGCTAGTTGGAGTAATTTCACGTTTTAAAGTCTACAACTGTCAGTGTTAGAACTGATAAAATTTTTAAAACTTTATATATACATTTATATGAGAAAAAGAAAATATTGGGTAATCGGTCTGTGTTTGTAAATTCAAACTCTTTTGTTCGAAAGTGCCTCTATATTTCGTTGTTAATTCACAACATCTTCAGGAGGATACCTTAAACTTGAGTCAATCAATAAAAATTATAACATTGCATAATATAGATATTAACAACAGTTGGACAGGAATGGCATTGAATTGAAAACTCGATAATCTGATGACATCCAGATTATCGAGTTTTCAATTCACGAAATATAGAGGCACTTCCGAACAAAAGAGTTTGACTTTACAAACACAAACCGATTACTCAATATTTTCTTTTTCTCTAACGAGTACGGTCGATACTCCTTCTCTTCTTCCTTTATATTTATATGTATATTTACATTCTGCTATTAAGAGGGTCGTCTACCAGCTGATTATTTTACAGCGGTGCCATATCTACATAATTCTATAAATCGTTTGCTCGATTTTATTTTAATATAATTTGAAAATTGGGCTTCATACACATATTTCTACAAATGTTTTACATCTACATACACAATTTTGTCTATTAATATTCGGTATTAACTTCACAATCTCCTTTCCCGTTACAGGCCGTTGTTACCGGGAATCGAGGTTACTCTATTAATTTTTAGATTTAATTACTGAAATTTCCTATGAGCATTCAAAATACATCTACATGTTACAGTTAAATTTTTTCATAATATAATGTTTTTATAATTTATTTAAAACGTATTTTAAAATCGGGTTTCATATACACATGTGTAGACGTATTTTGAATGCTCATAACAAATTTCAGTAATTAAATCTAAAAATTAATAGAGTAATCTCGATTCCCGTATCAAGGTAATGGCCTGGAAGTAAGTCAGTAAGTCGTTGTGACACTCATTTCATCATCACGTTTGCTGTACCTTTGTCCAGCTACATGATTCCAATTTAGTTGGTGTTGTTTTATAATCCACTCATTAATTGCACCACGTACCGGACTCTTTGTGATACCTAGACCTGGCTCCAGTCCGGTAAATTTCATTTGGGAACCCTCCTTCGCTAGCTGGTCTGCAGTTTCATTGCCCGCTATACCCCTGTGTCGCGACACCCAACCATAACCTCGTTGTTTCTGGCCAGAACAGTTAGGTTTTGCAGACATTTCCATACTAGTTTGGAGGTTATATAATAAGATACTAAAGCCTTTAAGGCTGCCTGACTGTCAGAGAGAATGCAGGTCGCCTTCCCTCGCGGTTGGCGACGCAGATTCTCTAACGCGCAGGTTTGTATAGCATATATTTCTGTTTGAAATACCGTTATGTATCGCCCAAGTGGTTCACATACCTTATTACCCTGCACTGAGAAAAGTGTTTTCTAAGACCAAGAAAGTTGCCACTTTCTTACATTCATTTTCTTCGGAGAAGCAAGTTCCTTCTTGGAACAAGAATACTTATTTGACACAAGACGATGAATTTTTTTGCAACAGTAAATGTTTTTTTTAATCTCTAAGGTCAAGCAAAAAATGTCTTGATTTTAAACTTTTAGTTATCATGCACCGCATAGTGCCTAAGTAGTAGCTATATTGACGCGGTGCGATTGAATGGAGAGTTACTTGGTTCAAGAAAATATATCTTTGGATTTCCAAGAAAGTGAAATATTTCACAGAACAATACTTTCTTGCTTATATAGGAGAATGAGAATTACTTAAATTAAGTAAGTCTTACTTGCTCTTAGTAAACACTTTTCTGTGTGTGGTTTTCCTTAACAGCCGTTGCGGTGTTCTTAACACTCGCGTGACCAAGATCTGGTCAATTATATGATTGTCCAATCGGGGTAACCCACTTACCCCACAGTAATGCTTCCGTTATTGAGGTTTTTTGAACTAACAGTTATTCTAAATAAACCATTTTTGAAATAAAAGTACCGATAGAACGTATCTCGTATATTTTGCAAGCAAATAATTTAAGAATAAAGTTAAGAAAATTCAGTTATGTTCTGTTTGTATTAAAAAAGCTTAACCTGCTATTCTACTATTCGGCACCATCTTGACAGTCAACACAGAAAAACTTTTTGACCTCCGTTCTGTGTGTTGCACACGGTCCTGCCATATTCAGAACATTTAATTCTTGATTTCCTATCTCATTTCATCATTTACTATAAGAAATAGTCGAATGGCATCAAGAACAAGATTTTGCATTCCTCGAGAATTTCTTTCTCTATTTTTCATGCTGGGAAGTGCAAGTTATTGAGATAGTAACTGAAGCAGATTTCTGCGTTTTCCTTTATATGTACACTATTCAGAAAATCTTTGGGAAAATACTATAAAGACATTTATGGCTGCTATGTATATGATTTCAAAATAAATTCTTAGGGTCCACCGTCTTGTAGCTCGAAGAGAAGAATATGCGTCATTTTGTTCCCAGTATCCTCAGCATCTTTAGTGACATTGTAGTGCAGATTTATGATTGCTTTTTTCTTCTTTTCTTCGTTAGCCAATCCCGCGTCGTTGAATTGTATTGATAACAAAATAACTGCTTTCATTTTTCGGGAAACACATGAAACGAGTGTCATTGTATCGGTAAAATCAAATATAGAGCAATGTTCTTCGCGTCTAGTGTTTGCAAGAAATTGTTGTGGAATCTCTCTCTTATTCATCCGCAACGTTCCGGTTATCGTCATTTTTTTTAAGAGTTCTTGTGGTAGAGTAATGGAAGTAAAAAAAATGTCAGTAGTTACTCCTCTCCATGTTCAAAAGTAAAATTTGTTCATGTCCAGTACAACCCTTTGCTTCTGATTTACTTCCCGTTTCTTATTTATCATGTCGCCTGCATAATCTTGACGGTTCAAAATGTATGCTGTGTCAGTGTCTGCACAAACCCATATTTTTATACCATAACGGTCCGTATACCGGACGCCGCATTCCAGGAGGACGTCCGATGAATAGAAAATCGTCAATTGAAGGACGTCCGATTAATAGCGGGATGTAAATATATATATATGTATAAGATATAGTATAAAGTGTGAAGTAATTAGACACTGTTAGCCAGAAATATCCGGTCTTGTCTTTTAATATTTCGATCTCGTGAAGTGCGTCGGTTACTTTTGACCAACATTGCGTTCAAAACAAATCTATTAAAAATATTAAACTAGCAGAAGGTCAAGCTTTTGAAGATTAATTGGAATTAAACAAATAATACAAAAATATAAATGCATATTAAATTGGTCGATTTTATTTATTGGTACAGTTCAGGTGATTGTTATAGTTTTCATTTTATGATATTATTGCTAAATAGTTTATTTTTACAGAGTAGAGAAATTGGGACAGCAAGTAATCAAAACGATAATAGGTTATTTATTGCTTTATTCTCTTTTGGTTTAGGTATATAAGGTACTAAAAATATCCATTCCAGAAATACGAAACAATAAATTGAATAATATTCAGTTTAGGTATCTACTTCTTCTGTTTCGAAGTTTGATTTCTTTCAAAGGGTACATGTATACTATATATATATAATAAGCCCAACTCCTTCGATTAGATTTTGTTTTACTTATATTATTATGTATGTTCATTATTTGTACTTATTACGGTTTATCTACATTCCTAAAACTTTATGTATTATTAGAACTGGCAAATCGAGTTAGGACCGTGCTCTCGAATGTGTTTATAGAGAGACGATCTTAGTTCTCAATAAATTATGAGTCGAAGAATTTAGTATATGATATGCATTACTTTGTATTGATGTTGAGTATAACCTCGATCGGTTTTTTCAATTCTATTTATAATTTTTGGTGGTGATAAACGATAAAACTTATTTTTATGTGATTAGTTAGTGTACATTAATTACGTTAACGAAAAATCTTATTAAGAATTACATGATAACTTTTCAATTCTTATCGTTGATTTTTATCATGGTCACGACTTAAAATTGATTATTTATAAAATATGTACAACGTTAAAATTCACTCGTATTAATTGTTTATACGTTATACGAAGGTCGAGAAAATTGGTATTCTACATGAATTAAGTCGCTGCTTGTTTATAACAAATATATGATGATTATAACAATGAATTAATTTTCAAAATTTATATACCTATTTTTTATATTATATTATAAATTGACTGGCGCAAATCTGAAGAATTTGTCAATGATTGCCGGCTAATATTGAAGCATCTAATATTTGTAAAAGAAAAAAAAACTAACAGTTTCATTCTTAGGTGTCTTATATTTTCGAGCCAGATTTGGAGATGTAACAAACGTCTTCACAGAAACAACCGAGATCTACTTGAAACCTTGTATCCAAAACAAATTAGCACTAAAAAAGAATTGCAGTATATTGCAATATGGGAGATACAGTTACAACAAATAATTACAGTTTCAAAAACAACAGAGAAGAATTCTCATTATAAAAGATTGTTCTGCTCATTTTTAGAGTCCATAACTTGTGCCTAACAATATTAGCTTGTCTCCCATCTAATACACAACTTACGAATCGATGTCTTGTCAGTAATCGTAAATAATGCTACAAAGGTATTTCATTATACTAGATATTTAGTACTTACAAAACGATAGACTTAAAATTTTCTTGATTGGATAGAATATTAGCAATAAATACAGCTTTGAAACACGTTCTACACACAACTTGTTAACTACTACTACCTATAGGCTATGTCACGACGAGATTTTTGGAAAGAATATGGAAAATTAATAAAAAATAGTATTTGAAATTTTATAACTAATAATTTCGCGTTACATTCTTTCCTTTTAGAATAATGTTAGGTCTCTGCTTCTTCTTGTTACATCGGAAGTGCATATGAACTTCCTTGTTACCAATAAAATTATCTAATTGATATTATTGATTTGTATTACCGAAACAATTGTAAGACTACTTTCCAGCTGTAATCCATTACAAATTTTCAAAAAAAAAAAATCATGCACAGACAATTTAAATAGTTAAATAATTTTTTAGCGAAAGTGGAACAACCTGTATAAGTGAAATTAATCATGTCTGTAACGTATTTTCAGTATAACGCTTACAATAGAAGATATGGTACTTAGACGCACTAGAGAGACACCCTAAACATAGTGTGCTATTAAAAAATATATACACGCTAACAACTTGAACTACGAAAGCCTATTGATGGGAGAGGGTGGTGGCAGTTAATATTAAATGTATCCATTTTACTACTGTCAACTTTTTATATGACAGGAATGTCAGCGGTCATATCAAATACTTTATCGAACAATTAAACTTAATCCTAATGGAATACACTAATGGAAAAGTGCAAATTATAAAGTGGTTTTATAATTTGTCATGGTATTTGACTTAACCACTGACATTCATGTCATACAAACAGTTGACAATACTAAAATTGATACATTTAATTTTACCCCCCACTACCTTCTCCTATCAATAGGCTTCCGTAGTTCAAGTTGTTATTCTGTATATTGATATTTTATGGGAATTTAGCATTTTTTCTAAACATCTGTTATTATTCTGTAAAAATCATACGAAAACTACCACATCTGATGCGACAGATTTATTTGATAATTTTCTACAACATTAAATCTGTACATGCATGCATGTTTTAAAAATGTAACTGTCATGGAATAACCTGCAGGTCTCAATTTTAGAGACAAGATTATTAGATAAAGTAGTATTGGAATTGTCTTAGCAATACAAATCATTAAAAATAAGATCATTCTATTTGAAACAATGAAGTTGATACACGTTTTCGGTGTAACCGAAAGAAGTAAAAATCTGAAATTATTTTGAATTGACAGGACTAGAAACTTATTTGCAAAATTGCTAATTACCATGCTTTTATTTCGTGATAGAAAAAAAAGAGTATCAAGATTACTACAGCACTGATTAGATTTGATTCCAAACACTATGTAAAGATTGACTGTATTCAAAAAAAAACATTTGAACGTTAGAAATCAAATTTCAACAAAAAAAAAATAGACATCTTCAAGTAAGAGATGAGTTTACACAAGAGAAAAGTATTCTATCTTATGTTCAATAAATTATTTTATACTTAGTAAAAGCATGTCATAAATACTGATACTTTTCTTCTGTCAATATCCACTGCGCCGCTTCTGATTTGGAAATTTTAAACATAAATGCAATTAAAGTAATTCCGTATGCAAATGAATCATCTAACGTTAAAATTCATTACAAATATTGACGCCATCATTAAAAATTTTTAAATAATACTCTTGTGATTTTACTTATCCTTATTGCTATTTTAAATACTTTCATTAATAAAAAAAAAAAATGTTCTATACAATATTCCAATCGTATTCGCCTCGCAGCTCTGTTATTAAACAACTAGAGTTATTATATTAATTAATTAATAATTATTAATATTTTTATAGTATGAAAGCTATAACAATTTCGTATTAAATCTACAATTCAGAGAAAGTTATTTTTCAAGAATACATTGGTTTTTTTGATCTTCAAAATACAAGACACTTCTGTTTGTAAATCTGTTACAAAACTGTGTATAAACCATTTGTTACAGATCTTACTCCCATTATTCATGTATTATTAAGTAAATGTATATAAAAATATAATTTGAGTTATTCATAAAAAGTTCAGCACACGTAAATTAATTTAAATCAACGGCGTTCTATCAGGTGAACGGAAACCGCATACGTGTATCATTGAAACATCGCACAGAGCAAAAGTGACAACTTATTGGAACTCTTGTGGTCATTTCTGAGCTAAGAGTATAATTGTTAGCTATAGAAGGTAAATACACTGTATCAAAGTTTGCAATATATACATCAAAACATGCTTTACCACACGTACAATATTTTGCAAGTTCTAAATAATGTATCAAAGTACTTGGTAACATTTGATTATAATACAATTTATAATACAATACTGCTTTTGCAGAATATTCTTTCAATGAACAAATCTTTAATGACTTAACACTCACCACGTGTGGAGCATTTGGCCTTGGTAAATTAAAGTTATTATGTGATAAATCAACATTTTGTAGTTTTAATTTTTTAACACTGCCTGGTAGATATTCTAATGAATTACATGACACTGTAAAAGTTTTTAAATTAGATAAATTTCCAATACCAGAAGGCAATAATGTTAATTGATTATGATCTAAATTTAACGTAATCAAATTATTCAATTTTATAATACTGTCTGGCAAAAATATAAGATTATTATGACATAAATTTAATTGCTTTAGATTTCTTGCAACCATTCCGTTAATCCACGTCCATTGTTTGGGACTACATTTTCCAAACATATTATGAGACAAATTTAATTCACTTAAACTTGGAAGATTACAGAATTCAATAGGCAAAGATTCAATACAATTGCTACTTAAATCTAGTATTCTCAACTTAACTAATTTTAAAATTCCTATATCTATTGAACAACGATCAATACCATTGATATGTAGAATCTCTAATGTACGTGGAAAACCTTTACTTGGATAATCTGATCGTTTTTATAACTAACTTTTTGGTGGAATATTTTTCAAAGATACTGGTGTTATTGCTAAACTTGAACACATCAAGTCTTTTTCAGATGTCGTACCCAATAATACACCTTTCAAGGTTTGTAGAAAGCATCGTAGCGGAATTACTTCTGCTTGGATGTAAAAATCGTGTGGTGGTTGTTTAAACTGGATCGTTGCTTTCCCTTCACTTAAGAATTTTGTTAAAATATTCGAAATATTTCCTTTAACTTCGTATTTATTACCGTTTTTGCTATTATTACTAAATAATATCACACAGTAGGTATCCTTTTTTGGATGCTTACATAAGGCTAATGTAGATTTTGAATGCTTCTGTTTATTACTTATCGCTAGCGTAGATAATTGGCGATTACCAACAGATACAGTGCATATTAATTTCATATCTGCTGTTAATAGAAAACCGTTGACTTTTCCTAAAAATATAAACTTTAGAATAATTCAGATGTCAATTATATTTAGAATACCTCTAGTTATATAGAAACAGGCCACTAAAATCGTTCAGCTTTGTAAATTGTATGAATCAACTTCAAACTTCTAGGTTAGATCAAGTTTAAATTACAGCCCATTTTCACTTTAGACGATTTCGGGCGATCATACCCGGGAAGATCTAATCGGTGAAACCGGGTAAAGGTTGGGACACACTTTTCATACAACCTTCCGATCCGACTCCGGTCCGATGTTGCTCCAAGAATTGGATCGGTGTGGGATCGGAAAGGGGTGAGCACACATATACAAGCTCCAAGCTACTTTCCGATTTCCGACATTGGCTCGATACACTCGCCAGTCTCGATTTAAACAATATCGTGGACGGTCCTGTGCGCAAAATGTTAAAAAATTTTAGCAACTGCGATTTAGCCATGGAGGCACTTTGTTTAGAAGAAGATAAAGGAATGGGCTTGTTCAGCAAAAAAATTTTATTTTAATAATCGAAACCAAAACTCATTTTAAACTGATTCTCAAAATTTTAGATTTTTCCGTGGACGTTGAAACCCTCAAATTAATTAAAGAAATTGGACTGAACGAAAACGGGGCGTGGTTACTTGTGACGTCACACCACACGTCTGTACTATAAGTTATTCGAGCACTGCGAGCGGACTGTGTATTATACTTACCGTGTTGTCGTGTAAGAGACAAAACGCTTGACTGTTACGTTTTATTTCATAATGAGTAAGAAGAAAGTGGCATATAAATATTGTTTGGTTCCTAACTGTCCTAATACATCCAAAAATGCCCCAGAGAAATTGTTTATTAATGTATTCTCTGACATTAAAACTAGAAAAGTTTGGCAGAAAGCAATGCGTCGTAAAGTTTTTGTATCTGACAAATCCACTGTGTATTGCTGCCAAGATCATTTTAAAGTAAGTTATAGTGTATTTATCTAATAAGATCATTTTATATATTAACTAGCTGGCCCAGCAGACTTCGTTCTGCCTAGAAAAGTATTGATTTAGATATTTAATGTTTATTGTATTGTTACGGGTACCAGCCCCGCCCGTCCCGAACCACCACCCGTGTCCCGCCCGTCCCGTACCGCCCCCTTGTCCCGCCCGTCCCGTACCACTACCTTGTCCCGCCCGTCCCGTACCACTACCTTGTCCCGCCCGTAAAAAGATAACGATAAAGATGGCGTCGTAAAATCACTCCCTACAAAATGAATTTTCTTGATAATTTTTCTTTTCGGGGATATTTCGGGAATTTTCTTGTTTGGCCGGAGACCAGTACGCATTGGTGCGAATCATCGAAATCGGTCCAGGCGTTCTCTCTAAGCGTAGTAACGTGCGGTAGGTAACTAACGGCTTTCTCTTTTATATATATAGAAGATAATGTTGGTATATGAGGTATTTGTGAAAAATACAAGACACTTATTTGAACACCTTTTTATTTTATTTTTAATTTTTATTTCGTCTATTTAAAATGGGAGCGTATAGTGACGACTGGCTTAAATTTTCAATCGTATTATCGAATCTTATACACAAAGTGTATAAGATTCGCTAGCTCTTCTATGTGTCGATACAGTCAGTCGCGTACGACTTAAATTATGTTTTCTTTATGTTATTGAACGGAATGCACCCTTCAGACTAAATAATGACATCATTGTATGACATTTTTGTATTATTTTCACAAATAATATCTCTAAAACTTAATGTAAAAATTTAGGATACGCATGTAATTTTTTCAGCTTTTACTGATTTGTATTTTGAATAGCTTGAGAGTGTAGAAACTAGTTTATGAAATCATACTGAACTTTGTAATGTTAGGAATAAATTTAAATAAACGTGAATTTATAAAAATTTTGATTGTATCTAAAATAAATTAAATTGAAAAACAATGTGTATACATATTTTCCTATTTTATCTCACAGTTTGAATAACAAAATTTGTATACTTTGCAAAAATAGTGATAACTATAACCGCTAGCGTTTAACACAAAAAACTTGTAGGTAGAGGACCACTAATACTTTTAAAATTAAAGATATTATAGCGCGAAGCACCGTCTTTATGAGAAATGCAAGGGTTTGCTACTGAACACCGAACTACGACGTGTGGTATGACGTCACAGGCGGATCCCGCGCTTTTATCGGAATTCGGTTTTTAACCTTTAATATCTAAACAGTGGGTTAAGTTTAAGAGCTAAAAATTTTACTAATTATTTTGATGAATTAGTTTTACATAATAACGTAAAAAAAATCGAGAAAAATCGTCATTGATAACAAGCCTATTCAGAGATCTTTCATGGAGAACAGCAGAAAACGCAGATTTTGGGTACATGCTGCTTGGAAAAGAAGATCTGCAGAAGGAGAGTATTCCACACTCATACCTTACCTGTTGGATGTTTCCGGTTTTATAGCCGCCATTTTTCCTATTTTAGTATTAAATAACAATAACATCGCATATATTCACATACAAAAGAAAATACCAAATGACAGCCGTCCCGCAGCCGGCAAACGAATAGTCTGCACAATCGGACCATGATCGGATGAAAAAACGGAGACGGATGGGAGTGGGAACGGACAGGTGTCGGAAATGTGTGAACTACGGCGTTCGGGTTTCAGTGCCATTTCCCTCTCAGACACTCGTTCGGCTGTATGATCGTAGTCGGATCGGAAGAGTGTATAGGTGTGTCTCGGCCTTAAGGCGCGGTGTTGAATTTGTTTTTCGCCCGAATGAACTGGGTCCTTGGATTTTATATTGTCACTGGCAGCATACACAAGTTGACATAACCCTATTATATACACAATTATATATATCCTTAAGTTTTTCTGTTAGCTTAACAGATATAACATTTTACGTTAAGTATAAGTAGAATTTCTTGGAAATGGCGTCTGCCAGTCATGCGCACAAAAACCATGACATCAAGTTTAAGGCTTTTGTCCTTTCTGTTTATTCTGTGCCTATGCTCACTGAACGCTTGCCTTGATACGGCTGCTCGGCCCCTCCATGTTGTTCTCCGCACTGCACTGAAATATGCTCCTCATTGTCGACTCTAATTATAACATACACAGAGAGAGGTGAAACTGTTACGGCGGAAGTATGCATTCGGCAGCTGGTGCCTACATGCCACCAATCTCACCAATGTATATAAGATGTTTAATACATAATCTTTATACACGCATTAAAATAATGTATAATGGATGAAGATTTGTGGCGTACGTTGAACTACTAAACCACAACTAGGAAGTCGTTCACTAACGCACATAGTGGCCTTCGATGTCATTTTATCTGTGTGCTTGACTTTATTTATAATCTAATTCAATGGTCTCAGTTATTCTTCTTTAATTTATGACATTGACCTGATGATAGCATGTTGCTAAAAATCAATACCACACATAAATAAAATAAATGTAGCAACCACTAGATTGATTTTCTTTCATGTGGTAAAGTATCACAATCCAGTACAACACTGAGAATATATCAAAATACTTACAGCTTTAAAATAGTATTAACTAAGTATGTAGCAAAATAGTAGATAAACTTTGGCGGAAGTTTGCTACAGTTTTGTGATTTAATCTGTATTTTTTTTCTTCAGATTTTGCTCGAATCGTTAATACATATTTTATTATCAATATATACGTGATTTGTCGCTGATTATATACTGATACACGCAATAAAACAATATTGCTTTTGTAAATGTTTAACTTATATTAAAATGCATACAAAATTGTACAAAACATTCATGTCTATATGTAATTTATACATACACATACCAAAAATATATAACAATAATATTAGTATTGCTGTACCAAATTAACATTTTTTTTGTTAAATATTTACATATATTTATATAACCTTTTATCATTTTTATATATGTATATAAATTAATCACATTATACATAACAACAAAATAAACAATACTTTTTAAATTTTACTTAACAAATAAATATCTATAAAATAATTTACAAAATAAAAACAATAAAAATATAGGAAAGATATATTCAATTAATATAGAGAATCTGACTTGATTTGTATGAATATGACCTCTCGTGTATGCTATCACAGAAGATCTTAGTTTTCTTGTTTTGGCAACATACAATGGACCACTTAGTAAAAACGATAGACAGTATAGAGATCACATTCAGAGAAACATTGACGAGCATCAAGGAAATGGCCTTTCCAATAAAAATAAAATATTTGATATGGCACAATGTATTTGCCGGCTTCGTTAAGTACGTGTGAGGAATAATGCCACACAGGAACTAGGGTTTCTAAATTTCAGATTGATAAAAACTATTTTAAAAAAACTCGGTTAAAATAACGTTAAATTTTTTTCCTACATGGAATGGACATATAAGTTTTCCTGCGTTTATTTTATGATAACGCAGTACGTAGCATATTTGCGAGATAATTCTGTCAGAAATTAATGTTGGCGCCGTTAGTGAATAATTATCAAGATATGGATAACGTAAGAGCTGGTTGAGAAATATTACTTGCTTGTTAGTTCTATAACTTAAATCAACATATAAAATAATGCATTAGATAATTGAAGATTTCTATATATATATGAGTAATTATATTCCGGAACTTACACAATGATTATTTAATTTTTTATATGCAGAAATCCTATTATATTGTGTGCTTTTAACAACATTTTTACGTATAAATTTTATATAGAGAGCATTACGCTATTTGAATATATTTATATTCAAGAGGTAGGGAACTCGAGATAATCATTTCAAATATCATTATAAATATAAAAGGAATAGCAACTTAAAGCGAACTAATTTCATTAAGGTTTAATTACTGTTTATTGAATTTTGTTCAAGTAGCTTAGGTAAATAGTTGCACATAGTGTAAATGAATGATCGAGTATATATAGTATTACAAGGCTTAGTAAGGTAATTTAAAGTAAAAAAGATAAGAGAAAAGACGACGCCGAAGCGTAAAACAATGCATTGTAAGCCAAACGCGTTACTCTGTATTATGTCACTAAAGCGTGTAACAAATACTATATAAATAATAATAATAATATTTGAAGAGATACAATTAACATATTACTTATAACTTTTTCAATAAGAAACCGAATAATTAATTACTGATTAACTTATGTATGTATATAATATTTCCAATATATGACCAAATTTAAGTTAAAAAGTAATTCGTTATAATATCTTCATATACCTATAATCTTGACTGCATGAGAATTAATTTATAACTAGTGGTGCTTAACAGCATAGGTGCTAAGTATTTAAATACAATTTCTATTACGTCAAAAAAGGAATAATAATCTAAGTAAATGAACACATTTTAAGATTCTATTATCTACCTAATAATTTTTTGCTTAAGGAACTCCAGTTACATGTATTGTAAGTATTACTATGGATTTATCTATATCATTTGTGAGAGTTTAGTAATTAGATGTTAAATGAAATTAAACATTTTTTGCAACTGTCTGTCAAAGATAACAGTTCTTTAGTATAGGCGCTAATATGTCGGTGACATACAATTTCACAGCTCTTAACTTTGAATTGAATGAAAACAAATAAGTAATTTCCTTTACTGTATACGTTTATGTAAACAAATAAAATTTAACATAATTTGAAAAATATAAATAAATTTACTTTGATGCACTATTTTCGAATAAATATTATTTACGGTGTTATAATTATACATAGCTTACAATAATATTCATACAGGTAACAAAATTATCCCGCAATTACATTATAAAGGTCTAACTAAATTGATCGATTTTATGTACAAATTGTTAGTGTATTTACATAATTAATTTGTTTTTGAAAATGCCTAAAGATGACAAATCGCTTTAATAAATAATTTTACACACTTTTTTAAGCTAGCTGCCGACTAACTCGATTTGCCGATATTTTTTCCTCATGTTAGAAACTGAGTCTTTAAATAAAACGGGATCTAAGCGTAAGTTTGATCTTAATAATGGCATATATCCAAAAACAGCGGCAAATGTATTAAGGCATGTTTGTCTTTGGATAAAATGATCTGGATCATTCCATGGAGACCAGCCTCCAACCGATGGTAATCCTTTATATTGTTTCCTTTGAGTTACCTTGATTGGTGGCCTTCTAGTAACGTGACTCACTAAAAAGTTCATCAAAATGTCTTCACAATTTTGACTTTGTTCAACAGTTTTATGTAACAATGGACTTAACCACTGAGAATACAAAACGTTATAGTAACGGTGATAAAATGCGGCACCAGTTAGTACTATCGAATAATCGTTAGTCCATTTTGAAGTATATCCCCAAGAAGCTTTTGCATCATCCCAATAATGTGAACGCGCTGGATATCCCACAATTCTTTCGGGAAACTGTTGCCAAACTTTAAAAGCAAAATCCACTTCATCTGTAGTCATTGTAGTATCTTCATCCAACGACAACACTGCTGATGTCTCGATAAGTGGATGCGGAAAAAATCTTTGTGCGATGCCTGCGTTTGTTGGATCAGTAGATGATGATTGTAGTACATGAAAATGGATATGAGATGGTAATGGTGGCCAACGATTATTAGGCGGCGATCTTTTATCATTTGACCAAACTACAATAATTCTATGGAGATATTTGCTTTTAGATAAATTAGTAATTAATCGATACAAAGTCGATGATGGTGTGAGACTCAATCCCAATTGACAATAAATGACTGCAGTAAATCTTTCACTATGTGTTGATGAATGGAATGGAAAATCAGTTGGGGAGTCTGAGAACTTTTGAAGTGTCACCAGTGCTCCAGGATGATTGTTCCATACTACTCCATCCCTAGGTAGATTGTTTGGCAGCCTATCTCTTATAATTTCAAAAGTAGAAAACACTATTTTCTCAATTGATGAAAAATATCTGTCCCAAAGAATTTGGGTTTGCTGCCGAAGTTCCAGAATTTTTTTTGCTGATATAGAACGTACCATGTCTGGAATTTGTAGGAGAAGCCGCTCATCAGCGAAAATTGCTGCTTTTTTCCAATTGATCACTTGAACAAATGGAAGTGCCCATCCATTTGATAATATAACTGGGATACAACCAGATTGTAATGTCTCAAGGAATCGAAACGAACCTAGTCGCCGTCCCCTTGGTACTAAACAAAATGTTGAATTTTGTAATAAAACATCATAGTCATACTTATCAAATTCCTTGTTGTCTTCATCACACCTATCATCTTTCATATCCTTCCAGCTTTTACCATGCTTGCATGTTGTAACGATTACCACATCTTGTGCATTATGAATATGATAAAATGAATTTCTTGTCTCAGATCCAATTCCATGAACATATCTCTTCCCTTTAAAAGCAAGTAAATAATTTTTATTAAGGGGAAAATTATTAGATAAGACAAATCCTGGGTCTCCTCCTTTTTCAGGGTATGTTTTATGAAACAAAGGTATACTAATATCAAAATTAGGCCTTAAGTGACTTTCAGACATACTTGCTTTTGCAAGTATGGCAAAACCATAATCAAAATCTAGTCCATTTTCATTATAGTCAGGCCATGTTCCAGCGTACAAATTGAATATTACATGGTTCAATCCTCGGTTCCAGTAAGGTAGTTTCTGTATACGCCCTTGCAAATTTTTAACATAATCTGTGCTCAAATGATCTCTATCCAAGGTATCCAAAGATAAAACAAACAAGCAAGCTTCTGCTGCATCTGAAGTATAATAGCGGGACTCTCGCAACACTTTAAGTAATTTTTGGTATGAATGACTTGGCTCAACATTTTCATCTGGAGGATACACATATATTCTAAAATCTTTTTGACATTTACTAATGTCAAAGCATGTTTCCATTCTACAAAATTGAGTATTTTGGAAATCTGACTTTGGCCGTTCTCTTTTTCTACTAATGCTTCCTGTTTGAATTCCATTTATATCGATATATGTTGATAGATTCGTTTCTATTATGTACTTATCATTTTTCAGACGATAGCCACCAAAATAACAGAAAGCTAGAAACGCACAGCAACAAATTACTAATAAATATCGTTTCTTGGCTTGCATCCTTGTTGTATCACATTTTAACCTAAATTATATGATTGTGAAGTTTTCGAGAAAAGTACAATCAATAATATTAGGTATTTGAAATTGTTGAGGAGTCCTTTGATTTTTTGTGCTGGTAAATACATCATTTCTTGTAGCTGTCAACACCATAGCTTATAACTTAATATTAAAACAAAATTTGCTTGACTAGAGGTCCTGTTTTACGTTTTTTCGTCACATAAACATTGTGTTGAGTAATTTTTATGTTTTTTAGAAAAATATAATTTACGCCTAAACTCTTAAAATTCTCATTTTTATACACTATTTTGCACTGACTAGCTAATACACTTCACATTTATAGGTACGTATAACTTGCCATTTGACAGCACCAGAAGTGATCGTTTCATGAAATGATAGGTTGCTTGACAACTAACCTATTGAGAACCCACTATAAGAAAACCTTCACTTTAATGTCAACGTAAGAGGGCGCCACATATTTAAAATAGATCCACATATTTAAAATGAATGTACGGTAATTATTCGTTATTTCTAATGTATCGTCTTGTATTACGACTCAAAAAATTATGTATATTATACAGTAACAAGTTGAGTATTAAAAGACAATTATTTCATAGCCGTATGAAGAATATACACAATCACATCGTTTAAAATTCATGTGCTAAACGATAGAGTGCGCAATTTTGCGTTACGACATAAAGATGTCAAGTGTTTATAGGTTCATTACAAATTTGGATTCAATAAACACATTTTGATTGTAATCACTTTTAATCAATTTTATTAACAGGACCAGCTGCTGATATTTATACATGTAATTTTTACGGGAAGTCAAGGCTATATTGCATTACTTATGTAAATATGAGGCATGATGATTGCAATTTGTATTATATGTAACATACACCGTTGATCAATTTTTTTTTGAACAAAGTAAACGTAACATCTGCATGATCTCAAAATATACACATTTTTATTCATTCCACGTAGTCACAAAAAAGCGAACGAAATTAAAATATAATAGCTTGTAGAACTAATCCAAACTCCAAAAATAATTCACAATCGGAAAACATTATGCTACTTATTAAATGAATGGTGTTATGCAACAGCAGGGAACCAACTTTATATGTTTTTAGTGATGGCTGATTCCCTGTTGCATAACACCATTCAAATAATATTGAAGGTTTTCACGTACCGAATGTTTGTTATGAGGGTTGCCGCTTTTTGACCACGTCATAATAGTGTAACATAATATGAATATACAATATCATATATATACAATACAAAAATAAACTGAATAATACAAAATAACTAAGTGGCGAAACGTCGAGGTAGTACATTTTGTAGTTTTTGTATTTTTATTGTAAGTATCTACTTTATTTTGCATAGTTTTAGTTATTTTTGTATTAGATTTACAGCAGCCCCTTAATAAATCCCACTTATTGGTTGTTCTAGTTTCTAATATCGTATCTGCATAGGTACATATAGATCGTACCTACTTTTCGTAAATTTCAAAGCAACAGATTTATAGGCATTGGACAGAAACGCTTACTACCCAAGGAGAACAAATATAATGGTCCAATATTGGGCGCATATAAATACATTGCTATGTGCTTTTGTTTTCGAGAAAATAAATATTTTATCAAAAATTTTGCAATTGCAGCGCTCTCGTTAATGAGTTGTAGGATCAAAACTAAAAAATATTGAACTAATAAATAATTTGGTACATAATGGTCCAATTTTATCAAATGCAGTTGAATATATATTTTACCAATAACAACAATAATATTCGGCCAATAATTTTATCTTATGATGAACCTACATATATTGCAAAATGTTGCCAAAAAAATATATCCCCAATATATATTTCATTTTTTAACCAATATTGGTCCAATCAATTTGTTCTACGTGGGTATTACTTGCTACTACTATCCAAGATACACTATGTCCAGTCATTGTTTATATTATATACAGGATTATTGTCGGACTGGTTCGTGGAAGCTTTTCGATGTTCCTGAAATCCTGCAATTCTGAAAACTTATAGTTACGGATAGTGTAATCTGGTCTCATTGGCGAAATTATTTACGCTTTTATATCATTTCCGGTTAAATATATGATCAGATCAGAATGACGACCATACAAAACATTGTACTTAACTTATTCCTTTTCAAAGCTTTTTTGTTTAACATTCTTTGGATATCTGCCGTCAAATATTCGACATGTACTCTTCTCAATTCTATTACATTCTCCATGAATGGAAAATATATCTAAAATATCGTTTATTTTCTGTAATGTATTTCATTTGCCATTTTGCTTGACAGATATAAATTATGAATATTTATAAGGTTTGTTCGTTGCACCTACACTAACTACAATATTGTACACTACAAACTGCACTGTAACAGCCGTAAAGAGTGTAGGCTTGTTCACAATATTGTAGTTATCAATACAAATACAATATCAATTATTGTGACATTCCAGGATTACTAAGATTTTAAATGCATTAATAATCTAACAACTCGAAAACTGCAAAAATACAAGCTAATATGTCTAATAATGAATAATAGAGAATTATTAAGTGTATTCAAAAATGTAATAATATATAGAGTGTTCCATTAAAAAAAAAGCGACTTACATCGATGTGAACTTAGTTGAAATTAACGTTCATTTTGGACGGCAGTGATACAAAAGCGTAAATAATTTCGCCAATGAGACCAGATCACATTTTCCGTAATTACAAGCTTTCAGAGTTGTAGAATTTCAGAAAAATCAAAAAGTTCTAACGAACCAGTTTCGTGAATAATCCTGTATGTATAAGCAAAAGCAAGGGGCCAGTTGATATCTTTCACAGGTTCTTAACAAGTTCCAATGTCCACGAACATAAATAGGGTGTCCATAAAATGGACAATATTTACAATATCCATAGATTGATATTCATGGGATATTCGAATGCGGATGTCATAGATGAGAAAATATTCATAAATATTTATACCGTAACGTTTATTGTGTGATAGTTATATGCTTATTATTATTTATCTACAATGGACATTCATTATCTAATGTACATACAGTGACCTTCAAAGGTATCCGGACACGACTAGATAAAGAAATAGCTTGTGCTCAATACTTTATTCCAAAGAGCAGTAGAACCAGCTTACTACCTACTACCGTAGCTTGTCGCTCTTACACTAATATTGCAATATACAAATGCATATACAGGGTGAGGCATTAGTGCGTCAAAGCTCAATATATCCATTAATATTAAAGATATCACAAAACGTTATGTACAAAAATCGTAGACAGTCTTACGCTACATATTTTAAAATAGACAACCTAGATTTCTCAAAAGTTAACAGGAATTAAACATTTTATAAAAGACTGAGATCGCCGGTAAATGAAACAGAATTTTTTTTTCAAAGACTTGTAGTTTTCGAGATTTTTTGAGTTAAAAGATGCCCGAGGAAGTCAAGTGACCCAAACGCAAGCTGACGTAGAATACCTGTAAGTCAGATTATACGGTTATGACATTACTAATATGATAACACAAATGTAATTAATACATAGAATTAGTACATACTTTGTGTACATGCATGATAATACATATTATTGTAACGTATGTACTCGTAGAATATTACTAATTTTAATAGCATACTACTCGTATAGGTTAGATACTTGTAGTTACATCAAAATGATCAGAACAACAATATCCTGTAGTCTTCTCTGCCAAAGGTACATCAAGTATAAAAAGTAAAAAGAAATCGTCCGAATACAAGGCACAAGTAGTCAAGCCGTTGATTTGGATAACATAAACAAGGGTTCATACGTCACAAGTTGTAGTACACGTAAATGCCGCGTAGAGCGCTGTAATCGTGCTTCTTTCTTCCCCGATTTCTAGGTGAAAAAATATATTTTTTCGTCAGGGAATACAAGAAATGGCTTTTTCTCATGATTATCTTTAAATTTAAAGAATAATTACAAAGTACATAGGTTCTCTATTCTTTTCATATATACAGGGTGTTTCATATCGCTACAGTGAACCAAACATACATTTTCTTAAATGGGGCACACTATATATTATTTCAAATTTAGATTAAGCATATCTTCCTCAGTCCTTCGAAATACGGTCTCATTGAGTTATACCGAGTATTTCAGAAGTTACGGTCAATTTTGTTTGAAAATCATCGTGTTCAACGTCCTGTGTATTCCACACGAAACAGCTTGAAATTCTTTTTGTACCGGAATAACTTTTTTATATTATTACAGTTTTATAGCAAAGTTATATTTTGCCAATATTGCGAAAACTTGTACAGGGCGATTCAAAACACAAATGCATTATTTTCTTGTCTTATTTAAATGGAACATCCTGTAGTAAAATTATACTATTTTTATGCTTTCAATAAATGAGTGACAAATTCATCAAGTGTCAAAATGTAGTGACATTTGTCACTTTTGCTATTATTTATACAGATTATTATTTATACTGGTCATTATTCGTACTGGTCACTGTCCATACTGGCCATTATCTATACTGGTCACTATACATACTGGTCATTATTATTATGACTAATTATATACAGTTCGTGTAATCGATCTTTAGACGCACGTCATCAATTTTTATGCGTACGAATCAAATCGGTACTTCTAGTTCAAGTTAAGCACTATAGACATAATGCATTAAAATATAATACACATTTCTGACAGTAAACATACACACAAAGTAGGTTATAATTTTTCTATGGTTAGGATTCTGCCAATTGAGCATTAACCTAAAACACGCATTACGTTTGATTATAACGTTTATATGGAAGAGCATCTAATGATGAATTTCCCCTTTTTAATAAAGTCCTATTATATAAATCTGTCATATTGCAAATAAGTTACGACAATGAATACTAATGATGTACAATCTGACACTTGATTAAGGCAGTAGTCTAGATATGATTTGTACTGCAGACATACGTATTTTCCGCGGTTGAATATGCAACACCGATATATTTTTTTTATGTGTGGTGGGTGCTTAGTTGCAGTGACTCCGTAAGCTGTATCGCTTGTCTGGCTATCACTGCAACTCTCGCGGTGTAGTTTGTGTGTGTAAGTTGTGTTCAATGGCTTTGTGACAGCATCATATCGCCTTTTTATGATGCCGCGCTGTTAATTACTTTGCTCCCAACAGCGAATGGCAAGTCGATCCGGGATTAAACTCTCTGAAAAAATGTCACCGTCCCTCCAGAGAATTGAACCCCGGCACCTAAAGTCCTCCCACATCGATAGTCAGCCGCCTAACCACTGCGGCCATCGACCCGTTATTATTAAATAAGGATAGGTAGATTAACCGACAATCTTTGCTTATGTCATCAAACAATGACGTGTGTTTAAAGATCCATTACATGAACTGCACATAGTATAGTAGTACAGTCGAATTTTTGGATCTTGTACGTTACGTCATTAACAGCGTAATTAAACACAGATATACGTAAAATATTCATCACCGATATTTAACGTACATTAGCGAGAAATGTCAACATGAGATACGAGTCGATTCATACTGACATTACTAATGACGTAACGGACAAGATCCAAAAATTCAAGTGTATTATCGGAATCACGAAAGAAGAGCCCTGAGTCATTAATAAATTAACGTATGAATCAAATCGGTACTTCAGCGTCATATTAGATATCGTACTTCTGGTAGAATTTCAAAATTGCAATGGCGCGCACATAACGAAGTGTCAAACAGGTTAACGTCAGTTGTAATACAAGTGAAAGATTACAAACATAACCTATGTACGTTTATGTTGTTATCTTTATCTTTTAAAGAATGTTGACTAATAATTGTCGAAATGTGTGTCGTTACTAGACGCGGCAATTTGAGACGCAGGGCTCGTCTTTCGTGATTCCGATTGTATTGTAATTATAGTATACATCTCATAAAGCAAAAGTTGTCGGGAACTGGCAAAGTTACAAAGAGAAGCTGACTACGTACAACAAGGAGATAAGGAAGGCAAAAATAAAAAAAATTTAGAAATTTTTGCGAAAACATCAATTCCACTCCTGTAGCAGCAAGGCTTCACAGAGCCATGGCAAAAGGCGGGACTAAACCTGTGATGGCCTTGAGAAAACCAGATGGCAACTACACGGAAGGGGAAATGGAGCGGGCTGACCTGCTCCTTCAAACACACTTCCCTGTCAGCAAGCAAGCAGATCTGGCAGAGACAACCCCTAGCACCAGGAGATCCAAACGGAAGGAATGGGAAATCGCTAGGCGAATCTGCACGACACAACGCATGGAGTGGGCAATAAACACCTTCCAGGCCTACAAATCACCAGGAGCGGATGGAATTTTCCCCGTGCTCCTGCAGAAAGGACAGGAAGAGGTACTACAGCATCTCGTAAACATAACGAGAAGCAGTCTCGCGTTGGGATATGTCCCCAAAAACTGGAGAAGGGCGAAAGTCACCTTCATACCAAAAATAGGGAAGGAAGATGGGACTGACCCCAAATCCTTCAGACCTATTTGCCTGACATCTTTTCTATTGAAAGCAATGGAAAAAGTAATAGATAACTATATAAGGATGGAGGTTATGGAGAAAGCTCCACTTCACACAAGTCAGCACGCATACAGGGCAGGCAGATCGACAGAGACTGCCCTGGAAGAGCTAACAAGGACCATTCAGAAAACCCTGAATGAAAAAGAAACAGCTATCTGTGCCTTTCTAGATATCTCAGGTGCGTTTGATAACACGTCGCATGATGCGATCAGACGAGCACTGGAGACAAGGGGGGTGAGTAAAACAGTAACCAAATGGATAAGCGAGGTGCTCTCCACAAGGACAGCTGAGACAATGGTAGGCCAACACACTACGAAGATCAGAACTACCCGTGGAACACCTCAAGGCGGCGTGTGCTCGCCTTTGATGTGGAGCCTGGTGGCGGATGAGCTGCTTAACAGGTTGACTGCGTTCGGCGTACACTGCATAGGATATGCCGATGACATTGTTATAATAGCAAAAGGCAAGTTTGAGGGAATTCTTTGTGATCTGATACAAACAAGCCTTAGAATTACTAGCGAATGGTGTCCAATGGTGTCGATCAGTGGGGCTGAGCATTAACTCAGCAAAAACCACAATCGTACCTTTCACTAGGAGGAGAAAACCACTGAAAATGAAAGATATACGTCTGGATACAGCAGTAATCGAATGCAAAATAGAAGTCAAATACCTAGGAATAACCCTGGACAAAAAACTTCTGTGGAACAAGCATATCGAACTGACTATAAATAAAGCAACAAGAGCTTTAATGATATGCCGGAATTTAGCAGGCAAAACATGGGGTTGTAACCCAAATATTCTGCGATGGCTGTATACTAGTATAGTAAGACTTATGGTAACATACGGGGCAATAACCTGGTTCCAAAAGGTCACACACGTCACAACCAAGAATATCCTTGGCAAGCTGCAAAGGTTAACATGTGTATGCATTACCGGAGCAATGGGAACCTGCCAAACCGCTGCCCTAGAGGTCATCCTAGACCTCACACCTCTACATCTAGTAGTGGAGGGAGTGGCCCGTGCGGCAAGGTACCGACTAGCCAGGGCACGGACGGGAGGGGGCGAGACTCTATGCCAAGGAGCTTTTTCATCCATGGCGGGACTTTCCCCACTTTCGGATCTGCCAAGCGATGAAATGGTTAGCAAATACTGCTTCGAAAAGAACTTTTCAATGAAGTTGAGTAACAAGAGAGAGTGGGAAGGAGAATCCTCTACCTACTCTCTAAAAGCAAACACCATCAAATGGTATACGGATGGGTCCAAAACTGTAAAAGGAACAGGTGTAGTGGTATTCGGGCCAGGAACCAAATACTCAGAGTCGATGGGAATATACCCCAGTGTCTTCCAGGCAGAGATTAATGCGATTGGAAGATGTGCTCAGGTGAATCTTGACAGGAACTATCGGAAGGAGAACATTGCAATCTTCTTGATGTTATTTGCTGGTTATTTTGAAAGGAAAACTATTAACGATATATAAACGTTTAATGACTTCTATTACTGACAAGTAACAATTACCAGTTACTATAGCTACATTTCATTACATTTAGTTTTCTAATTTTAACACTTCTCCGACAGTCAGGCAGCCTTACTGGCGCTGAGCTCTAACACCATCAGCTCCAAGTTAGTTTGGGAATGCCGGGATAAACTAAACAACCTGGGCAAGGAAAACAAAGTTGCATTATGCTGGGTACCAGGACACACTGGAATCTGTGGCAATGAGAAAGCTAATCTATTAGCAAACGAGGCCGCCACAACTTCGTTTGTAGGACCGGAACCATTCTGTGGAATAGGGATGAGCACATATAAGAAAGAACTTAAAGACAGGGAAGAGGACCTCAGGTCTTCCCTCTGGCACAATCTTCCTGGTCTGAGACATTCCAAGGTATTGCTTGGAAATTTCAACAAGCAGAAAGCAAAAACCATGCTAGAACTAAACAGGAACAGATTATGCACTCTCACAGGTTTCCTTACAGGGCATTGTCACCTCGGGGAGCACTTGAAGAGAATAGGTCTGAAACAGAATAGCGACTGCAGGATCTGCGGGGCAGAAGATGAAAGACCGGAAGACCTGATATCCAACTGCACAGCAATTGAAGAAATTCGCGCCAACTATCTTGGCAAAGGCGTTATAGACGAGGAAGAAATACCCTCTCTGAAACCATCACATCTGTTACAGTTTATTAATGCTCTCAGGCTGGATGGGAAGCTGTGCCTGCGGGCAAAACCCAGCAGCTTACACCTCATGTAAGGGGGCACAATAGACCCACGGTCGCGGTGCAATATCACCCTTTTATATCTAAATCTAATACATCTCATGGATATCCTGTGTTTTTTTCGTGAAAAGGACGATGGTGAAAACCAATTTCGGTATCGGCTTTCGGTTTCGAGTTATCTGTGAAAAATCGATTTTTCCCATTTCCGTTTTATCACGATATCTCGGCTATTTATGAAAATTGACAAAAATGACTTTTACGTTTTTCAGGCACTTTTTTGATTAGAATGCAGTGGCGTTAGAGATTTTTTGAAAACATTTTCGAAACGAGGTGGGACATAAAGTTATATTTTTTGTATGGAACATATAGTTGGCTATGATATCATTAAAAAGAGAATTTTTTTGCCATTTCAATGATATATATCATGTGGTGGTCTTTTCGTTCATTTTCACTGTATTATAGCAAAATGTTAACATTTTCCATTGATTTTCATCATTTCATTGCTTTTTGTTAGTAGGCGTGTGTCATTCAACAGACATAAATCTGTCAGTAGGTGTATAAATAGTATCAATAGTTTAAGTTGATTATTTGATTGTTGCTTCACCTTAAAATTATAAATTTGGGATGGCTTATGAAAATTACGAAAAGTATAATATGTTAGAATGCTTTATTCTCAATAATAATAATGCTGAAGCTGCATGTGAAACATATTCTAATCGTTACCCGGAAAGAAGGCAACCTAATAAATCTATTTTTGCAAGACTGAAAGATAATCTCATTAATTTTGGAACATTCAACAAATCAAGATCGAAGAATTAATTATAATAAGGAAGATACGGAGGAAGTTACGGTTAATGTTATTGGAATGGCAATAGCAAATCCTTCACTCTCAAGCCGTCAAATTGAAGTGGAATTGGGTATATCACGACGACGTGCGTTATCAGTTTTGAAGAAACATAAGTTTAGGCCATACAAAGTGAGGAAACGACAGCAGCTACTATTGACGGATCCTGAACGACGCTTAGAATTGTGCAATTAGAATCTTCAACAAATTCAGCAGGATCCATCATTTTTTAGAAAAATTATTTGGACGGATGAAGTCTACATTAGCAGTGCCGGAATTTTTAACCGACACAATGAACATTGGTGGTCTGATGTTAACCCCTACTGTGCCGTCGATGTTCAAAATCAGGGACGATTCGGCTTTAGTGTTTGGTGTGCTCTATTTGATAATCGTATTCTGGCATAACGAATTTATCAAGAAAATTAAATGGTCAACGGTATTATAACATCATAAACATGTAGTCGAAGAATTTTTGGAAGAACTGCCTCTGAATGAGATGAGAAATATATTTTTCCAGCAAGACACGGCGCATCGCCTCGTAACACTGGAATCGTCTCAGGATTTCTGACTGAAAATTTTGGAGACACCGGATAGGCAGCGGCGGACCAGTAAGGTGGCCACCACGTTTGCCAGATTTGTCACCCCTAGATTTCTTTTTCTGGAGACATCTTAAGGACCGGTTATACAAACAAACTCATAATAACAATAACGAACTGAGAGAGAACTTTATACGGTGTCTTAATTCTGTTTCTTGTATTCATATTCACAATGCACTTCGGAGCGTTTTGAGACGGTGTGAATTATGTATTGTAAATAATGGGCGCCAGTTCGAGTATCTATTGTAAATAATTTTTAATCATGTTTTAATTTATTCTCAACATGAAAGTTAAAATATGTGTGATTCGTCGATCTTGATTTGTTAAATGTTCCAAAATTAATGAGATTTTTTTTCATTCATTCAAAAATAGATTTATTAGGTTGCCTTCTTTCCGGGTAACGATTAAAATATGTTTCACATACAGCTTCAGCATTATTATTATTGAGATAAAGCATTCCCATATATCATACTTTTCGTAATTTTCATAAGCCATCTCAAATTTATAATTTTAAGGTAAAGCAACAATCAAATAATCAACTTAAACTATTGACACTATTTATAAACCTACTGAAAGATTCATGTCTGTTGAATGACACACGCCTACTAACAAAAAGCAATGAAATGATGAAAATCAATGGAAAATATTAATTTTTTGCTATAATACAGTGAAAATGAACGAAAAGACCACCACATGATATATATCATTGAAATGGCAAAAAAAATCTCTTTTTAATGATATCATAGCCAACTATATCTTCCATATAAAAAAATACAACTTTATGGCCTACCTCGAATTTCGAAAATGTTTTCAAAAATCTCTAACGCCACTGCATTTTAATCAAAAAAGTGCCTGAAGAACGTAAAAGTCATTTTTGTCAATTTTCATAAATAGCCGAGATATCGTGATAAAACGAAAATGGGAAAAATCGAATTTTCACGGGTAACTCGAAACCGAAAGCCGATAGCCAAATTTGGTTTTCATCATCATCCTTTTCTCGAAAAAACAGATCGAGGATGCGTGCGGTCCGTTTTTTGATACCTCTTATAGTTACCGAGATCTCCTATTAAAACATCGAAATTTGCCCAGCCTGTACAGTCGGATGCATGGAATTCAAGATACAAATAATTGGCTACTGTAAATATGTCTTTCATGGAGAGTTTTATTGACATTTGACAGTTATTAATGACATTAATTGGTATTTAAAAATATACCTATTAGAGTTAGATACGCATGACACTGATACATAACCTGAAGCTACAATAAGCACAGTATTATCACAGATGAAATTAATACAGATATGAAACTCTCAGTCATATAAACAAAGGAGTCAATAAATCGTTATACGGTAGCGAGAGGGATGGCCAACTCTCCTGCTTTAACTCTCTTCTACAGCTATTCAAGGTTAGCCGGAGGAGCCGGTTAACTTCAAAGTGTCCGACTGTTTTCCGACTCGATCATGGGAGTCCGTGGCGCCCTTCCACAAAGGTCTGTATAACACGCGCGACGTGCGGTCGGGCGTTGTCGTGCATGTATAGCAGAAACGTCGAACGTAGGAAAGCACAATGTGGCGTAGCACCGCATCTACGTATCCACGCTGCATCCATTGTCTGCTGTACATCCAGCAGACGTGTACGTCCACCATACCACAATGCTCTGCTAGCGGTGGATATGGCGTGGTTGGATGTAATGCTTGAATTGACGATCATCACGTCCCCGATGAATTAAAATTCGCGCGTTAAGAACGCTAAATCCGAATCTGGATTTGTCGGAAAACAAAATGTGTTCCCAATCAGCAACTCACCGATGTCTTGCCTCGGTCCATTGGCGCCGTCTACGACGGTGCTCCGCTCCCCGTACAGTTTGCGTAGTGAGTACCCCTTTCCTTCATGCTGACCAAACAGCTCCAAATTAACATGAGAAAGACCTACGCGACTCTATAGTGCTGAACACGCGGTCTTCGTGTGCTGTGGTCACGCGAGGCCGTTCTGCGTTCAGCTAAAGGCACGTACGCCCTTGCTCGTTCCATTTTCACCATACCCGCTGCACTGCCGACAACAACACCACTTGAGACGGCGCGCGATTTCGCGGAAGGATACACGTACTACATATATGCATACTCACAAACATTCGTCCCTCAAACTCGTTTAGGTAACGCGAACGGCCTTCCATTACGCACAAAGTAGGATTACATGGATATTATGTAGTCACACCATAGTAAGACCGGCACTTTTCAACAGTGTATATAACTGTATGTATGTAAGTAGTATATAATACAATAATTGTTTGTAAATTTCGAGTTTTATGTATCAAAGGCCCCGGACACATACAGTGTGTAAGAGTCAAATGGAATAAATTCATTATTTCGGTTACTGTACATATTTATAAAAAATCCCGAAACACGTCAAATTTAAATTATAAATTGACATTTTTCAACGTGAAAATGCGATCCCTACCTTCAACCCCCTTCGAATAACCGGTACAACCCCCATTTTTTAATGGAAAGTATAGGCTTGTGATATATATCGTATGAAAGGTCTCTTTATTCTCTATTCAAAAATGTTATCGTTTTTAAGTTTGTTGTAACAATTAAGATAGAATAAAATAAAGTCACGTTGTTATCGAAATTCGCTACAATATACACAAAAAATGAAATGTAATGCAAAATGTAAAACGAAATGTAAAACACCAAAAAGAACTATGAATGTCAATGAAGTAGATGTCTAAAATGTTCAGTTTGATTGTATATAACATATACCAACAAACCGCATACAATAGCAAAATAAGTTACGACAAACAACAAATCACTATATTATAGTAAAAATCAAAAACGAAGACAATAAACATTAACTTAGAGAAAGCACTCGGAAGTAGAGATGTGTAGTTCGTGAACGAACTATTAAAAAGAACTATTCTTTGAGCTGAACTAAAAGAACTAGTTCGGCCGAACTATTAAGGTTTCATGCCGAAACAGCAAAACACATAAAGCGGGCAGTAACATGTATCGGTAGATTGATAGACCCTAGTTTAATATTTGTGATTTCTGATGTTTTGAATGATTACGTGTATTTGTGTATTAGATATAGCGGGTTATTATATTTACCAGTGTTTTTCAATTTATTATTTAGTCTGTTCTTGAACACCTGTAAAGGATTATGATTGTATATAAACATCTGTTTACCCCATTTAGCGTTATAGCGGCCTATGAGAATGCTTAAGGACACGTGCGGATACGGGCGCTGCGAGTCAATTCTGTTTCTGGTGAACGAGGCAAGCGAGTGAATGCGTGAATGGGAAGGAATGATTTTGCTTACTACATAGTTCGTTCACGAACTAGTTCACTGAACTAGTTCGCAAAAGTGAAATAGTTCGCCGGAACTAGTTCACTGAAAAGAACTACTAAGCACATCTCTACTCGGAAGTCGGAATAAATATGCTTACAAACTCATATAAAACTCTTGCGCATTATGTGTAGGCGCATGTGCGGGTTCGCCGAACGTTCTACGCATTACCGACTCGAATAAGGTAATGGGCTTGTTTAAACTTTAAGCTTATATTATATTTGACTCATCTTTGCAGCGTAAGGGATTGCAGTATGCTAGAATTTCAAGCGTAAAGTAAGCTTGATTTAAACTACCCAAACAGCAATTTTTGGTTACAATAGGTTGTATTACCTATCACGGTAATACAACCTAGATTGTGCAACGGATTAGTTGCAATTTGGTGTAAAAGTCATTACATACACCACTTTCACACGTGCCAGCAACTGTATTTGCTACAGGATTTTTGTAACCGGTGACAAATATCCCTACATGACATTTTTTTTCTGAACCCGTATTAAAACGTTGCAGACACGGTACCGTCACATGTTACTGCAACGGAAGTTACAAATGCAACTCGTCTGTAACTAAACTAGCATTATTAATGATATTTATTTGATAGATATATTATAGTAACAATCAGGTTTTAGTATGACGTAAGTTACCATACTAGGCACCAAAACGTTACAACATGAACTTCGGTCGCATTGGGGTACAAATGGGTAACCGCGTTAAGGCGGATAAACAAGTGAAAATGGAATCAAAATGCAGCTTGCTGTAAGCTAACATGCTATCTGGGCTGTATTCACACTGATGGAGCCATGTAGACATCCTCGCATAAATCACCGTTTAGAAATGCTGTCTTTACATAAAATTAAATCATTTCATAATCATACTTTGCTGCTATTGCAAGAAGAGTTCTTATTGTGTCGTAACGTGTAGTAGGTGCAAAAGTTTCATTATAATCCACACCTTGTACCTATTTGTACAAATCCTTTTGCACATAAACGAGCTTTGTATTTAGTAATTTCTCCATTTAGATTTCTTTTAATCCTAAATACCTACCCACTTTGAACCTATTGTTCGTTTATTTTCAGAATTTGGAACTAATTCCCATGTCCTGTTTACTTTATGCGCTTTCAATTCTTCTTTAATAGCTTCTTTCCATTTCTCGGCATCTGAACATTTCAAACCTTCATCAAATGTCTCTGGAACATCGGTTTCGGTAATATTCAATTTATATCGCATTGGTGTAATTATATCTTTTCTTGGTCTTAAATTGTATATCGGCTCTGGAGTACATTCATGACATGCTTCTTCTAACTACTCAACTGCTTTTTGACTTTCAACTTCGTCGCCAATTTTTCAGTTATCTTTTCTATAGGTAATAAATAGTATAGTGTTTGCTCTTGGAAATTTCACTCCGTTATTTTCATTAAAAGTAACATGACGAGATATTTTAATCCTTCTTGCATGGAGATCAAATAGTCGATAATTTGTTGAATCATTGTTATATCTAAGCTGCTTTCTATTTGTAAAATTTCTGGATCATGATTAGCAAAGCGTGATCAATGTTTATTAGGAACATGTTCAGCAACTAGCATTGCGAAAAGAACGCACAAAAGAAGAATGGCTTTTGTTTACACCACGCATAACCATCACATAACATAAGAAGTGTGGTTATCTTCGTTTTAAACATACAGAACAGAAAAATATTATGTTCCACAGGGGAAAGGAGATTACAAATCATGATCACAAATCTTGTTGTAGTGGGGAAGAATCACAATTTAAAATTTTTTAAATAGAACATGTTTCGTTCGAACAAAACCGGTTTTGTTCGCTGATCAGTGTTAAATGGAAAGTACCTCTAGTTTACGTCTTAAAATGCTTGATGTATGCATAAATGCTTCGCTTCCAACATTTTTGACGTGATTTAATTCAGATTTTCTTCCTGTCTACTTCTCAAAAAACGGTGTAGATTTACCTGTGTGTATATTTGGCGTGCGATTTAGAATATAAACTGCTATAACTGCTTCTGCCCATAGATAAAGTGGTAAATCTTTTGTGTAGAGCATTGAGTGAGCACTTTCAACTATTGTACGAATATCTCGTTCAGCTGTACCATTCTGTTTCGTGACAATAGGGTGCACTGGTTTCAAATTCAATTCCTCTTTGTTTTTGCATAATTGATTAAATTCTTTAAAATAGTTAAAGGTATCAGACTTATGCTTTGCAAAATACACTTTTCTATAGCCAGTACTGTCATCTTTAAATAATATAAAGTATCTACATCCGCTTACCGAAGATTCAGACATTGGACCTTGGACCACACAAACCGCTATGAATAAGCTCACCAGGTTTACAGCATCTTGATTGAGCTTTTCTGAATGGTAATTTATGTTGCTTACCATATTGGCAGCCTTCACATACGAAGCTATCTATATTATCCAGATTCACGTTTTCAATTAATCCATTTTTAACCATATCCCTGATTGTTTTGACATTTACCTATGTGTCCCATACGTTGATACAATAATTCTAAACTCACATTTGTTACTACGTTTACTTCAGGCATTACTGTACGTATAAGGAGTTTATATGTATTGTATTCTTCATGAAATATAAATGCTCTCAACGTGCCGGATTCATAGATAGGTGCTTTATTGTTTTCTTTTATTACTTTCATACCTTTCGTGGCAACCACGCCTTCTAAAAAGAGATTTCGTGTCATTCCTGGTATATACTATACATTTGACATCACAGTATTAACCCATTTGCCGTTAACCCAGCATTCTATATTAATGTCTCCAATGTCTTTGACAATGAATTCTTGACCGTTACCCAATTTTACACTAAACTCGTCAATACTGCGTAGAGGGCAGAAAAGTTCTTTTCGAGATGACATGTATGCACCACTGGCACCACTGTCCAAAATCCATACATTTTCTTCTGCAATTAGTGGGAATTCATTGTCTCTAACTAAATCTGAATTACTATTGTAAACGTAGGTGCTATTCCTACTATGTCTATTCTTGCGGCTCTCGATATACGGCCCTTCTTTTGACAATTATAACAGGTAGGTAACTCGTTTTCCTTTTGTAAACTTATATCTAGTTGCAACTAATATGCATCACTTGTGTCTTCTAACGTAGTTAAATTAGCTTTTTCGTCAATTAGTCGTGAAGTTAAATTTTGTAGAGTTTGCTTGCCTTCTTCCATTGAAAGCCAAGCCTGTCTAAAGATCCTGTATTTTTGTGGTAACGCTCCAAGGATTTTTGTTATGATTGTAGTGTGAGTGACTTGATCACCAGCCTCTTTTATCTCTTGCGCCAAACTTTCTACTTTGGAAATATGCTGCATGACTGTCTCATTTGTTGACATTTTATGTACCTAGTATCCAGTTTATTGAATAGGTAATTTCCAAAGCACTTTTACAATTTTCTATTAGAGTTATTTGTCGTAGTTCCATACTCGACGTGTACTACGTGTCCTGGCCGGGCCCATAGCCTGATAAAATATGTAGTTTATATTAACTGTATTGAAGGTTTTATTTGAGTAAAGGCACAGATTACATTTGTATATAAACTCTACTTTTTAATTATTATAAACAAAAACAACCAGCCATGCCAGATTATTATGCAATATAAGAATGAGAAAAATAACACTGTCAAGAATATCATTTATTAAAAACGTGGATTCTAACATTCATTATAGGTATGTATTCACTTGACAGTTTGCTTTCATATTTGTAGTTGAGACTAAATTTCAATTTAAAGGATATATATTTTATAAGACATTGACTTTTAATGCCCTGAATGTTAAACTATAGTCTTCGATATAAAATTTCATTTTTTTAAATCTTTCGTTACCTTATTTAATATTTTCGAAGTATATTAAAAAAGTTTTCACAAGTCAATCAAGCTTGTAGATTAATTCTTCGGTTAAGTGTATTGCTTTATTGCACATTGTTTAACCCTTTCGTGACGGGAAGCTACTGGAGTGGCTAAAAATTTTCGTGCCTGCCTAACGGGAAACCACTAGAGTGGCGAGCATGGAGTCGTGGTTTGAGACGGGAATCAACCGGAGTTTCATAGTGGCATGTTATTACAATAAGCAATACTGTCATTAGACACGCCCATATTTAACATTCATTGGTTGCTTGACCCGTCATCCCACGCTATTGTGAAATGCGGATTGTGAGTGAAGTAGTCCCCATTAGTGTTACAGTGAGAGACGTGAACGTATGTGTTTGTTTTACAAGTTGTGTCTACTTTTATAATGGCTTCCAAAAAGTATTACACAGATAAAGAGCTGTACGAAATTTTAATGAACAGTGACAGTGAGGATGAAGTGATTGGTGCTCCAGAAGACTCAGAAGAAGACGACGAATGGGAAAATATTTCGGACGTCCTTTTGCCTGATCAGGATATAGATGGTGCATCTGATACATCAGACAGCGACAACGAAGGTGCTACTCAACCTAGCCAAAAAAGAAAAAGAACTGTTGACGAGCCGAATTTTAAATGGCGAAAAGCCGACTTGGTCCCCATATTACACGATTTTAATCATGGAAACTCAGGTTGTCAAATCGAAAATATTACCGAAAAGTCCTCAGCCTTGGAAATATTTAAATCATTTATAACCCCTGAAATCGTTCAAGAAATGGTGACTCAAACGAAGATTTATTATGATTCGTTTGTATCTGAGAATCCTGACAAGGCCATCAATAATTACAAACCTGTGGATGTAGATGAAATGTACGTGTTTCTCGCTATTTCTTTACTCATGCCTCTAGTGAAAAAGCAGAAAATTAAAGACTATTGGTCTAAGGACATTATAATTGAAACACCAATATTCGGCCAAGTCATGTCACGAGACAGATACATCTTTTTGCTAAGGTTCCTTCACTTCGCCGATAATTCAAATGTTGATAGGGAAGATAAACTGTTCAAAATAAGGTGTATCGTTCACCACTGCAGGACTACTTTCAAAAAATCGTTATATCCATTCCAAAACTTAGTTATAGACGAAAGCTTGTTACTCTTCAAGGGGAGATTATCATTTCGACAATTTATCCCATCCAAAAGGCACCGTTTTGGTGTAAAGTTTTTTGTCATGGTGGATTGCGATACTGGTTATATACTAGATTTTGTAATTTATACAGGTGGAAGCACCGAAATCACTGAAATCGACAAAAGGCTAGGCAAATCTGGGAATATAGTAATGACGTTAACGGAACCATATTGGAATAAAGGGCACCGCTTGTATACCGATAACTGGTATACAAGTCCATTATTGTATGATGCGCTGTTCGATAAAAATATCAATTGCTGTGGTACCGTTAAGGCTAATAGGCAATTTATGCCCACGTTTGAGAAAACGAAAGTAAAAGGCACCACACAATTTTTTTCGACCGATAGGTTGCTAGCTCTGAAGTGGACAGATAAGAGGGATGTTCACATGTTGACGTCGATTCATAATAATGCAATGGGAGTGGCAAAAATAAGTCGAAATGAAGAAGTAGTGAAACCAACTTGCGTAATTGACTACAACACAAACATGGGAGGAGTTGACAGGACAGACATGCTTTTGAGTACCACAGAGTCAGTTAGAAAAACAGTGAAGTGGTACAAGAAAGTATTTTTTCATTTTTTGGACTTCGCGGTTCTCAATTCCCATGTCATCTATAAAATGAAAACGGGAGAAAATATTCCGCTCCTAGATTTTCAAAAAGAGGTGGTGAGATCACTGATAAAAGAGCATAAAAAAATTCAGCCAAGGAATTCCACTAGTAGCAGACCAGACCATGGCCATTCTCCACTAAGGCTAATTGAACGACATTTCCCATCAACATACTCTTGTCAGCCAGGAAGCAACAAAAAAATTGTGAAAAGGTGTGTTGTGTGTGCAAAACACAAAGAAAGAAAATCAACAACTTTCACTTGCAAGAAATGTGATGTGCCGTTGTGTGCGGATGGATGTTTTGAGAGGTACCATACAGTGCTCAAATTCTAGCGAAAATGTAGTTTGTATCATAAGAATACTAATATAGGAATATTTTTGTACATCTCTCTTTTTTGTAATGTTTTTACTATGTTACAATGTATCAAATGTATGTAAATCTTACGATTTCCATATTTTTTCGAGATCGTTTATTTTAGTTTAGCAATGTTTCGCGATTTTTTATTTTTGAATTTTTGTGTTTATTGCCGGTTTAAAATATATATTCTTTTCAAATAAAAACGTTTTCTCCAATAATGCGTGTTTCTTTCACTGCGTAACAGAAGGGAACTAGAAATTATAAAGTTTTCCCCTTACACATAGATTAGCGTTAAATCCGGGAAGCGCGCGGAGTGGCACACGCTTACGGCTGCCGTCCAGCCAGCACAGACCGTAAAAGCGTCTGCCGTCCCGAAAAGGTTAAGCGAGCAAGTAATGGCATTCTTTTATATATACATACATAATATATTTTGAAAGTCGCTATTCTAACATATTTTTGTACTTGTGATCTTACTTTTCGCCTAATCTAATGATTTGTTTTAATATTGACATTTGGTAGAGTTATAATTATTGCATTCATGTAATTTTCGTAAAGATTAGAATGGTAAAAAGAATACGGCACTCGATTCTTTAAAAAATAATAATTTTATAAGAAATTCAACCTCTTTAATTTTCTATAAAATTCCTCATAAAAAGATTTTTGATATAGAATAAATAATAATAATAATAATAATAATATATTGTCATGGTTCAAATTAAAGAACATAGACATGGTCAAAATAATACAATGCAAATACAATAAAATATGTGTATAAATAAAATAACATACTACGGATACAAGAAATGTTAAGTATAAATAATGACAAATAAACTAAAACATACGTATGTGTAGTCAGTGATTTAAATATTCCTCAGTGGAGTAAAAGGAATTATCATGGAGAAACATTTTTAAGTTATTTTTAAATATTAATTTGGACTTTGTTCTACGAAGATCTACTGGTAGCTTATTATATAATCTAATTGCGGTATATGCTGGGCTCAATTCAAATGCTCTAGTCCTATGAGATGGTATACTGATATTATCACCACGTCTTGTATTCATTACTGAATAAATGTCAGAATTTTTCTTAAAACGGTTTTCGTTATTTTTAAAAAATAGCAACAATTCGTAAATATACAGGGACGCTAAAGGAAGAATATTCAGTTTTCTGAACAGTGGACGACATGACGCAGATGGCGGCATATACAGCATGCATCGAATTATTTTCTTTTGCATAATAGCAATTCTATTCGCACTTGGTACCGCACCCCAAAAGATCAGACCATACCGCAGACGAGACTCAACATAGGCAAAATAAAATAGTCTCAGGGAATCTATATCCACGCTATTCCTAAGACATCGAATACCGTAGAATGCAGTGCTTAGTTTACGCTCCAACATTGAGCAGTGTGTATTAAATTTTAGCCTAGAATCTACTGTCAACCCAAGAAAATTAACGCAATCACTCTCCGGTATCGATTTTCCGTTGAATGGGACATACAGGCTACTACCACCCTCCACCGTTACAAGCGAAAATCGAAGCAATCCCGTTTTACTTGAATTCAGTTTCAATGAATTATTCGCACACCAGGTATCCATATCTTGCAAGACCTTTACAAGTTCACCGGAAGCACGCAGCAGGGTAGGTACCGCTAGGACATAACTTGTATCGTCCGCATACTGCGACAAAGTAACATTGTCTAACATTAAGCGTAGATCATTTACATAAATTAAGAATAGTGTTGGACCCAAGATTGAACCCTGCGGGATTCCACACTCCAATACAATTTGTTTCGGAACAATAGGACCTTGATATGTTGTCTTCTTCGCCCCTTATATATATAGCAGACTTTCCGTCATGTAGGTAAGCTGAAAAAAGATCATACGCCACACCATATATACCCAATGACTGCAACTTACTTAATAAAATTGAATGATTAACAACGTCGAACGCTTTTGAAAGGTCGAAGAAAATTCCAGCAACGATGTTTCCTCTATCCAAACCCTCGTAAACTAAATATGATTTTATAAATCAGAATTTGGAATGAAAGCGGTATTTTTTCTGTAATATTAAGACATATTAATATAAGTAATAATAATATGGAGAATGGGAATGATTGCTCAAAACAATCGTAGTATTCTTCAGTATTCTTATATTTTGCACGATCAGTGGGATTATTCTCGAATCTGAGGGAATGGAAATTTCAAGAGAATTGTCAAAAAATTCCTACAATTTCAATAGTTCCTATTCTGGAGTTGACTTTCTCACTTTTTCGTAACGAGTAGTATCGAGGAGTGAGCGGTGAAAGTTACTCCCGGAGTGCTATTTTTCCACTGTTTCGAGAATAACCCTCCAGTAGTCTTTATTCAACAATAGAAAACAAATGAACTTGTAGAGTTTAGTTTCTATTTTTGGGTCCTGTACACTTAAAAAAATATCACTTAATATGTTGTTATATTTCTGATACATGAATATTACTTAAAGAGCAATTTATGCGTGGTAGCTATGAAGCTAATATCTATTTCTGGAAAACATGTGTACAGAAGTAAACAAATACAATAAAAATGATAACAAGGGCATCCTATTTCTGTTTATGAACTTATCACTTGCACCATTGGGAATTTATCGTTATGTTAAATTTATTTAGTAAATCCTTTAATCATATAACGCATATATTTTTAGCACTATTACATTGCAGATTGAATAATTACGCGTATTACAAAAATAATGTTTAATTTGATGTTATTTTTGCGTGTATTTTATTAGCAATATACTGTAATATAGTGGTAATATACAAGTAATAGACTAATATAGTATATTTTACATCATTTACTTATAATAATAATAATAATTAAACTGACTTAATTGAAGTTAAAATGTGTGTCTTCAATATGTAATCTTTTATGGCAGGATTTTCCCAAAAACATACAACATATTAAGATTGTCCTTAAATCAATTGGCATTCCATGAGTATAAGACCTTAATTACGCAACTTAAATACATATGTTTGTCTTAAAAAGGCGGTTTTTTTCGGACTTTTATCAGGAAATCTCTAATAACTCGAAAACTGTAAAAGATCGAAGCCAATATGTCTAATAATCAATGGTAGAGAATTATTAAGTGTATTCAAAAATGCAATAATATATAGCGTGTTCCATTAAAAAAATGACTTTCATCGATGTGAAGTTGGTTGAAAGGAACGTTAACTTTGGACGACCCTGTATAAATTATGATAAATTTTAGGACGTAATTTTGATGTATGCTATTTTGGCTAATAACATGCCAAATATGAGATCTTTAGCTGCAATGCCTTCAGAAATACACAATTTTGAACATAACGTTGCAATTGGCCTTATATTTGAAAAAATTGAATAACCCAAAAACTGCTGATTTTTGACATAGGGTGTCTTAGTAAGTTTTGATGTAGAATTGTATGTCCGACATAGAAAACTCAGAAAAAATATACCACCGGAAGTGGTACAATGTCGTAAACAATTTTGCTGATGAGTTCAGATGATATCAGTTATAATTACAAGTTTTGAAAAATGTCGAATTTCAAGAACATCAAAAAGTTCTAACGAACCAGTTCCGTGAACGACCCTGTATATTTTATGTTAACTTTCCTAATTCAATTTACACCTTTTTTACCACTCTTTGTGCCTATCTGGCTATGTTTTGCAGATATTTGGACAAATATCTCTCTCAATAAAGAAGCAGAATACCTAAATTTTTGCATTGCTATACTTACTCCCATGAATACATTGGCATTTATCAATTTAATTTGATCAAATTTGTATGAATTACCAAAATAAAATGAGTGATGAAGCCCATTTCCACCTTAATGGGGTTGTCAATGGACAAAATAGTAGTTATTGGGCTGCCGAAAATCTGCAAGAGTTGCATAAAAACCGTTGTACAGTCCTAAGGTTACAGTTTAGTGCGTAGTGGAGAGATGTGGCGTTATCGGCCTCTATTTTTTAACAAAACGGAGTTACCGTTATATTATGTATCAGAGCGGTACATTAATATGGTAAACACCTATTTTATCCCTGAATTGCAAAGAAGAGGTGTGGATCCTCTACAATTATGGTTTCAGCAAGATGGAGCCACGGCACACACCGCCAGAGTGTGTATTGCTGTTCTTCGTACTCTGTACGAATCATCTTATTTCGAGATTTGGTGATGTTTTATGGCCTCCTGTGTCTCCCGACTTGTCCACATGCGATTTCTTTCTATAGGGGTATCTCAAGTATCGCGTTTCGAGGGTAAACCTCGTACGTTACATGAACTGAAGCGGGCGATACGCCAACAAGTTAATCTAATCCATAGAAACCTGCTGGAAAGAGTGGAAGTCAATTTTCGTGAACGACTACAAATATGCGTCAACGAAAACGGACATCACATGCCTGAAGTAATTTTCCGCACATTATGAAATGCTACATTCTTGTGTATGCAATCCTACCAATAAATTTCTTTTAAAGCAAAAACTAACGCGATTTTATTGTTATTTCAAAACATCCCATTGTCGTGCCCCACCCTGTAGATGTATAATAAATATGCAATTTTTTTATTAATGTGCTCGCTATGTATCTGATAAAAAATACTTAATTAGGTATGTAATGTTTCTATGGGTTTTGTATATTATATTTTTATGTGTCAAAGAATTAATATGAAATCACATTTGGGCTGGGCGATATCACATTTTTGATATTGATTATCAGTATTGAAAATATCGATATTATCCGTAATCACTTTAAATATATCGATATTTCCTTTAATACCGATATCTAAGAAATATTGATATAGTAAGCATATTAAAGAACAAGTCTCATAACGCACTATTTTGTCGCACAAGTTTTTTAATGAATGAGTGCGACAAAGAGCGTTATCAAACGAGTTTTTTTAACTATTTTTTCTATTTTGCATTAATAAATTAATAATAAATTGTAAAAATTTAACAAAAAGATAGCTATTTATGTAACAAGTACATACATAAAATACTACTTTCTTGGCCGAATCGAATTTATGGCCGAGCCAGCTTGCGAGCGAGGCTATAACAAATACGAGGCTAAGAAAATCAATTTATGTACGAGTTACGAGGGAGCGTTTTTATATTCGCGGAATGGAGGATAAGGGGTGGAAATAAAAAAACCAAATTATTTTTCGTTTTACTTACCTGCAAGACGGATACATTTTTCACATCTTTCAATTAATTTATTTATACCCTCATAAAAAAATGATTTCTCTTTATCTGCAAAATACGCCGAAACTGCCTCCTTGACTTCATCATCGGCAGTAAATTTTTCACCCCGCAGTTCTTTTTTCATTTTCTGAAACAGGTAATAATCACTCGGGGCCAGGTCTGGGCTGTAGGGTGGGTGATTCACAATTTCGAAGCCCACCTTATGCAGGGCAGCTAACGCAACGCGGCTCTTGTGGACGGGCGCGTTGTCGTGCAAAAGCAGCACACCTTTCGTCAATTTTCCCCGTCTTTTCTCTTTAATGGCTTCTTTTAGTCGCTCTAATATTGAAGCTAGAATATTGAAACACCTTTATCTTTATAACCAATCAACAATATTCCTTCCGAGTCCCAAAATACCGTTGCCATGAGTTTCCCAGCTGATTGTGACACTTTAAATTTCTTGGGAGGTGCTGTGCCCTTTTTATGCCACTACATGGAGTCTTGTTTGGACTCAGGTTCATAATGATGAACCCAAGTTTCGTCTCCAGTAACAATTCGACTCAATACACCATGCTTGTCTTCATTACAGAGGTCCAAAAATGCACGCGAACACTCTACGCGCTGTTGTTTTTGCGGCGGCGTGAGCATTCTCGGCAGTCATCTTGCGCTGACCTTAGACATGCCGAGATGATCGTGTAGGATTTTAGAAATTGTTGTATCGGATACTCCAACCATTTCTGCGAGTTGTTTCTTCTTTAGTCGAACATTTTTGAGTACAATTTTTTCAACTTTTTGGATAAGTGGTCACCTCAATGCTCCTGCCCGGCCTCGGGACGTCTTCAAGGGATTCCCTTCCTTGTTTAAATAAACTATGCCACTTGTACACCATGGTTTTTCCTGGACAAGAGTCGCCGTAAACCAATGACATCTCATTCACTATGGTCGCGACTGATTTTCCTTGCCTGGTAAGGAACTTTATAACGGCACGATATTCGATTTTTTCCATATTTCACTTTTCACTCCTGATTATGTTACTTGGTTGACGATAGCTCAAAGACTAACTGTCTAATCGATGGTCCTTCATCTCTTTCCCAGGGTTGGACTTGTTTGCCCCTGAACCCTCTAAGCTCTGTGAATGGCCCTTCTGGCCTGTCGATGTTTGATGGGTGTTTGAGTTAGTATTAACCCTTGAGTATGGTAACCTCTGGCGTTACATCTTCCATGAAGTGTCAAATCATCTGGTAGTTCGCTATCTCTCTGGCCCTTCTGATCTTGACCTTTGGTGGTGGACGGTCCGGGTCCAGCTCCGTTAGATGCGATATTAACGGGTTGGCTGAAGAACAGGCTCCATCGAATGTTTTATCCGCCAAAGTTGTTAAATAATCCTTAAGCGACGGGGTGTTGAGGTCGGTTTGCAGCTGTGCGTTTCGGACGAACCAAGGGGCTCGAGCAACCATTCTGAGGATCTTATTTTGCTGAACCTCCAAATTCTTTAAATGGGTCTTCGCGATACTCGACCAGGAAAGGGCGCCATACGTCAGGATCGGCCTAAGAAATGTCGTGTACAGGAGAATCTTGAATTTCAGCGAAAAGGGACTTCTTGAACAGAACAGTGGGAGAAGGGCAGATCGCGCGGCTAAGAACTTGTTGGTGATGTTCTTTAGGTGCTGGTTGAACGTGAGTCGTTGGTCTAGCGTTACGCCGACGTACATCGCAGATCCGCTCCATGGAAGCCGAAAGTCTCCCACAAACACGTTGTCGTGCGGTAATCGTCGTTTGTTTGTGAATCTCACTGCCACACATTTGTTCTCATTCAGTTTCAGCCTCCATCTCGATCCCCATTGTGCAATGGCGTCTATTTGTCCCTGAAGCCTGCGGCAGACGAGTTCTTCGTTCCTCGGGGAGGTGTAAATAGCCGTGTCATCGGCGTAAATGGCGTGATGCACCGGCTCAACTTTCGGGAGGTCCGACATATAAATTAGAACAGCGTTGGCGCCAACAGCGATCCTTGTGGGACTCCTGCTGTTATGTGTTTTGCAGAAAAGATGAAGGCCTCATACCTGACTGCGAACGATCGACCGGTGAGGTAAGAACGGACGATCCTGGCCAAGGCCGGGTTTATTCCTGTTATAATCATTTTGTGCAACAGGCCATCGTGCCAAACGGTGTCAAATGCCCTCTCGATATCTAAAAATACCGCGCCCATTGTTTCTCGAGCCTCCAAGGCGTTGCGTATTGCCTCCGTCACCCTGAACAGCTGAAAATCGGTAGAGAGACCTCCACGGAATCCAAATTGTTCGTTTTGAATTGTGTCTTATACGAAAAGTTCTTCCTTCAGTCTGCTCAGGATGACGGCCTCGGCTGTCTTGGCTATACATGAGATGAGAGCAATAGGGCGGTAGTGTTGTGGGAATAAGGGGTCTTTTTTTGGCTTAGGAATTGCCACCACATGTGAATACTTCCAGACGTTGGGAAAATATTCTAGTCTAAGGATAGCGTTTATAATGCTTGAGAGATGTTCAAATGCGTCCTCCGGGAGCCTAGAGAGCGCATTATATGTAATATTGTCGGGGCCAGGAGCCTTTCCCTTTTTTCTGGTGTTTATAAAGTTTTTAATCTCAACCTTTAATGATTCTGGGGGCGAGTCCCCTTTCAATGAGGAAAGAACGTTCATAGAGGCTTCTACTGCGTCCTCGGTGTCGTGTGACACAAAAATCATATTTCGCGAATGAGTGACCAGTTTATGGACACGAATTCGCGAAATGTTTCACGCACGAAGTTTGTACAATATTTTTTGTACGAGAACTATAATAATAATACATATTGTTAAATACGTTATCATGTATGACCATATTATTAAGGTTAGGGATTTATGATTTTAAAATGTCACTAAATTAATCAAGTTTCAGGAAGTACCAACTTTAGAATCGTGAAATGACAGGAGGATTTTCACATTAGCGAAACATAACCTAGAAATAACACTTTTTAGAACGATTTTTAGGTATCTTAGACTAATTTCCGCAAGAAAAGGGGGTCCGTTTTGGACTCAGTAAAAACTGTACTTTCCGTTAAATTGCCTATAAATTGTCAATTCAGTGGTCGACATATGTACGGAAATCTTACAAATCCATTATATTCTTACATTAAGAGGCCCGACTACCGTTTGACAGTTGGCGATGTTGCCACAGTTAAATTTTTTCACAATATAATGTTTTTATAATTTATTTAAAACGTATTTTAAAATTGGGCTTCATACACACATGTGTAGACGTATTTTGAATGCTCATAGCAAATTTCAGCAATTAATTCTAAAAATTAATAGTGTAATCTCGATTCCCGTATCAAGGTAACGACCTGTAACGGGAAAAGAGATTGTGAAGTTAATACCGAATATTAATAGACAAAATTGTGTATGTAGATGTAAAACATTTGTAGAAATATGTGTATGAAGCCCAATTTTCAAATTATATTGAAATAAAATCAAGCAAACGATTTATAGAATTATGTAGATATGGCACCGCTGTAAAATAATCAGCTGGTAGACGACCCTCTTAAGAGTCCGCTATACCAGCTGATCAACTTTTCTAAGACAGAGACAATAAAGTTCTATAAGGATAAAAGATAATCGGAAGTATTTTGCACGACATACGTTTTAGCAACGTTCTCTTTTACTTAATATCGTGCGGTAGTAACGTATACCAGCGCGATTTAATGGTTGGACACTAGCTGTGACCGTTCCGTGGCACGAAAGTTGCCGAAGCGACTGCGTTTCTTTACCCCTTAAAATTTCTAACCATTTTACTACGATCTGTCGATATAGGTGTGTAGGACAGGAGTAGACAACGGTAGCGCTAGATACGTAAATTATCACCTATTATTACGCTTAAATATCCGAAGATAAGTTTCTACACATATGCAACGGTTATTATGCTATTACTATTGTGCTATTATTATTAATGTTTATGTATGAACTTAAAGTAATAATAGAAATTTATATTGATGTTTAAAACAAATACAAATAAGATTTTGGAATATATTTTTATATGAAATATATATATATACGGCGAAAGTTCTTACTTGAAAGATTCAAGTAAGAACTTGTTATTGTTGTTTGAATTGTATCTAATTTTTTAGGGGCTTTCCATTACAACTTTATTGGCTATTTTTAAATTGTACTGAACTAAGATTTGGTAATTTTTTTCTGAAGGATGTATCGCATAATAACGGGCTACTCATATTTGAGATTATACAAACCCATTGATAATTTCATCAGTGGCTATGCAAAGTTTTCAACTTGATCTATTATATTATTTTATAGATGTTGGTTAATCCAAAGGATAATTAAAAGAACTTCTTAGTTAAATATATTTTTATTTGCGGAATAATAAAGATTTAATTAAATTTGATCAGTCTATCGGATAATTTTCTGTTTAAAACGAAATAAAAATAGAAAAATTAATAGTAGAAATAATAATAAATAATAAGTAGAAAAGTAAAAAACAACGCTAGTTACATAACTACAATAATAAATAAAGAAGTAATAAATAAAAAATAACACTAGTTACATAACTACAACAATAAATAAATAAAGAAATAAATTATAAATAGAAAAATAAAAATAACGCTAGTTATATAACTACAACAATAATAAATAAAAAAATAAATTATAAATAGAAAAATAAAAATAACGCTAGTTATATAACTACAACAATAATAAATAAAGAAATAAATTATAAATAGAAAAATAAAAATAACGCTAGTTATATAACTACAACAATAATAAATAAAAAAATAAATTATAAATAGAAAAATAAAAATAACGCTAGTTATATAACTACAACAATAATAAATAAAGAAATAAATTATAAATAGAAAAATAAAAATAACGCTAGTTATACAACAACAAAACTTCTTCTCATTCTATTTTAGCTAATAATGGGTCCAATAGCCGTTCCGGTGAATAACTTCTTCCAGTCGTCCAGGCATGGATGCCACAAGATTAGCACAGGTTTGCCTGCCTCTAAAACTATCCCATATTTCGGTGACATGGTTGTGGAGATTTTCTCGATTCCGCGGTACTGGCACGTCACGTTGATCCCACATATTGCCCATAGCCGACCATAAATTTTCTATTGGGTTTAGATCTGGGGATTTGGCTGGCCAAGGAATTAATTCAATTTCGGGATGATCCTCGAACCAGTCTCTTACTACTCTTGCGGTATGTACCGCGGAATTGTCTTGCACAAACGTAATTGGTTGAGGTGCGGGATATATCAGTCTCACACTGGGAAGCAGAACGTCCTCTAAAATGCTAATGTACTGCATTGCATCCATGCGTGGTTCGATACGACATAGTTCTCCAGGCCCGGCGCTCGACATCCAGCCCCAGTATGCGAGACTTATACGGCTACTCTTCCGGATCCTGACAACATTTCGTTCTTCCAGTCTAGTGTTATTAGGACGCCATACTAGTTTGCGGGAATCTTGAGAAGTAGAAAATACCTTCTCATCGGAAAAAATAACTGTATTCCAGTTGCGGTTTAAATGCGTATTAGCAAATTCCAATCGACGCTCAGTATGGCGTCCTAAAAATTCTACCTTTTTTGCAGGACGTCGACAATGAATATTACTCTTGTGAAGAAACTTTCTTATGGTGCTGGGATGGCAGTTCAAGCGTAATTCTTCTTTAATTTTAACAGCACTCGTGATTGGATTTTGCTGGACATAATCCAAAACTCTATTGGCATCTTCCACACTAAGTTTGGATGGCTGTCCCGGTCTTGGCTTGTCCCTTAGTGCTACATCTTCATTTTCGGTTCGCCACCGATTGACCCAAAAATTGACGACCGACTTCTATAAATAAGAGAGAGACGAACTGAATATTAATTGCTTACGTTGTAATGCAACAAAAGGAAAAAGTTATAAACATACAGTTTTATAGTTACACTGATTATTTTGTTAGTCTAATTGGCGTTGTATGCTAAATAAGTATTTGTTGTTTAATTTAGTAACTTAGTATAACCAGCGCCAAAACTCTTGATTGTTAAAGCTTTCAGACTAAATATTGTTTGTCCGCTTTTACAAAATTAAAGCAAAATAGAATATAAAATACTATCTCTCAAATAATTCATTTAAAACAATAAAATAAAGATATTACTTACCGACAAACCAACTTCAGCAGCAACTTGCCTGTAGGACAAACCACGCTCCCAAAGAGTTACTATTTTTGCTCGCGTTTCTATGCTTGTTTTGGGCATCTTCACAGCGATTGAATCAATACTAAAGATTCAAACTCAAGACAAAAGGCTTTTATATCGACAAATATGTAGAAAAATGCGATAACTATATTACTTTTTCCCCACTTTCGGCTTAATGAAATAGTAACGTAATTATTAGAAGATACTTACTTAGTGCTTATAATGGGTTTAATCCATCAGGTAATTAAATTCTATGTTTGTCATTAGAATATAGTAATACTTTGTAATTAACAATTTTTAGAAAATTATGACTATTAGCGTACTGGGTTTACATATGCCATTTTGGAGTAATGCTTCAAAAACATTGTAGATCATTAAGATAATGGTAGATTACTAAACATGTCTAGCGCACAATAAATTATATTTGTCTAATCTCTACTTTATTATTATACTATCTAGTGGATTAATAACTTAGGTTAAAATATTCACCTATGAGATTGTTGTGCTTCAAAAGAAATTTAATTACTAATATCTACATTTAACAGCTTATCCTATAGTTCTTCTTAGAATGAATTACATGTTTAACCAGCGATTTTACTTTTAAACTAACATAGTATCTAAATTGTTAAGTAATATGACGAGAATAAACGTCACATACAGAAAGAAATATGTAGTCTGTATTTTTCATTTATGAAATTATTGCAAGAAACTTTTCAATAAATATTTTCTAATTAAATATGTTATTACAACAAAAGAAAACAACAAGAGCTATGGCAGTTTACACTAATAATGAAGATCAAAAAAGTAACAGGGCTGCTCACCAACGATAAAGACAATTTAACTCTTTTTGATATTACAAATATTTCAATTTATTTTCAGGACTATTTCGGGGTTACAGTTATGTTATGATTGGTAACTACCACATACTAAACATGAGCTAAAATGCAATTCCCGACTTAGTTTCAACATGTATTATTGAATGTTAATTCGATGAAGCAGTCTCAGTTAATAACTCGATTACGTCTTTGATGAAGATTAAAAACATAGTGCAATATTTGTAATATAAAAAAGTATCTCTTAGCCTTGGTCATTTGCATGCTTTTGAGCCTTCGGTATACGTTATTTAAGTTCCAACTCGGTATATAATTTAATTTTCACGATTGTTTCAATCTCATTACAATAAAAATTGTCTGTTTCAACTACCACCAATAACGCATAATGGAACCTTGAGCGAACTACTGGAATATTCATAATCGACATTATCAAGACTTTTTATTTTAAAATGTCGGATTTTGAATAGTTTTGTAGTGGTGTTTCAATATATATATACATATATATATATATATTTATCCAACCGACGTTACTAGACCCGGCATGTTCATGATACCAAGTCAATCCCAGTGTATAACACAGAAGCGGACATTTAACATACCTTGCTAAGCCCACTGATTGTACCGCTTTGCCAGACCCAGTGTATAAAAAATATATATTTTCCCGCCTTTTCATTCCCTGCAATGTTGCCAAGTATATGCGACAAGTGTCTATTATGTTTTCACAGATTAAATGTAAGCTCGAAGTGTTTTGAGAGAAAGCACAAACCTTTAAAACCTCATGATTTTTGGCGTTTACAAATGGATGTTTAATGGGGCCGTCCCGGATTTTTCTTATATATTTTTTTAAGTGTACACTAAATTGTAGCGTCTACGTATTTTCTTTTTTTATATTATTAGTAAATATGCCAAGAAAAATATCAAAGTTTGAATTTTGAATTTACCGCATTTATGACGTGATAATGGTAAATTGACAGAGAAGCTTGCCAAGAGTATGATATGGAGAGAGATAGAAATAACACATTTGTTTGATAAACTATTGTGTTGTTATTATTTTGTTGTGTGCTTAGAGTTTTCAGTTTGAGTGTATTTTTTAACATTATCACCTTTGAAATCGTGGTTTATTTTTATTTGAATCTTATTTGATACCAATTAATCATGAAATGTTCAAATCTGGGTGCAAGAATAATTTTAAAATCAATCCGGAAAAGCGTCTTTATTTCCAACATATGTTACAAAAATATCAAAAGTATTTCTATATTAATATTGAAGTGAAAAGCGGCGGAGTTCAGATGCGTCACTAAGAGTTGACATCTGCTCTTCCACTCAACCATTCTATCTAAACCTAAACCCAAAAAGAGAGAAGTTACATCTGCTAAAAATGAGTGTACTTTTTTTGTGCATATCTTCGTTTGTTTCGAGCGTTTTGGTTTATAATTAGTTACAATTGTGCTAATTCTCTTCTCATGCCCTGATTTAGCTACGTCTAGATGGCTTTAAGAATATGTTCACTGACTTTTATTTCAGACGGGAATGTTTTTATTGGCGCATTTCCTAATCCTTTTACCGAAACACAAGTAGGTATTATCAAATTTTGGCGCTCCCATCTGAACCTAACTGCTGGCTTTTAACAAGTTCAGATTACTTCCGCTGTCAATTAATCCTTGTATATAATGACCATTAATAGTCAAGAATATATTATCACGAAGAGGACTGTCATCTCCCTGAACGAAGCATGTTCGCCAATTTTCTTCATTTCGTATAGATGCTGTACTTGTTTGCTTGCAATGTGACCAAAATCATTTCAATATCTTTCATGGTTAACAAATATTTAGTAAAAGTCACATCGTTTTTCTTTCTACGTGTTGACAGGATTATATGCAATATAACTATTAACGGCTTTTCCAAATTATTGCTTTACTTATACGTTTTTACATTTTGTATTTTAGTACACAAAAACTACACATTAGAGACTGAAAGTTCTATTACATTTGATTGGCCAACATAAATATATTTTATATGCACGTCTTATCATCAAAACGCCTTTTCTCTAATAATTGTCACTGTCAACACACCTGTCATTCCCTACATATAACAGTGCTTGCACATTACTACGTTTGTCGTTGATGTATTCTTACAAGTTTAAGCCACTAAAAAGAAGTACCATTATCACGTCACTAAACGCGCGATGTACAAATAATCAGTTTTATTTTCTTTTTTGTGCGATTCCAGTAACACTAAAATTATAATTTTTGCTATTACCTACATCAGATCATAGTAATCTTTCATAATAAAATATTTATTAACACATTTAAAAAATCGGGACGGCCCCATTATGAAGTATTTATAAATACTTAAATGTAATTTGACTTAATTTCGAAATAACGCAGTCGTGAAGTATTCATACTGTAGTTTTACATAAGATATGTGTCTACACGTATTCAAAATAGCAAAAATTAATAGTTTTGACAATAAATTCTTTTGAAACTAAAAACTATTGAAACTGTTAAAAAGCATACTGTCTCCAATAACTGAAAAATTTAATCAAAAATTTTGTACTCACTTAATTCCGTATGGAAGATTAGTACGGAAAAATGATTTAATATATAATTTACTTTCGGGCTTTTCTAGCAATAATACCCTTACCTTGACAACAATATCAAATATAACTGGTCAAACCGAAAGAAATGGATTCGGATAAAAACTTAGATGCACTTAAAGCAATTAGTATGAAGCATGTAATATTAATTCTTTTTTAGTTTTTATTTTATGCATCGCAATTTTACCAACTTACTATTGACATAAATGTGGGCAAATTCCGAAGTTGTAACTACAAGAGGTATCAAAAAACGGGCCACGCATCCGCGACCTGTTTTTTCGAGAAAAGGATGATGGTGAAAACCAAATTTGGCTTTCGGCATTCGGTTTCGAGTTATCCCTGAAAATTCGATTTTTCCCATTTTCGTTTTTGACAAAAATGACTTTTACGTTCTTGAGGAACTTTTTTAATTAGAATGCAGTGGCGTTAGAGATTTTTTGAAAAAATTTTCGAAGTTGAGGTAGGACATAAAGTTGTATATTTTATATGGAAAATATAGTTGGCTATGATATCGTTAAAAAGAGGGTTTTTTTTTGCCATTTCAATGATATACAGGATAACAACCTGAACTACGAAAGCCTATTGATAGGAGAAGGTAGTGGGAGGTAAAATTAAGTGTATCTATTTTAGTAATGTCAACTGTTTGTATGACAGGAATGTCAATGGTTATGTCAAATACTATGGCAAATTATTAAACCACTTTATAATTTCCACTTTTTCATTAATTGTGTATTCCATTAGGATAGGTTAATGGCTCGGTAAAGTATTTGACATAACCTCTGATATTCCTGTCATATAATAAGTTGACAATAGTAAAATGGATACATTTAATTTTAACCCCCACCACCCTCTCCTATCAATAGGCTTTCGTAGTTCAAGTTGTTAACCTGTATATCATGTGGGGTCTTTTCGTTCATTTTCATTGTATTATAGCAAAAAATTAACATTTTCCATTGATTTTCATCATTTCATTACTTTTCGTTAGTAGGCGTGTGTCATTCAACAAAAATTAATCTGTCAGTAGGTTTATAAATAGTTTGAGTTGATTATTTGATTGTTGCTTCACCTTAAAATTATTCATTTGCGATGGCTTATGAGAATTACGGAAAGTATTATATGTTGGAATGCTCTATTCTCAATAATAATAATACTAGGAATTGGGTACCTATATCATGACGACGTGCGTTATCAGTTTTGAAGAAACATAAGTTTAGGCTATACAAAGTGAGGAAACAACAGCAGCTCCTATTGATTGATCCTGAACGACGCTTAGAATTCTGCAATTGGCATCTTCAACAAATTCAGCAGGATCCATCATTTTTTAGAAAAATTATTTGGATAAAGTCTACATTAGCAGTGCCGGAATTTTTAACCGACACAATGAACATTGGCGGTCTGATGTTAACCCCTACCGTGCCCGCGATGTTCAAAATCAGGGACGATTCGGCTTCAGTGTTTGGTGTGCCCTATGTGACGATCGTATTCTGGCATACACCGAATTTATCAATAAAAATTAAATGATCAATGGTTAACAAATGGGTAACGATTAGAATATGTTTCACATGCAGCTTCAGTATTATTATTATTGAGAATAAAGCATTCCAACATATCATCCTTTTCGTAATTTTCATAAGCCATAGCAAATTTATAATTTTAAGCTGAAGCAACAATCTAATAATCAACTTAAACTGTTGTTCCAACTACATGTTCCATATAAAAAAATAGAACTTTATGGCCTACCTCGAATTTCGAAAAATTTTTCAAAAAATCTCTAACGCCACTGCATTCTAATCAAAAAAGTGCCTGAAGAACGTAAAAGTCATTTTTGTCCATTTTCATAAATAGCCGGGATATCGTGATAAAACGGAAATGGAAAAAATCGAATTTTCACGGATAACTTGAAACCGAAAGCCGATAGCCAAATTTGGTTTTCACCATCATCCTTTTCGCGAAAAAACAGATCTAGGATGTGTGGTCCGTTTTTTTATACCTCTTATAGTTACCAAGATCCCCTATTCAAACATCGACATTTGCCCATCCTGTACGTATTTAGTGGGTCGTATCTGTTTTTATCCTCAACTACTACCTACTGACTACAAGTTTTAAATTATAGGTAGAATATGTATCTGTTGCAAATGTACTACGCAATAAAGTAACTGAATGAAGTAATTAACTGAATAATAAATTTCTATAGTTTCAGCATGAAATAGTGAATACATTCCGATAGAATATTCATTCTTTCTATATTCGAAGCGTTAATATGATTCAGATTAAAAAGATAATGGAAAGAAGTTGCTTTTTATATCTTAAACTTTGTTTAAACTAAATTCATCAGCCAAATCGTGAATACATACTATCACACGCTAACTTAAACACATTCAGTTTTATGAACGCAAACAGATATATGTAGATAAATATTATAGATAGTATTGCAATTACAGTGTTGCCGATTTTCGGGCTTGACGACGTTGATATAATGTACCAGGCTTGACAACGTCGGTAGAAATGCTTCTATAGATATACAGCTGGCCCTCTGGCAGAATGCGCCGGAACTAGAGTTGTGTATAGGTTGATATTCTACCGCGTTGTCGGTCCCGAACAAAAAATTGGGAGGAGTCATTTTTAAGCATAACATTGAAAAATAGACCGAAATACATGAAGAACGTTGTCAGACCCGAAAGTGGGTCTGACAACGTCGTCGCGGGTCTGACAACGATTACTACATATAGCGGTTCGGGCCTGTATAAGCGGTTTAACAAATCTATATATATGCATTTAGTACTTATACACCTCCGACTGTTATATAGGTAGGTAGAGTTCGCCTCCGATTTGACGAGTTCGCCTCCGATTTCGGAGGCGAAAGCGTATTTCAATGTTTTCAACTATTTAGCATCAGTAGCGAAGTTCTCTATGCGCTAACGAAATTTTAGTCGGAGGTAAAAATGAGCCAAAAATAGTCATACACATACACTTTAGTTGAATTACTTTGCCGGCAGATGGCAATAATATTTTATACACATAATGTATGCAGGTAGTTATGGACTCCGTACGGTCATAGCGCGAGGTAGCCTCATTTTCTTGGCAACAATGTAATAAGTTTAGGTATCCTGGTTATGGCAATAGAATCGTTTACCTGCTTGATTGCTTAAGCATTACTGGATACGTTGTTAATTGATTTCGTCGGGACATATATAAAACAACTAAACTAGTACTTAAATGCTATTAATTTTGTGAAATATTTTATTTAAAAATTTCGTTGTGAATGTGTAATTGAAGGAACCGAAGTTACTTATACAACCTAAAAGTTATAACTGCATTTAAAATTGTGAAACGAGCCAAATAATTGACTGTGTTGTACTATAACTTTTGTAATAAGCTTACAATTTATTACATTTGCAATACAACTGATTTATTTATAAATTTTATTTATTCCTTAAAAATACACAAAATAATACAAAATAGAGAATAAATGTTTACAAATATAAAGTTCCAAGTAAAAATACAAAATATTGGGAGTACAATACTAAATTTAGAGATCGTTGTTCTGTCGATTGTATATGTTAAATACGAAAGTTTTAATTTTGACCCAATCCAGGTTATTTAAGATTTTCTCGTATTGGTTTTTAAGTTTTTCACACTCAGCCTTCTTGGGAGCCCTTTTTTCTTTAATATGTCGTTTAAAGTGTGAGGTTACAATTTTTTTTTGCTCCATTGTCCATCTAATCCTGTTACTTGTTTTCTTGATGTTTGCTTCTCCTTTATTAGCCGATGGCCCTGCTACTCCATTCTCATCTTCAACACAAGCTTGCGTATTTTCTAGTGGAATATCTTCACCATTTATAGCTCGGGTACTTATCGGTAAAGTAACCTCTTCATTTTCGGAGTTATCATCAGATTCAATTAGTACGTTTCTTGGATCAATGTCAATACTCTCTAGTGTCATGTTTCTATATTCCGCTCCTTTTCCTTTATCAAATAAATTTAACAACTTTGCAACTTTAGCTGTTTGATAGGCGTTTTGTGTTATTTCATAAAATTCTTTATGAGTTTTTTCAGTGTGACCCATAAACTTGGAAAATTGAGAGTAGTCATTTTTGTCTAAATTTATAATTTGCATTAATGTCGCAATCTGCTTTCTTAGTCGGTTTGATGTCATTACTTCAGGATTTTGTATTTTGCTGGATTTCGCAAAGTTTTTCAATACAATATCCCCTCTAACCCATTGGTTAGTAACTCCAGGGTAAGCAAACAAATATCGATTTTGCGGCGGTACTATATCACTTTTTTTGCGTATTTCAAGAAGTAAGTTAATATATTCTTGCAAATTACCAGGGAATAATATTACAATCGCACGACTACCTTTTCCACCTGCAACTATACGTTTATAACTTGATGTTAATGTCTTCTCAGATTCCGATAATTGTTCTAAAAATTCAGTTTGATCATTAGCTGTAAAGTTTTTTAAATAGGAGTCCATTTCAGTATACTGGACATCTCCAATTCTTCTTCGATTAAATAAGATTGTGAGTGCTAATGCCGCATCTACTAATTTCTTATAAGCTTGTGCATCATTCTGATCTCTTTTCAATAAAGCAACACTCTTATTCGCTGCATCTAAAATATGATCTCTAAACTTCATTATATCTTCCGTGAGTGGTAACATAACAGGTTTGTTCCATTTTTTTTTCTGCTAAATCCTTTAAAGCTAAGGAGGAAACTTCATTACTCCATTGACTTTGGACTAGAAATCGAAACCTCTTTGTTCGTTTCAACTTGTCTTCTAAATTTTCGCATTTGAATCCTGGAGTTTCTTTTAACAATAAATGCGTTGTCAGGTCACATATTTGCTGTAAAGTAGTACCTAAGTGCATAGCCAAACTAGGAGCTTTATAGGTTTTCTTCTCTTCATCAAATCCGCTGATAGCTTTTGCACTTAAAACAACGTCATCAAATAAAATAGGATCCAGCATTTCAAAGAAGGAGAATCTGGGATTTCCAATTCGCCTGCGTATTTCAAGCAACAGTCTAGAGCACTCTCTCATTTTATTAGAGCATGCGAGAGAAATCTGTGAGCGTTTATGTTTCTTCAAATAAAATACTCCAAAATGTCGAATCAACGGGTCCATTCTAGCTAAAAATCCTATTTCATCCGATGCCATTCTACTAAAAACTTCGTTTTTTACTCTTAAGGTTGCAGTTACGTTTGATTGATCACTGGCACAAGCTAGTAATGTTTGAGAAGCTGCACGGTGGCGTACTTTTCTTCCAGTATCGTTAAAGGGCTTTACAACACATTTTTTGTAATGTCTTCTTAAATATTTTACTCCGACTATTCGTTTACAATGTGAACATGGTAACTTTTCTGCGTTATACTCTTCGTTTTGTACAAAATTTTCAAATTTGACTTCATATCTTAATAAAGCGAGTATATTTCTTCTCATCTGTCGGCCTTCTTTGGTAGTTTTAGGAAATTTAAGAAAATCTTTGACTTCTTTTTCTTCTAAATGGTGTCTTGATAAATGTCGTTCAAAATTCGTAACGTTTATTTTACAAAATTTGCACACAGTTCTTTTCTTTTTTTGTCTGCCAAGAGCTTCTTCCATATATCGATAATATGGATTTTCTGATCGACCTTTCATAATCTCCGATTGAGAACACTGTGCTGAACTTTCAGGCATGGTAGTCCTTTGTATATTATCAGGCACATTTTTTGTTTCAATATTAGATTTATCATTAAGTGATTCGACATATTTTCTCGGAACACTAATAGTTTCACCATACGGAAATGTTGAGGACTCGTCTGATGCTTCAACGATTGAACAAGTGTCATCATTTGAAAGGTCTCTATTATGTTCTAGTTTAGGAATTGGTGAACTTTTAGATGTTGATTGGCATAATATAGAAGAATTTTTTTCCGTATTAATTTCTTGTATTTTTTCGAATGTATTTTCTGTTTCAGCAATAGATAAATTATCAATTTCTGAATCGATGTATTGTCTCATAACAGTGATAGTTTTACGATGAGTAATTACTGAAGATCCACTTGATGAACCATCAGTTGAAAAACTATCGTTTTTTGAAACCTCTTCATTATGTGCTAATTCAGAAGTAAGTAAACTTATAGATGTTGATGGATGCAATTCATCAGGTTTTACTCTCTCTTTTATTCTTTCTTCTGTGTCGTTTTCTCCCGTTTTTATTGTGCCAAATTCATTATCGAGTAGCCAGTTAACTGTTCTCTCTGTTTTTGTTTCTCCAGGTTGATAAGTTGAATACAAGCATATATCTTCAGTTATTGTTTCTGATGGTTCATGATGTGCAATATCTGTAAATATATAAAAAATTAAAAATGCTGCAAATGCATCAAAAAGGCATGAGGTAGTATAAACTTATTATATTAATTTTAGTTATTGTGTATTATTTACACATACAATCTAAATAAAAATACCCTTTCAACTAATCTACCGTAAATCACAGCTTATTTGATATGTAAATACATGTTATGGATATGTGCTTACCTTCATCCTTTGGGCCACTGGAAGAATTAGGTTCGCTGACATTGTTTTTCCGTACCAGCTCCAGTATCTTCGAGGACCTTAAATGCAGAGGAGCATATGATTGCCTTGCAATATCAAAATATAATTTTGCAGTTAAAAATCTCGAAGTCATAAAAATTCTACGTTGAAATTAAGAAAAAGCAATGTAAACTTAGAAATGAGCCGGAAAGTAAATAAAGTACCTACTATTTGTTAATGTGCGACCATGACATCTTGTTCCTATATTTTATCGTTTTTGAGTTATATTTAGAAAACTATCAACTTTATATTTAGAAAACTATCAACTTTATATTTAGAAAACTATCAACTTTCGAGGAAGTATTTCATCGCCCCGAAGTAAATTTTTACAGAACCACTAGTTGTACAAGAGCATGTAAAACTTGCTATGATACATGGCTGATTATGCCGAAAACCTACGTTAAAAACTTGCTATGATACATAGCTGATTATGCCGAAACCTACGTTAAAAAAATAATTCAATGTTATCAGGGGCAGTGAAAATATTATTTGAAAACAAACAAATAATAATCACTAATTTGTATTATGTAGCTTTATGGACTGCTAGCAAAATTGTTTGGCAGTTTTCATGCTCATACAGTAACAAATAGTATTTCATTTCTTAATTAACAAACAGACAGTAGTTTATGCGCAACATCTTAAAGTAAAGCAATATAATTTAAGAATAATTAATTGTCAATGGCAATAAAAGCCAAATTTGCATTGAAAAATTGTTTAAATTTGACAGAAATTGTTCAGAGCACACTTCCTTTATTTACTGCAAGTGTTTTATTCGACGTAAGTGAGCTACTGCGAAAAGATGTTTTAAAATGTTGTAAATAAAGCTGTGCTGCTTACAGTTGTTTTATTTATGAACGTATTAACTTGCAATTTCATTGATATTAGCAATTTACATTACAGAAAACGTCTTTTATACTTACCGTGTATGATAACTTCTCTTCATCTTGCAATTACCTAATCACAGAACAAAACAAGGGCACTGGTTAAGCGAACAAACTACTATCTGATAATTTTATATATATTTTACACAGGGAAAGTACCGATGCAGCTCATAAAACTGGCAACATGGGCGGAGGCGAACACTACCGTTATATCTCGCAATTTTAAATACAATGAGGCGAATAGGTACTACCTATAATAGGAATTGAAACCGTACGCTATATATGTTTTAATTTTGTATAAATGAAAAATAACATTTCATTACCCCTCTCTGTTTGGCATTATACTTTGGAACATGGGCATCAAACATATGTATGCAACACTGGATTAATGTCTCAAGTTCTGGTGGATGAAAAGACGCCTTATAAACGTATGGAGGCAAAGACGATACATATGCATATATATATATATATATATATATTTTATATGCATACATATAAACTTATGTTAAATAATTATTGTAATGTGATAAACCACAGAATCTTCTATGGACAGAAATTTCTGTTGTGATAAACAATAATGTTGCAAGTTACTAAAATTGCACAATACTATGCCATACATTCTTGTGTTTTCCTTGCCGCAAAATAATGTGTATTTAACTCGATGTTAGTTACCCTTGGACAATAATAATAAGATGTATTATACGTAAAATAAAACGGTAGAATAAATTAAGAAAATTTCTAATTATGTATAAGTACTAATTACTGAAATTATATATAAATGTAAATATTCTCAATTTCGTTACTTTGTAAAGATAAAGTATGAAAGCTGATCATATGATCGCAATGAAATTTCAATTTTAATGCCGTAGAAAAATCTGGAAATATCGAAATAACCACATACAGAGGAGTAACCGTGTATGCATTACATTACACTATAGTTATATTTGTATACTAAATCATACAAATATGCAGCAACTACTGCCATTGCCGACAGCGAGACCTCGACTGTGGATACGACCTTGAATGAGGGGTTATTGCAGGTATGGTATTATCGGTATATCTCGTGGTATAAGAATGGGACAGCACTGTCCAACGATTAAATCGCGCTGGTGTACGTCTAGATTAAAATGTTATGTTAGTATTTAAAGTTGTCTATCTGCAAGTTTATTTGTAGGTAAAGTGGATCTGGCAACTATGTACTAATTTTATATAGTATCGTAATAAGTGCATGTTATTTCATAATTATTTTTGTATGTGTAATGAATTTAGTCGAAGACTGAAATCGTAAAATACTCATTATGAAATTAAATAAAAGTACATCTGTCAAACTTCATAAAGAAATCTTTACAACAACATAACTTATTATGTTTTAATATCTGTAATTATTTGTAATATCAAATACACACCCGGTGTCTTGCCTTTGTTATGCTCGATATACTGCTTATAAAAAAACTTCCAACGGTTGATAATAACTACACAAGGTCGGCAAAGTTTTGAATTTTTAGTACCAAAAATGTAACGTTTTACTATTATTCTGCTGTAAGCAGTAAATTATTATAATTTTGAACGTTTACTCCAAATTATCTGTCTAATAAATTAAATAACTGAAGAAATATTTTAATTTCATTACATTACAAAAAAAAATCGAATTTTCATTTGCGATTTAAAGATATTGCTTTGAATAAATGAAATACTCCACTATGATCCACCAATGTTAACACACATTATTTATATCTATTTCAGTAGCGTAGCAAAAATATTCTAGAAAAAACTGAAATGTTGAGAAAAAAATGTATACAATAACTATCATATATATTTGTATACATATTCACGTTAATCCTGTTACTTAGGGAATAGACATAAAATAAGAAAGCAAGACAATTTGGAAATTACTATATTGTGAAATACCGAAAGAAACATATATATCAGAAAATATATCATAATTAAATGGAAAAGCAACTACAAGTACGCTTTCGAATCAACAAAGTTGCATTGTAATAATACTATAATTTTCTTTTACCTGCCCATTCACGGTAACTGTTATCTCCTCACCTCTATATGCTATATTCAAGACATTTAGTTTATATAAAATAAACAATTAATAATTAATGATTTGTTAAAAAGTACTACAAAATATAAACGATTATCTTTTTTATATTCCTGACGTTTCAAAATTGCCACTTAAATATTTCATAATTTTTATTGGATATACTATTATTGCCAACTGAAAATCCTTAGAGAAATGTCAAAGCACTCGTCAACATAACCTAGAAATAGCACTTTTTAGATCATTTTTAGGTATCTTGACTGATCGCAAAAAAAGGGGCACCGTGTTGAACTCAGTAAAACATCTACTTTCCATTAAATTACATATGAATAAGTACTCAATTCGGTGGTCTACATACGGAAGTCTGAAGAATACAAGCTTGTGTAATGCTTATACTTTTATCATTTTAACTTAACCAGTTCCAGTGGAATAGTAAATAAAATTATTGTCGCTAACAGTACGTATTTAAAATAATTTTAATTAAAAACGGCAACGGCAATAAGTTCAACAACTTGTATTCCCTGATTTGAATCCAACAAAGATACTTCCATTACTACACAAGACATTATAGGTATACATCTACATCAATCCGCATTCAAACGTGGTGTAAATATGGATCGTATGCGATTTCCAATTTTTATATATTATTTGATTATTATTGACAATTCATCGTTGCGGCCACTCAGTAAACACTGACTTGCGGTGTTGCCATGTAAATCAGTACTTCATTTTCATATATTTTTTCCGGCAGAGTCCGCCACATTATGGGTGCTGTAATTTTAATTTTTACTTCACGTTTTTCTCTTTTGTTTGTTTTTAAACTTCTCTCAAATTTGGCCAAGACATACAGAATTAATTAATAAATTTTTCTACAAAGCGTTTTTTTAGTTTTTCTGCAAATACCTCTTTCACTTTTTAATTATTGCATTATATCAAAAAATCGTTCTGTACCTCTATTTTATAAATGTTAATTAATGTATAAAAAAAATAAAATTAATTAAATTTCGTATTTCTTTCAAGTAATTTGTGAAATAAAATTGGTCAAAACTAGGCAACCTGCCACACGCCATAGCGGACTCTTAAAACAATGTTGTTTTGCGTCAACACAATTTCCTTAGAAAATAATATTCTTGTGGTAACACTATATAGTTTTGCGGATATACAAATACGGGATTGTTTTGAACTGAAATAGTCTGTTTTAACTCAAGATCATATTTCTCTGCGTGTAGCTGCTATTGCTGTTGAAACGTACGTGCCTACTCAGACAGCGTCTATAAGATGTCTGAGTCCGATATTCGGGACGTTTTATGGATGTCTGTTTACGCCTGAAAAACGTCCATAAGATGTCGTATAGACATCCGATGTTACAAATGTCAACGTTTATAAGACATCGTTTTAAAACGTCTTATGGGTATCTGTTTTGGACATGTCAGACATAATTGTCTAGGCTTTCAATGTATTCAAAATATGCACTAGATAGCGCCCGTTTAAGTCAACAGTATTGATAAATATACCTACCACAATCGTCTTATTGAATGACTTGGTATTTCAATTACTTGTAAACTAACTAAAACTGTGAAAATGACTAAATGAAACCAGAATTAAACTCAAACGCTGTCAAATCAAATAGTCAAACCGAGTCGATCATCGCCATTTAAATTATCGCATAGTTTCGAAGACGACGTGAATTCCCGCGCTGATGTATGTGATATGTTAAAGTAAACGCTGATTGGTTGAATGTAATGGTTGCATCGTATACTTTTGAAACGTGAACACAATCTCAAGTACACTTAGAATGATTAAAATGTTTCACATTTTGTCGAATTTGTTATATAAAACATCAATCTAAATGTGGGTTTTAGACTTTGAGAAACGTCTTATGAATCCCATAAATGAACATCCGAGGGACGAAAACTGCGTCCATAAAATATCTTTTTTATATCTTTAGGCGTTCAGGCATAATACAGACCTAAATAAGACATCCATAAGATGTCTTGTGCTGTCTGGGATATGCACGTCAAAAGCTATAAAAAAATTATTATTATTATTAAAAATAATATGAGCGTCAGTTTATTAAAATATGACGAAGATGTTATAGTTGTCTTAGCATATGATGATATGCAAAGAAAGAAACCAAGATTCTGACGAATTCATAACAATCATAAAGAGACATTTATGAAGTGTCTATATAGTGCAAAATCCTATGAGCTAATTCATTTATTAGAGTTTTATTGAAATATACAATACAGCATTATAGAGAATTAAAAAAAAAACTATAAAAGAAATTGGATCCAACGATGATTCATGGCGCCATGTATATTTATAATTTGTAATCGTCATTGCAAAGAATTGATTCAGGCAAAAAAATTAGATTTGCAAGACAGCAATAATAGCAATTACTATATCAATTGACGATAGGCGCCGGGGTTCAATTCTCTGGAGAGACGGTGACATTTTTTCAGAGAGTTTAATCCAGGATCGACTTGCTATTCGCTGTTGGGAGCAAAGTGATTAACAGCGCGCATCATAAAAGGCGATATGATGCTGTCACAAAGCCATTTGAACACAACTTACACACACCAAACTACACCGCAAGAGTTGCATTGACAGCCAGACAAGCGATACAGCTTACGGAGTCACTGCAACTAAGCACCCACCACACATTAAAAAAAAATTATGTTATAAACTTTTTTATAATTATATTATTTTCATTAGTTTCAGTATTTTTAGTTAAATATTTATTCATATAGTTATAAAACCGCATTTCATTTTACTTAACAGTCTAATGTTGCATATTACCAAGGCGCGAGTTTTAAATTTCCCACAAAAAGCTCCACAAAGATGGCAGTTTTTCTTCACGTTTTCGCCGTGGTGGGGACTTACACTTACCACAGAATAAACCAGAAAGGACAATTATGAGTAGAGATGTGCTTAGTAGTTCTTTTCAGTGAACTAGTTCCCGCGAACTATTTCACTTTTGCGAACTAGTTCAGTGAACTAGTTTGTGAACGAACTAGTAAGCAAAATCATTCCTTCCCATTCACGCATTCACTCGCTTGCCTCGTTCACCAGAAACAAAATTGATTCGCAGCGCCCGTATCCGCACGTGTCCTTAAGCATTCTCATAGGGCTATAACGCTAAATGAGGTAAACAGATGTTTATATACAATCATAATCCTTTACAGGTGTTCAAGAACAGACTAAATAATAAATTGAAAAACACTGGCAAATATAATAACCCGCTATATCTAATACACAAATACACGTAATCATTCAAAACATCAAAAATCACAAATATTAAACTAGGGTCTATCAATCTACCGATACATGTTAGGCACATGCGAACTGCCCGCTTTATGTGTTTTGCTGTTTCGGCATGAAACCTTAATAGTTCGGCCGAACTAGTTCATTTCGAATCTGTGAACTAGTTCTTTTAGTTCAGCTCAAAGAATAGTTCTTTTTAATAGTTCGTTCACGAACTACACATCTCTAATTATGAGTCGATTCCCAGAAGTTGAGGATGGTGCCGGATGTACCCTCTAGAAAATATGACCGTCTTTGTTATTGTTGTGGGTTAGAGTTATATAGGTAGTCGGGATTATTTTTAGATAATGTATTTGTTGCGGATATCTGTTAAATAAAACGTTGTTGGCTTGGAACTTACTTTGCGTATGATTAGAAATTTGTTGGAACAAATACAATGAAATTCGTGCCAAACATATTCAAGTCATGGCGGATCTATTCAAGGTCATCTAAATCTTTACCTGCACATACCCTCTCCAGTTGTATATGTTGTAATGTTGTTAGCTTTGTTTTGGAGTGATTTCAAAGACTGTGGGCTCGTAATAACAATTAACATCGGTATCACCTTACACCACAACTTTGATTAATTATTCGGGACACGTGTTTCGAAAACGCAACGTTCGAAACGCAATTGTTAGCTTTGTTTTGGTTCGTAAATCTCAAGATGTTATAAAACTGCGCCGGACAGAATGCGTAGATGCAAAACATCTTGAATTGTTGCGGATATTTACGGATTTGTACAAAACCTAGAACGAGTACCTACATACCTATTTGCTCGATTGTAGTGTCATCTGCACAAGATAAATGTCTACTAGTTTTAGAATTGTCTAGAATCTAGAATATACAATAAAGACACGATATACAGATTATCAATATTTAAAATGAATGAACGAATTTATTTTTCGAAACCAGAACAAACCGACAGTATAATCGGTACCCTTTCGGTACCTACCGGTGACTAGCCAAAGCGCTAACTGAACACGACTTATTTCTGATTGGTTTGTGAACCAACCTAACCTCGGGAACTTGGGAAAGCTAACCCAACTTTCTTGTTAAAAAGAATAGCATGGTGTGAGCGCATTAATTGTCCACATTCCATTTATAGAAGTGTAAATTCACAGATTAGATATTGGTGAAAGTAAAATGGTAATGGAGAACAACTGTTAAGAAGTTTAATTGAAAGTAAAATTACTCAAGTAATAACAAATATCAAGTATGTATAAAACGGAAGAATCAGACAGTAGTGACTATGGAGAAGATATGCTGGAGATGGTTGACCAGCACGACTTGGAATTTTTAAAAGATGCTATTAAGAATAAGTCATATAGTATTTTGAAGAGAGTTAAGCATATCAAGTAAGATTATACTTAATGTGTCAACATTCAATCGTCTTTTTGTTGAAAAACAGTTTTAAGAAACCTGCAGACTGGTATAAGTTATTTACAGTAACAAATATATTACATTAACATAATTTATCTGTTACCACATATTAACGTTGATTAGTAAGCAATGTTGCTTTGGTATTTTCTAAAATAATATCGATCACTTTTCTAATTCTACAGTTATTTTTGTAACTTCAGTATACTGTATCAGTTTAATTAATTTTTCAGTATATTAATGTGCAAAATTGTACTGATTGCGAATAAAGTAGGGTAAACAGCAAAACAAGTTTTATGATGAACAAAAAGATAATCATACGAATTTTGTGCAATCACTTAGGTCGTTGATTGAAGGAATACATAAAGATGCGCAATCTATGACAGTTGACAGAAATCTCAGATCCCTTAAATGGAGATCTAAGATTTCTGTCAACTGTCATAGGTTGCGCATCTTTATGTATTCCTTCAATCAACGCTTAGGTGTGGTTATGCTATAAAGTTATATAATTCTACAAATAAATTTATCATTATTTATTTATACAATTTATACATTCTGCTGTTAATAATTTAGCATGGTCTGTGGGATCTTCAATTCATCTTAATTATGATACATGTTATAAACAGACCTACTAATAGTATTGCATTAACTATGTATTAGATTAGTTTATAAGGTGTACCTAAATTAACTATACATTTCTACATCCAAAAACCTTAAGATGTTATTATAATGTGGTTGGAAATTTGAAATAAAGTAATTTTTGCCAATAACAATCATATACGAGAAATCATAATATTCTAAGAAAATAGAATTTTCTTATTGAATACATTACTTAAATTACTTATGCTTCATCTACTAGTGCATAATTGCTTCTAACTATTATGCTAACAATTTCTTTTTTATTATTTATTCTGAAATATTATCATAGGCAATGGTTGCCTACTTGAAAGCTCTTACCAACCACTGATAATAGAAATGTAAAGAACAGTATTGTATTTAACTAGTTAGTCTATTTATTTTAGAGGTAGTACAACTGCTAAAAAAAGAAAAGTGGAAAAGGATGACAGTTTTGATACATTGGAAAATGTATATGCAAATCAGCTGGAAGAACCACAGCATGTTAAATATTTACTTCCAATTAAAACAAAAGAAGGAGTTATTGCTAGATCATTTGTAGCTAATAATGAAATAGAAAGTACTGAAAGTACAATAAGTAACGAAAAACTAACAAGCAATGACGATGATGAATACGTATTGGACTATGACGATTCTATTGTACCACAATCTATGGCTGGACTTTTAGCACATTACAGTCATTTGCTTAGAAATAAAAAGGTTCATATTGGTTATTTATGTTCAAATCTATTAGAGAATCCTGAAGAAAGGATTTGAATTTCAGAACATTATTTAAAATATTGGACGATGAAGCAGTAGAAGCATCACTATCTATTAAGAAATTAATTGTAGTTTCGTTACTTGAAGTATTCAAAGACATATTACCATCTTATCAAATTAAACTCCAAGATACAAAAAATGTGAAATGTAAGTCTAAATTTCTCTTGTATTTGTATTGAGACACCTATCATACTCTTATTTTAGTGAAGAAAGATACTTTAAAGTTGCAGAAGTTTGAAGAAGTTTTATTGCAATATTACAAGAAATATTTGCAAAGATTGGAAAAATTCTTAAAAGTTCTATTTCGAAAGCAAAATGCTACAGGACAGACTCTTGTGGTATGTATTATTAAATAGCGATAATTCATTGATTATAATCGTTTGAAAATATTCTAAAAACATGGAAATATTAATTTCAATAATATATAAAAAACTAGTTGTTAATTCTTGTTGTTTGTTTATATCATTTCACACACGTAAACATTTTTCTTAGTTTTGATTATTGTCGTCTATACTTTGAGGAATCTAAATTGATCATAACTTCTGAAATACTCTGTATAACTCAATGAAACCTATATTGAAAGTATGAGGAAGATGCGCTTAATCTAAATTCGAAATGATATACATACATGTTTGGCATTACCCTGGCAATATGAAACACCCTGTATATATGAAAATAATTTTAAAGTACATATGTAGGTTAAGACTGTCTATGATTTTTATACATAACGTTTTTTGATATCCTTAATATTAATGAATATAATCAGCTTTACCGCACTAACGCATCACCCTGTAGATAAGACAGTAAGGGGAAGTTGGTATTCTATTTATTTACATTTTCTAAAATCTATTTTTTTAGGAAGAATTAAAGCTAGGCGAAGTTGCCCTACATGCCATGTGTGATCTATTAGTAACACATCCGTATTTCAACTTTTCTGTAAATATCGTACAAGCTGTAATTCCATTACTTAATCATAAGAAAGCTTCTGTTAGACAAACCATATCGTTGGCATGTAAAACAGTGTTTAGAGAAGATAAGAAAGAAGAAATAACATTAAAAGTAAGTATATATTGCAAATTTGAAGCGTTATCATTGGTAAATATGCATCTATAAAACTATATACAACTTTGCTTCATCAGATACTAAATTTATGGCTGTAACAAAATTCTGGCGAAATGTTAATGAGTGTACAGCGTAGTACAGATTATATACAAATTTGCCAGCAAATTAATTAGTAAACCGAGTTTTACCGATTTTAGTGAAAGCCACAATATCGTTCCTAGTAACATGAATTAAAATGTTATTGAAAATCCCACAGCTTTAATGGAGATTTGAGCGTTACAGCGCTACGTATCGCACGTGTAGAGGTTTGAGTGTGCTATATTTATTAACATCTATAAAATCATTTAAATTTTACGTTCAAATATAAGTACCTAATTGGTAGCGATGCCATCTGCTACAAGAGCTAATCCTGACAAGAAAGAAAATTAGTGAATTAAAAGAAGTGATTTCTTCCATTGTTAAAAAGGAAACTGACAATTTACTAAGTGTAATAAATGAACAAAAAATTGATGTGCAGAATCTAAAAGAAAGCAATATTGCGTTGATTAAATTATTAACGAATAAATATACGGCGAGTTGTGTGCTTGAAAATCTGAATATACACGATCCTCGGAACCCAAGAAACCCATTTCTTTGGCAAATGTCGTCATAAACAAAAAGCCTGGACAACAAAACATAGCACTATCGTCTCCAGATGCGTTTTCGAAAATGTAACCCAAACAACCCGATCCGATCGCTAATATCACGTGACAGATTACAGGTATTTTCGAACGTTAAGATCACAACACAGATTGCTATACGCTACATAACCTAAAAGTGTTGTATGGTGTGGTATCGTTTTATCTCAGATTGTATTAATTTATGTCGACAAAGTAGAATGGCAATGATAGACAATTTTGGATTTTGGTTATGGATGGTTTATAGCTCACAGTCACTGTTGCCCATCTGTCTCCAACTATCAGCTGTGTTTACATCGTGTATATAAACAAACGATTCGTACGATATCCACCAATATCTACATTGCGCATGCGGATCCTTACTTACCCCGCTCCGCTAGTAGCGTAACTTTACAGTGATCTGGATTGCTGATCGATTCACATTTTCAATCGAGGTTACACTGACCGGATTATATAAATGAACGGCTGGATCGCTATTTGACGTAACCCGATTACATTTTCGAAAACGCTTCAGATATACAGTCGCGGATTGAAACAAGTAACCACGTTGTCGGAGCCGATAAAGCCCGATGGACACATACAAGAAAAACTTTAAAAGTTAGTTCTCTCGTCGATTCATATGAGTTGAAAAAAGCACGCTGCAATTTACAAGTCCAACTTTAAAAGTCGAAACTGTACAAGTAAAACTGGTACATGCAGTATTTTTCTTGACAAGTATGAAAAAGCTATAAGTCGCGCATCCGCAATTCGTCAGAACGCATATATACAAACTGAAAAGAAATAAAATCGAATACTTTACATTAAAAACTTGTTTTTGTATACGGACTTGTAAAGAAAACTTTTAACATAACTTTTAAAGTTTTTGTTGTATGTGTCCATTGGGCTTAAGGCTTCTGCTGAAGAAAGTGATGGCAAATGGTCGGAAGTAGTTAAAAGAAAGAAGAAATTTAAAAAGATTAATGTAGTAGTGGGAATCAACAAAGCTAATACAGATATTATAGGTGTGGCAAAGTTCTGCCATCTTCGTGTTTATAGACTCGCACCCGATATGCAAGCTAACCAACTATCTGAATATCTAAAATCAAAAAATATTACTGATATAACATGCGAACCAATGACAAGTAAATTCCCGAATGTTTACTCATTCAAAGTGTCCGCACCTGCAAAATATTATGAACACTTAATGAATCCAGAAACCTTTCCGGATGAGGTTTGTGTGAATCGATTTGTTCAGCATCTGTACAAACAAGAGCGCGCAACTTAGGTAATACCCGCGTACTGCATCAAAATATCAGATATATAAATAACAAAATAAGCCATCTTGAGTTTATTTTGAAATCTCACTGTGTTGATGTGTTGTTACTATCGGAACATTGATTGAGTGAAAGTCAATTAAAAGCGGTTTCATTACTTAAATATAAATTAACACCATTTTTCTGTAGACCTTTGAATTAACACGGTGGAGTTTCCATATATGTATGTACATGACGGTATTGAAGTTCATTTGAGAAAAGACATTTGTAATTTATTTATTTCAATTTTCCGGCTTCCGATACTATTATATTTTTAAATTTTCTGACATCACTGTTAGAAATAATTGCTTGTGAAGGAAAGTTCATTGTGGTGGGGGGCGACTTTAACATTAACTTTCTTGAAGCTTCCTCTCTACAGTGTGCTTTTCTAGATGTATTACATTCATATAATTTAAGTACCACTATTGATGTTCCTACACGCATATGCTCTACTGCTGCTACTTGTATTGATAATTTTTTAATAAATTTGCCAGTCGATTCATACAGCAGCCTGTCTTTTGACTTTAATTTGTTTGACCACTTTGGCCAACTACTAACTATTTACGTTCCATCTAATACTTCTCATCCTGTTTATATTTACATTAAATTGCTATTCCATTGATGACTATTTAAAGGGGAATACTCTGTAATATTTAATGTGTTCGGTTCCTCTGTAACTGTGATGTGACGTTTTTTTGTGTGGATGTTTTTTGCCATAGTTCAAAATAAAGATTATTATTTTTTATTATTATTAATGTGACTTCGTCAAAAAAAACAAAATTCCTTACGGGGAAGCTTACTGTTTGATGATCGTATTTTTTCGAAAATTCGTAGAGAATTGTGTTAATTGTGATTGGCGCTCGTTACATTTAATTAATCAATTTTTAGTTATCTAGTTAATGTGTAAAATGTTGATCGCTCATTTTTGTATGTTTATATTTTGTGCCTGTTTTCCGGTAGTCGCTTGCAGGGCAAATATTGGCATTGGGAAAACATAAATAAAGTAACTTAAGACGATAGTATAGCGTTTTACGAGTTTTTGCAGTCTATTTTTTAACATATTATTATCAATTATTCTAATATTTTCGAAGTTATTTTAGAATTTCTTAAAGAAATATCCTTAAAAGTAGTGCTAATAAACGTTAGATTTGATGTGTAAAATACTCTGCACTACGAAGTACGAATATCTTATCATGGGACTATAATACGAATTAAAAACGTTTTACATTTATTTGTGCCTTTTCTCAAGACTAATTTTTAATGTGACATCGCTGCAATGTTAGCAGTACATTTTAGTTTAGATAATCAGGTTTAAAAATGCTTATATTATTTTATGCACTTATCAGAAATGCAAATCTAGTAGATCTTATACAGGGTGGGGCATTAGTGCGAGGAAGTCCAATTACTTCTGTCTTATTACTTATTATACTTATTACTTATCAGAGAAATGAGAAAATGTTAAAGATAAATGTTGAAGCGCACGGGAGGTATAACCTAAAAATATATTTAACTATACAGGACGTCAGATAAAGACAGGGTAAACTAAACTTACTTTATTTTAAATGGAACACCCTGAATATTTTTACTGTTTACGAGTCTTCTAGGTCTTACCACTATTATAATATAGGGTTTTGCTATGTTATTCAGTTTACTTTAGAAGATACGGGAAGTTTTGGATGAATTTAAGAACAAAGTTGGCGCCTGCTACCGTACTACGGCTTCCACATAAAATAATTCATTTGCGCTAGAAACATTTCTAATATGATCTCCTTTCATCAGAAATTATTTATTTATCGGCGTATTCAATATTTATATGCAGGGTGAGTAATAACTTGGAATGTTTATTCTCTCACCTATTTCAAATGGAACACCCCGTATTTTATTATTGAAGAAAACTCCTCTCTTCACGAACTTTATTATTTATTAAACATTGCGTATAGCTGAATGTGATAGTTTTTGAGTTATTTGCGTTTCTATAATGAAAACATGATTTGAAACAAAATTGGTTTTGATTTCAATTGGTTCACCGTGATGCTGAGCTAAGAAATAATTTATATATATAGCCCTCCATGCGCTTCAACTTTTATCTTAAGGCGAGATTTCGGCTGGCAAATGCAAGCAGTAAACGACGTTGCTTCATAGACAAATTTCTCCTTTATTGATAGATATATTAATCTGATTTTTTTTGTAGTCACAAAGAAACAATTATTATTGAACTGTACAGACTCCTTTTCTATGTTTTTCATTAGGGGATTCTTATAAAAAATCGCAAATATTGTTGAAATTAGACAATTTCAACAGATTATTATTCAGTGTGTGGTAAAAAATAAAGCAAAATATTTCTGTACAGTTCTAGAACTGACTTTCATTTATTTTATAAAAAATACCCATAGCTCTAAAAAATTCTGTAATTGAGTAATACGTCTAAGAAAAACATCTTGTACCGAAAAATTTGCAAGGATCGCCGCCTAGACTTGTGAGGGGAATACGCTCCCACTTAGGTCCTTCTCATTGGACTAGGCCAATTCCGTCTCTCTTTCGCGGCTGGAAAACACGGTGCTTGCGCGGTGAATAGTGCGGTTTTTTTATATAGTCTGTCTAGTATTGAATATTATACGAAGTTTGTGACAATTATTGTGTGGTTTGTTTATCGTTTTTTGGAATAATTTTTCTAGACAATGGGTAATTTTACAACAGAAACAAAGACATTCGATAATCAATTTTTTTTTGTTTTATTTTAATTTCCAATATCCATTTTTTCTTATAGAGAGTTAATTTTTGTTTCTTGTGAAAAATACTGTTATCTATTTTTTAAATGTATATGCCTATTAGAGATTAATGTTTTGTTTTGTTACCATATTTATAGAGAATTTGTTTTTGGTTTTGTACACATTTTATTTAACGGAAAATATACGTGTATGTTTTATTTACTTATATCACCCTTTTACTTACTCACTTTCATTGAAAAGAGAAAAAAAAACAAAACAAAACGGAACGATTAATATGAGGGCACAAAAGTTTATACGGATCTGGTGACGTTTAAGCGGCCGACTTCTGCCAAATATGTTCTTTTAGAAAAGAATCAAAAAGAAAAAAGTATGCCTCATCCTAAACATTCTCTGTTTTACTCATACCGTAATTAAATATATTTGTTTCATTCTCAAGAATAAATTTATTATTATTTTTGTAGGACCTAACTGTACTATCTTCGTTCCAGAATAAGAACGAGTGATTCAAATACCGCGGCGAAAATCTACTTATTTTTGAGGGATGTTGGCAAGTTCAATATTGAAAATAATGTATGCGATATCGGTCATATTTCTTTACTTTTTAGTATGGAAGTACGAGGGAGCGTTTTTATATTCGCGGAATGGGGGATAAGGGGTGGAAATAAAAAACCAAATTATTTTTCTTTTTCAATATATTCATCTGCAAGACGGATACATTTTTCACATCTTTCAATTAATTTATTTATACCCTCATAAAAAAATGATTTCTCTTTATCTGCAAAATACGCCGAAACTGCCTCCTTGACTTCATCATCGGCAGTAAAGTTTTTACCCCGCAGCTCTTTTTTCATTTTCGGAAACAGGTAATAATCACTCGGGGCCAAGTTTGGGCTGTAGGGTGGGTGATTCACAATTTCGTAGCCCACCTTATGCAGGGCAGCTAACGCAACGCGGCTCTTTTGGACGGGCGCGTTGTCGTGCAAAAGCAGCACACCTTTCGTCAATTTTCCCCGTCTTTTCTCTTTAATGGCTTCTTTTAGTCACTCTAATATTAAAGCGTAATATTCTCCGGTTATAGAAACACCTTTATCTTTATAATCAATCAACAATATTCCTTCCGAGTCCCAAAATACCGTTGCCATGAGTTTCCCAGCTGATTGTGACACTGTAAATTTCTTGGGAGGTGCTGTGCCATTTTTATGCCACTGCATGGAGTCTTGTTTGGACTCAGGTTCATAATGATGAACCCAAGTTTCGTCTCCGGTAACAATTCGACTCAATACACCATCCTTGTCTTCATTACAGAGGTCCAAAAATGCACGCGAACACTACGCGCTGTTACTTGGTTTATGTTACTTGGTTGACGATAGCTCAAAGACTAACTGTCTAATAACAATGAAACTTCGTATTTATACTAATTATGAGTCGCTGCACAGGCCACGCCCCCAATGCGCCTAATCACCCCCCTACAACCCGCTCATTCCGCGAACATAAAAACGCTCCCTCGTATAACCTCTCAACGATTTGTATTTTTGTTCCATTATTATAACATTTTCCCGTTATACTTAAAATATTATGATATAATTATATGAGGAACAAAATTATTATATACATACTTATTTATGCACCTAAATTATTTTAAACTGCGTAAACTGAGTTTTGGCGCGGTATTTGAATCACTCCTTATTCTGGAACGAAGTATAAATAACTTATTATTTATTTTTCCTGATTTTTGAATCCATTCATAATCACCATAGAAATAATACTCTACACCGTGTGACATATGTTTTAACTTGTATTGTTAGGAAAACAAAAAAAGTACAGATTTATCACTCAGCCTTTTGAAGACATAAACAAAAACTAAAAATGAAACCTCTCAATATAACTAACTTTTAGGTGCAATCAATTAATCTCTCTCTAAATTTATTTTAAAACGTTTTTCCTGCGTTTTTCTTAAATGTACATAGAAAACATCTAAATTATTCAAATCGACAATAGAAACATATTCGTAAAACAAATCTCGTTTTACATATTCGCTCGTTGACAGTGTTCTGGATTGGAAGGGGAAACACGTGGTGCATCTGTACTCCCCTATTCTCCGTTCGAATCTGAACATGCGGTCGGTCGAAATCTCGCCTTAATAACATTTTCTCATTTCTCTTATAATACAGTAGTAATTGGTCTTCCTCGCACTAATGCCCCACCCTGTATGTACAGCGTTAAACAAATTACATATTCCACACGGAAAATAATTACATTAAGAATATATATAAAATTATTTTTAGTATGCATGCATCATAAACCAATTAAAACACACTCATAAGCGTGCATAATCGGGCCTTTTTCGCACGGCGTGCCTATAAAGGTTGCTTGGTAACAGCCAATCGCAAGCGTTTAATAGTCCAGTGAAATGTCAGGAAATGTCAAATGACATGGTACATGTCATGTATTGAAATTATTGATTTGATTTCTTCTAATTAAAATTATTGTTGCATTTATACTAAAAAATATCGTATGACACTCGTGCATAATTAGCTTTTAAAGCACTCGTAACGTTAAAGCCACTCCGCTTCGCGTCGTGGCTTTAAACTCGTTACTCGTGCTTTAAAAGCTTGATTATGCACTAGTGTCATAATATACTATTTTCATATGCATACATTTGTCTTTTCTATTACTAAACATTTGGAAATATAATATATCCAATACATTTTTTCAAAATATACCAACATAACCTTAATACATAAATCCTTTTTAATATCGATATGAGACAGTATCACATTGGGGATGATAGAAGAGTAAAGTTATAGTAACAGCACTAAAATGAAGCTAAAATTGATGTGGCGTCCTGTTTCATGTTTTCTTTTTTTTTATGATTGTAGTTTATTCAGATTTTCTTATTTTACACTGGTTATGTAGTTTGAATTTTGTTATATTTTATTAATTCTTTCTTTTGATTATTTCTATATTTCAGATTCTAAGAGTACTAAACCATTATGTAAAAAAAAAGCTCATAATGTAAGACCAGATGTGCTTGAATTACTACTACATTTAAAAATAAAAGACGTAAACATAGATCAACAAAAGGAAAATGAAATTAAGCAGAAAACAATTAAATCGCATAAGCATAACGTTTTGAAAATGTCTAAAAAGGAAAAGAAGGTAAATTAGTTATGTAGTAATTGTAAAAGATTCGATTCTATATACAGTAGTAGACAAAAAAGTAGGTGTATACAGAATAATCCAGAATTTTGTTTATATGTTGGCTGAGTCATTACATATTTATGTTTTATGCATTTTAATAGCTTGGTATAATTAAAATAAAACAATTCATTGCATGAAAGGTAAACAGCTTATTATGTTGTGTCAAAAAAGGACATTAAACTAATTTTGGCTTGGACATAATAATAGGTGTGAATATTTTTTACATACAAAATGGAATATTTTTTTGTTACATAAAACTATATGTATGAATTTTTTAATATTTTGTAGCACAACCTTTATTCATGAGGACTGCTACGCATCGTCTGAGCATTGAATCTACTAGATGCGCACATTTTTCTGCTGGAATAGAATACCTGCATTTCATGACAGGTTCCCACAATTCTGTTTTGTTTTTAAATTATTTGTCCAACAATGAGTCCTTTACGTACTTCCAGAGGTTTTCTATAGGGTTTAAGTCGGACGACTTAAAACGTTCACCTTGTTTCTCTCAAACCAATCCCTAACACACTTGGAAGTATGTTTAGCGTCATTGTCTTACTGGAGTTTCTAAATTATGGGCATGTTATCGTCTACATACGGATACAGAACGTTGTTTAAGATGTCTCCATAAATTTCTTTAGTCATAATTTCTTCAATTAGATATATCGGACCTACACCGTACCAAGAAAAATATGCCCACACCATACTACTGCCTCCTCCATGTTTCACTGTTTGCGTTGTGTACCTAGATTCAAATTCTTTATTCGGTAGACGAACGTATCTTCGACCATCAGACCCAAACATTAAACTTGGATTCGTCACTCCCTGCACCATATTCTACATGCCCTTTCGAAAACTCGAATCGTTTTTTGATATTTTTTTGTTTAAGCAAGGTACTTTGGCAGATCTCCCATTTAAATTATAGCTCTGCAATCTTCGTCTTATTGTGTGTGAACTGATGTTCGTTCTAATTTCGTTTAAAATATTTACTGAGGATAGAAATGGGTCCCGTTTCGCTAATCTAACGATATAGCGATCTGTTTCTCGAGTAGTTTTTCTAGGCCTGCCCCTGTTTTCAGTATTTTTTGTGCAGTTTTAATGTATTCGTAATCATATTCTCCGAACGGTTTGTATGTTTTGAAATTTCTTTGATTTCATTTTCGCTACAATGTGGTTTTCTCTCCATTTTAGCTGTTAATATTAATTAAGTATTTTTTTATTTCTATATAAATAAGATTAAAATTGTTATTAGATCGTTGATTTTCCGGTGCAAAGCATAAATTTAATGATGATTAATTATAGTGCTTTTTTGTTGTCAAAGTGAGACACCTCTTTTTATGACCAACTGCAGTGCAACTGAATACCGCATATGGGCTTTTCGCTGATATACAATCGGGGAATTTCCTTCTATTCATTATAGCATACTAACTTGCATCAGATGTATTTATCGAAGATACCAATAGATGTCATCTGTGTTACATAATAATATGTAATATATATAACTTAACTAGTTCACACCTAGTTTTTCAACTAGGTGTGAACTAATTTTGAGTACATTAATGAATGTATTATTTTATTGAATTTAAAATATAACATCAAACTATAGACATTTTTAAAAACTCAGTTACTTCTTAATCGCAACATTGTATACTAAACATGTAAAATTTGATATTTAACTAGTAAAGATAATAATACAAATATTAATTGCAACTTCGCAGAGACATTTTTATATTACAGATACTATTTGTAATGTACTAGTAAATTTCATTTTTGTTTACTTAATGATATGTACTTTATTTAAATTGAAAAGTATTTATTACTTTATTAATGTGCTTATTAAAGAATGACTCATGATTTCCGCATCTGTTATTTATTAGGATTAGGCCAAATTCCTGATATACAGGATGTAAGTGGTTTGAGTGCCACAAATGTAATGTAGTGTAGACTGAACGACACTGAGCAGAATACCTTGATAAATTTTTAGCCTGTCACCTACGGTTTCCAAGATAAGTAAATACTTAGTTACCAGAACTTGGCAACGCTGCGCTTAAAAAAGTTAAATGTTCTTGGACGGAGGACTTGCCGCGATTACAATAATTAACAGCATGTCGTGATATTACCGTGTAGTATAACGCTCCATCGTGCTAACACCAACACTTTAGACACTACTAACTTCAAAGTATTTTGTCAAATAATTCACTAAAATATCGTTTGACGTAACTTAGAGCATTTGTATTCATACTGAAACGAAATAAACGACAGCAATCATACGGCTTAATTGTACGAGGCAGTTTATTCTTTAAAAGTGCAAGGTCTGCAATTTTCTTATCGTCGCCGCAGCCTTCAGCTGCTGTGACACACATCTGTTTGTATAAAGTTACGGTAGGTCATGTTTCAGCATTGCCAAAGCTATAGACGTTTTACATGTACTTCGATTTCTATTTTTTTTTATTTTAACTTAGATTGTAGAACAAATTTCTATAACATTTTTTTCTTTGTATTTACGTGATGAGTCCATTGTAAAATTCACACTTTAAAATACTTATAACTGCCTACGATAGCGCGATTTAAAAGTTTGAACTTTGCTTTTGTTTTTCTGGAAAACTATTTATTTTAACACCTACTTCATAATAAACTTTTTTAATCCTATTTACTTGCTCTATATGCTGGGAAAATTTTGGCAGTCAAACTCCTAACTACTGGACTAAATGTTATATATGGTTGCGTAGTTTCAAAAATGACTTTCTATGAAAATGACCAACCGAACCCTTGTAACCCTTGTACAGAAAACCCTAACTCCACTTAGAATGATATTCTATGTATTTACTAAATACTATTTAGTTACGAATTTGATATATTATTTTAGCGAAAGAAAAGACTTCAAGAACTGGAAAAAGAAATGCTAGAAACAAAAGCCGAAGAAAATATTCAAACAAAACAGAAAAACTTAACCGAAATCACAAAAATCATATTTGGGATATATTTTAGGATTTTAAAAAGCTCTAATAACACTCGAGTTTTAGGAGTTTGCTTAGAAGGTCTTGCAAAGTAAGTACTACTGTTACATAAGTTACAGTCTAGTAATAATTTATCTATAGGAGCTTTTAAAAAGATTTTTCACTCTTTGTGCAGTTATTTCTTGTTGCTTCTATACACAGATGGCCGATTGCTAGTCATCTAAATTTGAAAATAGTTAGAATTTTTTTCACCAACAGCGGCGACAACTGACATTATTGACGGCCACAAACAATGATTCTATAAGATCATATATCTTCATTGGAATGAAACTTCCGTTACAACAAACTGCATATGATTCCCATCGCTAAAATTTAGCAATTATTCTTTCAGTCTGTAATACTTTTATTAAAAATTCTCTCAACTATTTATGTACCTGCAGAATAATGTTATCTCTTACAAGTAATTTTTCGTATTCAAATTTGTATTAATTTCCTTAATTTCCCATTTTATAGCATTACATGCTGGATTTTTTATACACATTCTTTGCAGTTTCACTGCCTTATTCTAATACAGATTTATAGCGTCAAAGCGTTACTAAGAAAAGTTGTTTAGAATAAAAAGCTCTGGCGTTATGCAAATTTTCAGAATGCTCGGCTTACTTTGATAAAATCTAGTATTGGTTACTATTGCAATTGGTAATTAACATTACCGATGGCGGCGCCACAATCGATGCCACAATTGATATCGGCGCCACAATTGATATGTGATATTTCATTCATATAGTTTATTACTATTTATTATGTTTAACTATATACTATATACTTCTTTTTATGTTTAAGTATTCTATTTATGATACTTCTTTTTATGTTTAAGTATTTATGAATATATCTCTCAAACAACTTCAATATAATTTGTCTGAAATTATTTTTCTGATCTGTATGCTACTTTATTTATTGCGTTAGCGTTATTTTACTTAGATATAATTGAATTCAAAGAAAGATTGTTGTAAAAGTATTTTTGAATAGTAAAAGGGAACAACGCCTACTGCCGTAAATATTAAAGTCCTGCCTTAGTGCGTGTCTGTTACTAAAATGCAATAAAGTAGAAGGAGAAATAATCTTTCAAGTAATTCGTGAAATATCTATACTTGCGACATAATATCGAACGTAATAATTATTTCCTAACTAGTATGAATGCCCGAAATAGATATATGTATCAATAAATTCGTTTTTATGCAGGTGTTCATCACCCGAAGTTAAATAGCGCATTCAATACGCAAAACATGCAAATCTTGCACTATACATCGTTGCTATATGCATCTTTGTCTTACGAACGTTGGCTCCTTCCACATAATACTTTATACGTAAAGCTGCGTACTGACTTGAGCAAATTTACGCGCACGAACGCTGTGCGCACACAAATCCTTTGATAAAGGTGAAGAAACCGACAAGCGATTGATAGCGTTCGTGCGCATATTGGGTGTTCGTGCGCGTAAAATTGCTCAAGTCAGTACGCAGCTTAAGAAATATATGACAACACGATTTTTTTTTTCTCAAATCTGTACGCAGAGCTGCTGCTATATTTTTGAAAATTACGACAATTACGCAGATTCTAATAGGAATAATAAAATCGCAAGAAACAATAGCATTCACTAGAATAATAATTGTAAATTATTTGGGAAAAACTCTGAATTACACATCGCTAGGTATTCGGTTGGTGTAGTTTCAGTTGCATAAACGATCGAGATTTCTCGAACTTCGATTCGCAATTAATTTGCCAAAGATGGTACGTAGCATAAAGAATAAAATCTCTCTAATTGAAAGCTTATTAGCTGAGCTTGGTTTTCCTGATACTGTATGCTTCTCTGAGCATTGGCTTACCACTGACGAGCCTTTGACTGTCAATCTAAATGATTACGCTTTGATTGACAGTTTTTCTGGAATTAACTTGAGGGGTGGTGGTGTTGCGGTATTTGTGCGATCTAGCGTTGCCGCGGAGGGCGTTTACACAGAGCAAGATTTTATTGCATCTGGTGACTGAATCGTGTGAAGTATAATATTGTATGTGTTTATCGTTCTCCATCGGGAGACTTGGCTGTCGTCTTCGAGAAACTTTTTAATTTACTTGATTGTGGCTCTGAGGAGTGCGATGAGTTGACTGTTTGTGGGGATTTTAACATAAACATTAGTGATACTGATACTAGCGCTATTAGATTACTGAATCTCTTTGTTTGTTTTGGTTTGATTCACTATGTGATTGACCCAACGAGAGTCGCATCAACTACAAGTACAGTTCTTGATAATGTGTTTGCTACTGATAAGTCAGGAAAGTATTACTGCAGTCTCTGTCAGCCACTTTTGTCGGATCATAAATATCAAGTATTAGACATAAACATTACTAGGAAATCTGCGCCAATTACTACTTACAGGCGTCGTTTTTTAAATGAAGCAATCCGTGGTTTTCAGTGGTCATTATCTGAGCAAAACTGGGATAATATTTATCTATCTTCTGATGTCGACGAGAAATTTAAAATGTTTTACAGTATATTTTTATATTACTTTAATTTGGCTTTTCCAGTCAAAAAGGAACAAATAACTGTTGAGCGTAGGTCGCCTTGGTACACGGTTGACTTACAAGCTAAAGCTCTAGAACTACGTGATCTATATAACCTATATAAAACCACGAAAGAGAAAATACTACTTGACACCTATAATATTAGAAAACAGTTGTATGGGAAGCAGGTTGAATCTGCAAAGAAGTCTTATTATTGTAACTTGATAGCTAATAATAAGAACATAAGTAGGACATCCTGGAGGATTATTCATGATATAGCAGGAACCGCTCCAAGTACCAAGTAGAATTTGTTGCTTTGCAGCGGCGATTCCATTGTCAGTGATCCACAGCAGGTGGCGGAATTGTTTGGGCACCATTTCAGTTGTATCGATAAACCTACGCCTAGGGTTAGATCATCTGAAAGTATTCCACCCAGCAGTGTTTCTATGTTTTTTATGCCGGTGGATTGTTTTGACGTACGGAGGGTTATCGGTGATCTGGTATCCAAGCATTCCGCGGGATTGGTGCTTTCTTTTGCGATTTGTTTCGCACCAGGTTTCAGTGCTATTGGCACATATTATTAATGACTGCCTTTCTTCGGGCACATTTCCTTCCGTTTTGAAAGCAAGTAAGATCATACCAGTACATAAAAAGGATAATAAGAAGTCGGTTGAAAATTATCGGTCCATCGCTATCCCTTCGGTCTTCACAAAAATCTTTGAAAAAATCGTTAATATACAATTGACAACCTTCCTATCCAAAAGTAATTTTCTATCTGCGAGTCAGTTTGGATTTGTATCTGGCAAGTCAACTGGTGATGCTATATATCATTCTTTACAGCATGTGTACGCTGAATTAGATATAAGGAACCATGTCCTGGGAGTCTTTTTCGATTTAACAAAGGCGTTTGATGTTCTGGATTATTCGTTGCTGCTTTCAAAGATTTGGGCAGTTGGAATACGTGGAGTGGCTCATGACTTATTCAGGTCATATCTCAGTAATCGTACTTCTTTTGTTGCAGTTCCTGGACATAAAAATAGTGTTTTGAACACGTATTATTCGTCAACAATTAACATAGAACGCGGTGTGCCCCAGGGGTCGATTCTTGATAAAATTTACATAGAGTAACGCTTGGAAGTAATATCGTTTAATTATCAGATATCAAAATTACAGTTATTACATTTGACAGATCAACAACATATATTCTATTTTTTTTATTCACCGACTACTAAGTCGAGAGAGAACCATTTAAAACTAACAATTCTGGCTCCCACGCTTCTTTTTATCTATATGAACGATCTATCAATGACATTCAGTGAGGGTGTGTTGTCGCAATATGCAGATGACACTAGCTGTATAGTTTCTGGTGAATCCGTTGAGAGGGCAACTGTATCTGCTGCTGGTGCTATGACTTTGTAGTGTGAGGATAATGGTCTCGTTCTGAATAGTAGAAAGACGGGTCTGCTGCGGTTCGGAACGTACTCTGGATCCAGTGGTGATTCCTTATTAGCTGGCCACCGTGGTTGTGCGGTTGCGGAGGTCGAATCTGTTGAGTTTCTCGACTTAACACTTGATAGTTGTCTGCGGTATGAGAAACATTGCCTGGTATTGGATAAGAAGTTGAGCTCAGCGTTCTATGGTATGCACAACCTACGAAAGTGCGTTAACATCCAGCAGCTTCGAATGTTTTATTTTAGTTATGTTGAGTTTCGCTTACGTTATGGTATTGCTTTTTGGGGCTCATCGCCTGCGTTGGCTAAGGTGTTTGTAAGACACACAAAAAATTATTAGGTGTATGGCTGGCGTCTCGCCACGTGAATCATGCGTAATTGCGACATCAATAAACACATGGCCACGAGGTTCGGTGATAGACTGACAGTACCTTCTCATAAAACAACTCTATACGAGCGCAGTCCGCAGTATAGGGCAGTAAAATATTATAACAGGTTACCGGTTGTTTTAAAAACTCGTTAAGGGCATATTTGCATTTTATCAGGAATCCGAGTTCGTGGCTACAAGATTGTGACTTCCTGTGCGTATTATATTATAAATAATGTTGTTGTTTTTATGTGTTCTACTGTAATATATTATATGATGACAATGTCGATGTTTTTTAAACTGACGACAATAGAACTATTATTATTGTTCCTATGATAACGTTGGTATCATTATGTTCTTATTGGCGGAATGCAGGGAATAATGATAAGGTTATGTCTCATTAGTCCTGGTTTAGAAATGTCAAATTTGAAAGTGACGTTTGGTTTGGCCGCCGCTGCTATGGGTAACGGCCGCGCGAAATTGAATTTCGCGGACTGTGTTGAGAACGCGAAATACTCACTTCGCGTACGATTGCACGAAAAATTGATTTATTACATCTTTGGAACTCACACCTAGCACTAAATGTTTTGTTTTTGATAATTCACTTATTTAAAGCAACATTTTCAGAGGATATCAAAATAGTCGCACGATACATCAGTTTTTAATAAATTTGTTATTAAAAGTTATTAAAACGCTTTTAAATTTTATACATACACAGTTTGTTTTAATTTATTCCGTTCTCGAGCGTTGTTGGAAAGAACCTGTAGTTTACACATTCCACCGACAAATATATTGCTGTTGAAACGCGTCGGTGTTTTAGTTAAAACTTGTTTGGTGTTTAGTGGGTTAAAGTGTTTAGTGTTCGGCAAATATTTTGTCGATCAGATATAATTCAATATGTTTGGATTTAAGTATTTGATATAAATGTTATTACTAAATTTGGCCAATTTCTTACACATACAAGTGGCGTACGTATGCAGTTTTGCATTTAATTTAAATTACAAGAAAAATTTACGCACTGTATTCACCATTGGGCGGTTAAGTGTGCTCACTGATCGTAACATATTTATATACGACTCGATTGCATACTAATTTGCAATTCAAAATTCCTATTCTTCGACCAGCTAGCCGTACTGTGGCCGACCGCAGACCCGATAAGACTCGAAATACGTCCTGCTTATGCGTGTGATAAGTATATGCCATATGATATAGTTCTTACACTGAAATAAATTGAAATGCATTGTCTTGGAAAGGCATGTAATGTAGGTATTCTTTTTATTCATTATATGACTATACTGGATGTGATTTGTGGTATTAATTACAATAACATAATTTTTTCAAAGATCTATGACGTGGCACCTAGTAAGGAATAAAACTATATTTATTTTGTTATGAGGGCTTCCGGGTTTTGACCGCGTCATAGTAAAGTACATATATACAATATAAAATAAAATAAAAATGAAAAAGAAGAAAAATTACAAAAAATATATACAACTTACTCAAACTCGACGAGTAAGTTGTATATATTTTTTGTAATTTTTCTTCTTTTTCATTTTTGTTTTATTTTATTTTATATTGTATATATGTACTTTACTATGACGCGGTCAAAACCCGGAAGCCCTCATAACAGAGACTGAGACCGTGGAAGCCTTCGATATCATTTATATTTATTTTTTTTATCTATTGCCATTTTATTACACATGTGTTTAACATTTATTTCCTTTTTTTTCGAAAGATGAGATTTTTATTCAAATAAATAAATACTGCTGAATTTCTTTACACTAATAGAAGATGAATACAAGTAACAAATACAGACATGCAGTAACACTAAAAAAATATATCCCATTTTGCATTAAGACAGAATTATTTAGCAAAACTATGCTTCATAAATTCAAAGATAACTGCACAAATGATGTTATTCATACTTACATTCAATTAACATTAAATTATATAAATATTGCGTATGCTAATATTTAAACATGGTGCAATATTTTCGTAGGTACTGTTTCAAACTACTCTTTTTTTTTTAGATACTCGCATTGTATTAATTTAGAGTACTATGTTGACTTACTAAATATGCTGAATGCACTTCTTACTGAAGAATGGTTAGGTTATCGTGAACAAATTCACTGTGTACAAACAGTTTTTACAATATTACATGATCAAGGTGACAGCATAAATTTAGACCCTACACGATTTTATACGTCTTTATACAGCAATTTACTTCACACGCATGCCTCTACAACTCATGGAGATTGCCACCTTGTGTTAAAAACCTTGTCTGATGTTCTTGTCAAACGAAGAAAAAAGATAACAAATAAAAGAACTATTGGCTTTGTAAAAAGAATGTCAACTCTTAGTCTTCAGCTTCTTCACAACGGATCCTTAGGAATGTTAGGTCTAATTAAACAGATTTTAATACAAAATAGATCACTTGATATTCTTCTTGATCTGGATTCTTCACTTGGAGATGGCGATTACCATGCTGAAGTGAACGATCCCGAATATAGTAATGCTTCTAGTACAGGACTATATGAATTAACCTTGCTGCAAAAGTACTACCATCCTGTTGTTAGTAAATTCGCAAAGCACATAGTCAATGGAGCACCAGCTACTGGAGAAGGAAGTTTACCCATACAATTCAGTAAAAGGTATGGAAATGTTTTGTACATGCTATTATATAAATAGTGGTTTTCTTTCGAGTCATTCAAAATTGTGGTTGAAAAATAGAACTCGTTTTCGAAAATACTTGCTGTCCATTGCCTATCAATTACGAATCTCAAAGCGAAAGAAAACAACTAAAATAAATAGAATCATTTTATTATGAGGGCTTTCAGCCATAGTGCCAGCCGGTAGTGTAATGACACGGTCAAAACGCAGAAGCTCTTATATGTAATACTCGGGCTGTCGAAGCCTTCACTATCATTTACAATTATTTTAGTTTACCTGAACAATTGTTTACCGATTTTGATATGAGTGAAATGGCATTTAATCCTCCAGTGCAAATACCGAAAAAAATACTGCCAAGACCAAGGAGAAAATCAACACGTTTTGTGGATTCGAATTTTAAACGATATTGTAATGCATTTGTTAAAAAGTCTAAATATAGTTTATTCTCTTAAATAAAGTGTCTAAATTTTGCATTTTCATGTTTTAATGTATTATTTATTATTAAAAATTAGTCTAAAAAATAGTTTAAAAACGGGCATATTTTTACAAGTCGCCATCGCAGTAAAAGATCTTTAAGGTAATTATATATATTTTATTAATTTAAGTAAACATACACAGAACATTACTATAAACAAATGATAAATAAACGTATTTAGATCATTCAAAATAGGAAGTATATTTTCTAGCTTGCTAAAAATGACACATTTAATCTAAATAATTTTTCTCAAATCTTTATTTTAGAGTGGTGAACATCGAAGTAATGATGGAGTATTTGATGTTTTTACAGTTTCGAATCTTCGGATCTTTTTGAATATGTGGGCTTTTAAAATAATGCAAGCGTATGGTAGTCTTATTAATCTATTTTCTATTCATTCAGATTTACGGAAGTACGGCAACTTGTATGAGTGCGAAAATCGCTACGCTCTTGCTGGGTCTCGCCGACGAGAGCGATTCGAACGCAATCGCCGGCGTTGAGTACTTATAATCGCAACGAGTCTTTCGTCTTGTGTAAACGCAATTCATTCGTTTATATGGTGTCATCTAGACGAGCAGGATAGCCACGCCACAGTATACTCAAGAAAGCAATATGTTTGATACTTAAAAATTTATCAGTGCGGTAGAAATTCGACTAGCATTATTGTTATAATTATCAGTCAAGCTACCTGTATAATCTAAAATTAAAAGATTATAGCAATAGAGATATTCTTCTTCTTCAAACACAATAGTTGGCGTACAAGCCGACAGGCTTTTTAGTTTCACCATACCCGAGTAAAAAAACAACCAAACAAAACTGAAATAGCCCTGTGGCGGAAAAATTAAAAGGAAACATAAACTCTTCTCAAGCCGGGGCCCCAGCGACTCATTACACACGCGAAAAGAAGCCTCGGAACAAAAGAACCATCACCACAAAGGATAAGAATTGAAAGAAAGGATAAAATAAAGGAACAATGAATCACTATAATGGAAACTTAATGTTAGAAAGAAAACGGAATAAACAACCATAAACTTTAATTGAACCTAAACAAAATAGAAAAAGGCAGAAAAATACCTAATCTGATAAGATCAGAAACCAAATCCATACTCTGCCGACGCCTAATTTCTTAATTTAAAAAAAAGATGATTAAGATCACCTAATTGCCCACAGTCACAATCAGGAGACTTCAAAAGATTGATTCTATGAAGATGATAAGGAACAAGACAATGACCAAAACGAAGTCTGCAAATAGTAGCAACAAACGGCCTGGACAAAAAAGGCACTAACAAACCAGGGCCTAAGTGGCCATCTTCCTGAACTAATCTATAAAATCTACCACGGGTTACAGAAGAAGAATGCCAAAACTCACGCCACGAACCCCTCAATTCCTCTCTCAGGGAAGGAACTATAACTTTAAAGGCAACCTCAGACCAAACCACCGGCCTAAACCTGCCAACTTTAGCTAAAGCGTCCGCCCTTTCATTATAAGAGATACCAGAATGACCAGGAATCCAACATAAAACAATATTAATACCACAGCAGTGAGCATAATCCAAAAGCTCCCTAATCATAAAAATCAAACGACAATTTGAGTTAAGACTACACCTCTCTAATGCCATAAGGGCAGTTTTGCAATCCGAAAATGCAATATTATTCCCATTTTTTTAAGACTTAATATACAAAATAGCAATATAGATAGCCACAAGTTCAGCCGTAAATGCAGAAGCCCACTCACAAATTGACCCGGCAAAAGTGAAATTCACCGAAGGAGAAAAAAAACCCACTGAAGCAGAGGGAGGATTAGAGTGCTTAGATCCGTCTGTAAAAAAATAATTGAAGCCAGACCATTTCTCATTAAGATAATCCTTAAATAAAGAATCCGCAAAATCTCCCAAGACCGAATCATTAGGAAGAACCCTTTCAGACAGAAGAATAGAGGGTTTAAAAAACCTAGTATAAAAATCCACCCTAAAAATATCAGGAACAATAGTTGAATACAAGACATCCTTAAATTTAACCGCATCTCTAAACCAAGACACAATCAGGAGCACACGAGATCTAAAACGTCTGATAAGGTCATAGAGTAAGGAGTCTAGAGCCAAAACAACCGGATTATCGATAATCGGAAAAGTTTTCACCAAACACTTCATGGTTAAAAACCGAAAACGATGAAACAGAGGAGAATCACCCGCCTCCAAGTGAAGGGCATTGGTAGGCGTAGACCTCATAGCCCCCAACACAATCCTCAAACATTGAACCTGAACCCTGTCCAACTTCTGCTGCAAGCTATTAGAACAGCTACCGAAAATCGCACACCCATATTCCATTTTCGACCTAACAAGGGAAAAGTACAAAATACGCATAGTTAGCACCACACTTTTTCCCACATAAAGACTTATATTGATAGTTTTGTAACAATTGTTAATGAGATGAGAAATATGAACTTTCCAATTCAACTTCGTGTCCAACCACAGACCCAAATAACATGCCGAACTTTTTTACAGAAATCAAAGAATCATGAAAATGGAAAGAAGCCAAAGAGCTATCCCTTCGCTTCCTGGAAAACCAAGCCGAGGAAGACTTTTGCGTTGACAATGTCAACTCACAACCATCCAACCAACTGCCAATTTTTCGCAACCCATCCATCATTTAACTCCTTAAGACCTCAAAGTCCGAACCAGGCTTATAAATAACAATATCATCCGCATATTGCAGGCAACGAATATTCGCAGATAAATAATAAACTAACCATCCAACCAACTGCCAATTTTTCGCAACCCATCCATCATTTAACTCCTTAAGACCTCAAAGTCCGAACCAGCCTCATAAATAACAATATCATCCGCATATTGCAGGCAACGAATATTCGGAGATAAATAATAAACTAATTCTCCTGACTAGCAAACTGTCGGTTGCAATCGCTCTTAACGTAATAAAGACAAATATGTACTTACTTTACAGACTTTCTTTATAATATTTTAACAATAAATAATCCTATTTATCATTAGGAAATGTATTAATAGAATTTTAGATATATCACTGTTTTGAAACTGTAGCGTAATTAAATAACTTACAAATTAATGAATATATCTCTTAGACACATCAAGAAAATGTTAAATTCTACCCCTATTTTGTTCAAAATGTTATATAAAATAATACTTATTCTAGTTCAAATTACTTTATTTAAACTAACCACGGTGCTCAGACGATAATTAAAAAATTACAATGTTCAGACCTTGGGAAGATAGTACCGCAGTTGTAACGGGACGCGATATTTCCAATTAGTTTATTTTATTAGACATATTGACGTAATAAGGAAAACAAGTACATACTTATTATATACACGTAAGTTCAGCTCACAATGCACCATAGGCAGTATGAATTGCAACAGCGTATCCCTCTCTTCGTGTTATACCTTGTGTCTAGCGAAGCACACGCGTCCACAATTCAGTTGAATTTAAACCGAGCGAGGATGCAGTCGTTGGCATATTCGTTCTGTGCGAATCGACGATCGAACTTGTGGCACACGACTAGCGCGTTGCCACATCGCACTGGGTTCCATACGTATATTGTAACTTCCTATGGTGCATTGTGAGCTGAACCTACGTGTATATTATAGAAATATTATTTTATTTTAATTCATGTAATGCACCTATCTGTATATTTCCAGGACTGTATATAATTTTCCTATGTTAAAATTCTATGTACATTGGAACCTCGCTTATATCCGCGCTCACTTATATCCACCCTCGCTTATGTCCTCACTATAGCGCTCATTTATATCCACTCGGCATCCACTACCCGATAATGCACGTATCCATATAAGCCAATCCGCGCGTAGCACGGCCTTTCCTCTCCGCTAACGAGATAAGAGTGGGGACCCGTCTTGAGAGGATGTAAGTGAATGTTTACGTTTCCCGACCGCGGATACAGACGAGGTTCCAGTGTATCTGCAATAGTTAAAAAATGTAACGGATTTAACCGACAACGAGCAAACAGGTGACTTATGATTAAAACTGTACCGCGTAGGAATTTGGCTTGACTCCGCATGTAATAGAACACTTCCCGTCAGGACGCCGAGGAGTCTAGTCCGCTCCGCAATTAGTGTAAAATAGTTTGTAAAGTTAGGGCCAGTTAGTGTTCTTATAATTAATATATTTGTTTAAATAATCAGTATAAAGTAAGGCCGTGGTTACTGGGAAGGTCCAGCACGTAGCCAATAAATATAAAATACTGGCAAAAGAACAAACAACAAGAAAGGACACGCCCGAAGCCCCAGGACAAATCACCGAAGGAAGCGGACATTCGGCGGGAAGGAACAGCATCAACGAGCGTACGCGGAGAGAAGAATTCGTACCGATATTTGGCCACCAAGCTATTATATTGTTTAATTCCGACCTCGTAAAAAATAGATAAATTAATTACCTATTCTTTTATAAATAAAGTTTGCCGTTGCTATTCTTAGATTTTAACATATTCAGCTCTGTTAGTTCTTTAGTTATCTAAATCGCGCAGTTGTTGCAATTTACTAAAAGGTGCATTTATTATTAAGATTTTGTTCCATATGTCCTAATGCTGTATATGTATATTCCTTCGTTTCATTTGATAAAATTGTGCTTATTTACTTGAGACATTTTCATTAATTTAGTTGCATATTTGTCTGAATATTTTGTGTGATTTATTGTTAAAATATTATAAATCCTCCATCCACGTACTGAGAACGTATAAAGAAAAGAAGTTTATAAGAAAGTCTGTAAAGTAAGTACATGTTTTTCTTTATTACGTTAAGAGCGATTGCGACCGACATTTTGCTAGTCAGAGGAATTAGATTCTTTATTTCGGTATCAGTAACATCCGTCATCGTGGGTTCACATGGGGATTTGTTCATATACCGTGGCGCCCAAGATTTTAAACACATATTAGCACAATTTAAGACCTTTCTTTCACACAGTTATTTAATGGCTATACCGGGTGTCAACGAGATCATGTATCAGCCCGCCATTTATTTATTAGTTAAAATAAATCTTTGAAATTCGGACCGTATATGTGATTGGTGGGCTTATTCAGGTGCACTCAGTTTTTCTATAGCACTTCCGGTCAAACCGGAAGTGATGTTAATTTTGAATTTTTAAATACAACTTGTATTATTTCTGTTCATATTCTGTTTCTTCTAAAAATTTGCCATCTAGTGCAGGTCAACTTTTACGTGCACGTGTACGTTGCTGTCAACTCTTGCATTTGTAACAAAACTAAAATATAATTATTTTGTACTATTACGACCATACGTTTAAAAAATCTGTATTACATTACTATATCCATTTCTAATACATAATTGTACGTTAAAAATTTATACATACTAACCAATATACTGCTGTATACTATCTGATACCACCGAATAAGTTAAATGAATAGGAACCCTAAAGAGAAAGCTTGTTAATTTTCGCGCCTTAAAAAAACAGAAATGCCCGCTATGCTAGACAAAGATGCAACGACGCGCCATAGCAAAAAGATAAGGTTGGGTTAAGTTTCAGCGGCGCCGAAAGTATTTCGCATATCTTTCCGTCCATTATAGCAACAACATATAGTAATGCGCGCGTAGCGGCCTACAAACCACCAACACTTATATTATGTGCGTATGCTTCTGCTAACGTTTCAAGATTCTCCTACAAATTTCCGACAGAGTAAAGTTCTCACGATTTATAAGAAAAGTGACACTTTAAGGAATAGCAAATTCTAATGATAGAAGACACACGCCCACTATTCTCGTGATATGACCCAATATGACCATTCTCTCGAGTTGGAGAATAGGGATCCAGGTAGTGATATCTCTTCATAAAAGTTGTCGCGCAATACTTAACCCCCTCCCGCCAGGGCTAGAAATTACTTCGAAAAGAGCGCGATGCTCAGGGTGCATTCCGAAATCTGCTGAAATAGCTGTTACTGCTTTACTGAGATCGCAAAGCAGAGATCGTTCCGTAATAGTTCAGTAAGGTAATTGAGCATATGCCGTCACGCAATTTCGGAACGATTTCAGCCATTCACTATAGTTTGGTTGATGTATCAGTGCTTGACAGCATATAAACTCTACTAAAATACACAGTCAACAGCGTACACATTACACATGGCACACCCAGTTCAACCAATATCAAAATATGAAGAATCTAATTATCTTAATCTTTTCTTTTTTATTTTTATCTGATATTTGTAAATTGTGAACTGAATATATACAGTCTGTCCTCTGTACTCTGCTCCTTTGCCAAGGATTACCTTAGCCTGTGTTTTAAATCGTCTCGACGGGCACGGCTGGCGTGAAGTGCGTTTTCCCGCTCCTATCATCAAGTTTCGCATACATCAACGTTAGCAATTTCAAGTCAGCGAAAATGTCACGCACCTACTGTATTGCGTGCAACTAGTCCCTTACTCCGGATGAGGAAATATCGTGTGACTTGTGTAGAAAGTTTATACATTCTACCTGCAGCAGGTCGTCTCGACTGGCAATTGAATGCCTCAAAGCTAAAGAACGTAAACTTACTTTCTACTGTTCTTGTATAGATTTCAAAGAGCAACTCGCAACGTTGAATGTCCTCAAGCAAACTATTAGAAAACTGGGAAATGAAGATAATACACTCAAAAATAATTGCGTCACAAAATGAAACTCTAATATGAATTATTCTCCCAACAATCTTCAAGTCTCCGAAATTATCGATAAACTTCAGGAACGTCAGTCACGGGAGTTCAATATCATTATGTTCAATTTGGAGGAAGTCACGGAATCTGATTCCAAAAAACGAAATAAAATCGAATCATCTAAAATATATCTGGTATTGATGATTCTATTAATACTTCTGGTATACGCTTTGTCAGGTTGGGCAAATTTTTACAGAGTAAACAATGCCCAATTAAAATAATTCTATCGTCCAGGGTTGAAATATGATAAGCGCGAAATTAAGTGTCATTATGACATTATATTGTCATTCTAATTTTGTATGTTGTGTCGCAAGCGTCTTTAAAAACAGTATTAGTAGAATATGGTAATTTTTGTGATATTCTTGGAGAAGATAAAATATAAGTTGAAGGATTATGTACTCTACAAAAACTTTTTGAATAAAAAAGAGATAACAACAAGAACAAAAATGACGGTGTATCAAGCAGTATACTTACAAGTCTTAACCTATGGAGCAGAAAATTGGATACTTGATGAAAGACAAACAAAACGACTACAATCCAGTGAAATGAAGTATCTGAGGAAAACATTAGGCGCTAGAACAGACAAAAAAAGAAACGATGACATTAGACAGATGCTAATAACAAAATCATTAAGAACTAAAGTAGAAGAAAAGAAACTGAAATGGCGGGGACACTTGATCAGAATGAATGAAACTAGACAGGTGAAGCGCATATGGGAGGTAAGGAAAATCGGGAAAAATCGGAGAGGACGACCCAGAAAAACGTGGAATATGGATGAACTTCTGAAAAAAAGAGGAAAAACATGGAACGAGGCGAAGGCCCTAGCCAGAAACAGGAAAGAGTGGCGTGAATTTGTTGAATCTGTGGAACTAAATTAAGAGAACTTTACACCTCGACACCTTCAGATATAAGAGGTCATTGATTATGTATGTATGATGGATTATGTTGGACGTGGTTTAGTTTAAACCTTAAATAGTAGTGTTAAATACCGCCTAAGGATGAAACTATCGTTTCTGTTAAATTGACAAGAGCTGACATACTAGTTTTGACATAAAGCAGTGACACTTTATTTTTATATCGCATTATCCCATACAAATTGAAGCAGTACAAGAAATGTTTAATGTCTTCAAGGGGATAACACCAGATACAATATACTTCGCCAAGGAGAGTGCAGTATACAACATCCAATTAATAGGTAAATACAAGATGTGTTATTAAATTCTGTTATGGTTTAGACCTACATTCTAATAGTACCTCTTAGTGGCTTTCCGAGATTGTTAAAACTTGAATATCTTTTGAGATCATTTTTAAAAATTACCTAACCTTCGGTTTCGATATTACAGGTATACGTGACATATATCATCCAAATTGACACTTCACGAGAAGCGTTAGGGAATGAAATTTTATTTCGTCGTGTGGTCGTGTTCCACGAAGATAACATTTTTGTAAAAATATTTTTAATGAAAATATAGGACAATATTCAGAAACGATATAAAAGCGCTTTGTTTTTTAGTTTAAAAGTTAGAAATTCAATTTTCAATAGCTTTGTTCGCGGAAGAGATCCCGAATAGATACAGGATATACTTGGAAGATGTTCAGTACTTTTGTATTGCGCATGCGACTCTTGGAACATGAGAGGAAATTTTCTCATCCGCGAACACTACTCGAACGAGTTTCTGTTATATTCATTAGTTAACGTTGGCACCACTGTAACAAATTAAATTTTGATATACTCCAAGTTAACCTTGGTGCCTGATAAACGGATACTGTTTATGTGTATTTTGCGGAAAATGTTCAAAATAAATGTTGATCTGAGAGTTGTGGTACAATTTCTTCAAAAAAATTGGTAGTTTTTGTAACCTCTAATATCTGAAGAAGTTCTTCTAATTCATCATCACTTGATGTGAAATATTCAGACATCTAAATTTTTACTAAATTAGAATTGATTTAAAGCTCGACATACATAACATGTGTATTTCGATACATAAAAAAAATTCCCTTATATCGTACGTTTTTACTTCAATAATAATTTTAACCAATTTGTTTCCAACTTAAATCTGTTAACCATAGCAAGAAGGCAAGAACATGCGGTATTTTCACATCAAAATTTAGAGCGCATGCGTAGGATATAAAATTCTTGCCCTTGATTCAGGATCTACAGAACATGTGACGGACTACTTCGGAATTTGTAAAATGTGTTGCGCGAACAAAGAATATTCTGCACCGGTGAGAAAATTCTGTTACCGCGAACGATCATATTTGTAGTGCGCAGGTCTTTCATCCCCGAATACGTTCAGAATGCCGTCCGCGAACAAAGCTAATAATAAACAAGCTTTTCGTGCCCCAGTATGATCTGTTTTAAATTTAACACATTTCACTAGATGGCGCAGAAACACGCCAACAAAATTTTATTAGAAGTGTCCAATCTATATAGAATGAAATGTATATAAAATGAAATGTATATAACGTGCCATCGAAAAAAAACATAATTAGTGTAGGCTATGTAAATGTTTTTGATCGTTGCTTTAGCGACTACCACATAATGACATTTATTATTTGACATTTTAAATGGTTTATTATAACCAAAGTTTATAACCTCAAATTAAATGTCAAGGAATAAATGTCATTATATGAAAGTGGCTAAAGTAACAATCCATTCACATAGCCGACTCTAATTATGATTTTTTTCGATGTGTCTATATTATCTATGATCCTATCTCTCAAAAGACAGATCAGTGACATTCAGGCTATTCACGCCATTGTGCCATTTTGTGTGGAAGAAACGCGGGCAAAAGCAGGGTCGGATTGACAAATAATTGTACAGGTTGATAGGGGGGTATTGACTGAAAACTAGAAGCCGTTAAAATAAGTATATGTAGATACAATGAGAGCGAAATTGGGGAAGAGCATTTGGCATACCTGACTTAGATAAGTTTTAGTTGCTAACTCATAGTTGTTGCGAATGTTCAAAATAATTTGTCAATTAAATTTGTCAGTGTCGTGCGTTATTTCATTTGTATAAATTATTTGAGTTTCATTTTATCAGTAGTTTTCATTAGTACCAAACTGTGAAGATTATTTTTATCCATAGCCTTTACCGTTGAACACGATAAGCTTATTTCCGTAGTGGGCAACGAGATGAAAATGGCATTTGGCAGTACTTAATTCATTCTTGTTTTAATCAATTTTTGGCGGAATTTCCAAATGTGTAAGTTGTAGGTATATGATGATATATTTCTCCAATATGTTCGTCGACTTGTAGCACGCTATCGTGAGACAGGTTCGATTATAAAAGGAAAATCTACTGGTAGACGTACTATTCTAACGGAAGCAGTTGTGGGTGATATTCGGCGGCTATTTGGAAAATAAATAAGTAATTGAAGAATAATGTATGTATTTAATTATTTGTAGGTAACTCATATGGGTCTTGTAGAAAGGCAGCCAAGAAAGTTTTGCATATGCATTCATATAAACTTACAGTACAGTTCAAGAGTTATATCCGATAGACTTTCAAAAACGAATAGATTATTGCACGTGGTTTAAAGAAAAATTGAATAATGATGTACTATAGATTTAAGTTTTTTCAGTAAGGCCTGGTTTCGCCCATAGATAAGAGAGTATATTTAGATAGGAATCTAATATACTACATACCGATCCATAACAGCGCCACTGCAGGTGTAGTATAGAAACAACATTTCAGGCGGCAATTTTAAAATAAATTTAGAGTCGTAATAATGTTTTCGGCGTATTGCACTTTTATGCACTGTCTTGTTTATCTGTGGTAGCTGCTAGTTGAAGCAGTTTTTTGCACTTATTGTTAGTATCTATGAAAATTACATAGAAATACAATCAGTGTATAAAAAAAAATTACTGAAATAGACATCGGATATTCGGTAATTTTTATAGACTTTAATCAGGGCCATATCAAGTAATTTTCCAATTTGTCACATAACACACAAATACCATATTTATAACACTTACCTACTTACTAATTATAACTGATTACAACAGAAAACTCAAATATTGATTATAATATTATAATAATATTGATTATTTTTAATGATGTTACTCATTTCCTTATTGTATACAATCTGATGTTTTGCCTTTATTTTGTATCCAGTACAGGAAACATAGCTTATAGATAACTAACAAAGTGCTGTTTTATATTGGAATACTACACATTGCAGTAATTAATTAAGAATAGGCATTTGTTTCTTTTTCTTTTGTTTTTTATGTGAATTTCAGGGTGATGGTGGAAGATCAGGTGTTACTAGCTAACCTTGAACCAACTCCCTGTGATTTTCAGTTCCGATTGTAAATATTAATAATATTGTTCTAACGATTTCTATTTTCTTTGTTCTTACTTTTACTATTATTATTTGTGTATTTTTGAACTGAAATAAATACTTTATTATTATTATTATTATATGATCAAATAATGATATCATCAGATATGAACGCAATGATGACACCTGACAAGTGATATAATAAAGCTGTACGTCAATCTGTGCAAAATGTCACCTAAATTCATTTTAAAATTGCCACCTGAAATGTTGTTTCTATACTACACCTGCAGTGGCGCTGTGATGGATCGGTATGTAGTATATTAGATTCCCATCTAAATATACTCTCTTATCTATGGTTTCGCCTAAGTGACTATGTCAATTCTTAAAATTATAGAATATGGAATGCAGAAAATCCACACGTTTATAATGAAACGTCATTGGACCCTTTCAAAGTAGGCGTATGGATAGCAATGTCGAGGAGAAGAATAATCGGTCGAATCTTTTTTAATGATAACGATAATTAATGCCGCTAATTATCGTGAACATATTTTGGAACCATTTATTGAGCAATTACATGACGATGAAATACAATACGGTAATTTCGAACAGGACGGTGCAACTGCTCATACAGCACACAATGTCCACAAAAATCGGTTACATAACCTAGAGGAGTTGCAACAGGCTATAATTAATGCGGTGAACCAAATTACGCCAGATATGTTAATAAATGTGTTCGATAATATGAAAAGAAGAGTTGCTTTATGTACACAAGAACATGGACAACATTTTCAACATTTAAATTAATTTAAAACTTAGAGTTCTATCATTCTTCTCCTCATATCTTCGAATACATTCTGCAACATTTCTGGTTCAATTTCGATTCATGCAGCTTTTTTCAGTTCGTCTAATGTGGGCAACCGATTGCGAAATATTTTATTTTTCAAATAACCAAACAGAAAAAAAAATAATAGGGTAACATCTGGAGATCTTGGCGGCCATCTGTTAGTGCTAATAAACCAATTGTCATAGAATTGTTCTAGATAGTCTGTCTTGCAGTGTGGGCAGTAGCATTATCCTATTGAAAGAAACTGTCGTTATCATCATCATGCAATTGTTCTATAAACGTATTTAGAATTTCACAATAATTTGCAACTGTCATTGTTTCTTAAAAAAATATTAGTCCGATAATTTTTTTTTCGTGATATGTTAACCAAACTCCAATTTTCAGAGGGTGTAGTTATGTCTCGTGGTAGACGTGAAGATTTTCAGCTGACCATATTCTATAATTTTGTGAGTTTACATATTCCGCTAAATGAAACCACGTTTCATCGGAAAAAAAGCGGCTCGTTATCCTTTAAATTTGCATTGAACCACTGACAATAATCTATACGGTTATCATAACTCTGACACGACCGATAGTTTATATGGGTGCAAATATAATTTAGTTTTCAGCACTTTGTGACACGACCCATAAGATAAACGTAAAAATAAATGTGTTTAATTAGTGTTGAATATTTCCATTGACCATTTGGATCATGTTTTCCACTTCGGAAATATGCTTCAAAAAGAAACCTCTTGGTCCAAACTAAGAGGCATTACAATCTGTTTTATAAAATTATTTGTTTTTTTCAAATAAAAATATGTTTAAACCTCTTATTTTAAGCGTATTGTTTTTCTTATTACTAAACAAAAACTTTTTCTAATGTATACTGTGACAATGTTACGCCACTGAGAAAGATGATAATGAAGTTGGATATTTGGTGGCAAGTTAGATATTCATGAACAGAGCTGCCAAGTGCGTTCAAACAATCTCGTTCTCCCTGTATAAAATATGAAATATTATGTATTAAGGTGCGGTATATTAGATTCCTCAGTCGGTAACTGAATTAAACTTTTATAGCTTTTGGCCGATTTAGAAAGAATTAATTGTATATTTTGTATTAAACATGACGATATGATGCCTCCGGAGGGACTAAGCTATTTTGTTTGTAAAAATAACGTCAAAATTTATTTCAAACAACGAGTAAATAGCAATGAATTGAAATAATTTTGCATTTAGAATATAAGGAAAAAATCGTAGATGAATGCCAAATTGCGAAAATTGTAAATAAAGCATTCGTTTTTGCAAAAGCTATGTCAGTAGCTACAACAAGTTATATGATTAATATCTGTCAAATTAACTTTGGCACTTGTCTGTAAGATGTCGATAATTGATTGTGCGTATTAGGTTGCCTAATTTCACAAATTTAGGAAATAAGACAAAGAAATATATTTTAGTAATCGCTGCCAAAAACAATGTTTATAAGGGTAAGTTGAAAAAAATCATAACTCAAGTTATCAAATTGTACGTTTTCTATTTAGTGCAAACAAAATCTTATGAGAAAACACAAAAAGATTAAATCCAAAATTGTTTACATAATTTTATGCAAGGTTGTGTATGTATGTATTTGAAAGTTTACCTGTACTAAAAATAATTTATTTCGTTCTGCATAAATTATACATATAGTAAGAAATAAATATCAAATACAACAAACTTTTAAATGTATTATGGATGAAATAGAAAATTTGTTCATTTTTAAAAAACAAACGTTACAAAGAAATTAAAATGTTTGTTTATTTCGTTGAAAAATATATTTTTTTGTAGGAAAATAAGACAAGTTTGATATACACTATTATGTTTATTGAAACCAGGAAATATGCTGCAGATGTTAAGAGGGTCGTCTACCAGCTGATTATTTTACAGCGGTGCCATATCTACATAATTCTATAAATCGTCTGCTTGATTTTATTTCAATATAATTTGAAAATTGAGCTTCATACACATATTTCTACAAATGTTTTACATCTACATATACAATTTTGTCTATTAATATTCAGTATTAAATTCACAATCTCTTTTCCCGTTACAGGCCGTTACCTTGATACGGGAATCGAGATTACACTATCAATTTTTAGATTTAATTACTGAAATTTGCTGTGAGCATTCAAAATACGTCTACACATGTGTGTATGAAGGCCGATTTTAAAATACGTTTTAAATAAATTATAAAAACATTATATTATAAAAAAATTTAACTGTGGCAACATCGCCAACTGTCAAACGGTAGTCGGGCCTCTTAAGCAGTGAGGTAGCGTTCAAAATACCTTACACCCGCTACACCGAAGAATTGTATTATTATATGGGTACTTGATCTTCACAATATCCGAAATCAAACCGTGATAGCACTGTATGCAGCTGCATATCTATATCTTCGAGTATACCAAGGCTTCAATGCGCACGCGTCACCTTTCTTTCCAGATTTCTTGTTTACAAAAATGGTTTTTGACATGAATCCACCTTGATTTTTTACAGTTTTAGAATAAATATGTGAAAACGTGTGTATTTATTTTTACCTTGGCTAAACTTCCGTATGTCGACCACTGAATTGACAATTTATATGCAGTTTAGCGGAAAGTACACGTTTTACTGAGTTCAAAATGACCCCCTTTTTTGCGGAGATCAGTCTAGGAAAAAGCGATGTAAAAAGTGCTATTTCTAAGTTATGTTTCACTGGTGTTTTGACATTTCTGCGAGGATTTTCAGCTCATCCAGTCAGAATTATGAAAGATCGAGCGGTAATTTAAAACGTCGTTTGGGAATGAAAAAATAGTCATTTATATTTTGCAGTATCTTTTAATACTGAAAGATTTCAGCAACTAAAAAACATATCTCCTCGTGTATTCTATTAAATTTAGTGCAAATACATTATATAAAATAGGAACGTATCTAAAGAATTAGTTTAGTTTTAATGGACCGGTTGCAATTAGGAAAAAATCGCTAATCGACATGCGCGGCGCGAACTAAATCACGCCCATTTTTTCAAATATTTAGTGGCTTATCCAGTGCATGAACTACGAAAGTTCCCCATGTCCGCGTTGTTCCCAATACGTTGATAACTTGTTAAAATTGAAGTTTTTTAACTTCCTCAAATCTTTCGTCCACATTTTTAATAAGAGAAACGTTCCAACAACCGCATGCGATATTCACATTTGATTCACATCGTCCGCGTCCAGACTGCTACCAACATTGTAACTTCAAATAATCTAGGTGCATAACAGTCACAGTCACCATGGTTACCGGGCATAAGCAAAGAACATTTTTTTATAAATGAAATCGATGCATTGCAATTAATAACAATTAACCCCTTTCTGCATGATTTTTTTATTTTAATTAAAAAAAAAATATTGGTTGCCTTTTCAAGTACTATTTACGGGAAAAATGTTTAAAAAAATCCAGATTTTAATTTTAAGCTCATATTCGAGTATTTATGGTGTGTGCCAAATATGGCACAACATGAGGTAATGATACACAAAATACAAATATTAAATATATTCAAAATATACAAAAATACAACATATTAGGTATATTACTCAGTATGAGTTCTGAAAAACAGTTTCTGTTCTGTATCAAATACCTTTACACTTGCAGGTACACCATAAAATTTTCTTGGGTCTATAATAAAGCATTATACCTAGCGGAAAAAAGGAAGGGATATGATTACATAAATAAGTCATAATTAAAGGAGTCATGCACGTAAAATACACTATAAACATCACTACATTTCTGTCAGTGTACAGTTCAAGAATGCATGTTGTGCCAAATATGGCACATACCTATTTACTGTCAAAATAGGCGTTTGAAATGACATACCTATAATATTATGATGCGAAAGTCTTCTTTGGTTATGGTTTTACGCCCTAGTATTTATTTAATAATGTTTATTACAAAAGAATAGTTTGATATTTACTTGTTACGCTCATACTAAATACTAACTCACATGAATAACTTTAGGAGGCGAACTAGCATTAAACCGTTAAAATGTCATAGAAGTTTTAAACACTGCTTTGACATGCACAGATGACTGTATTATTCTGTAAACTAGATTTCTGTACCTCATTAGGAAAGATTTTGCTAGATGTCACTTTAAAAATAACGGAAAAATGGTATGTCCCATATATGGCACACCATGCAGAAAGGGGTTAAGAAACATTTGACAAAATGTTAAATCTAATATTAAAAATATCTTCAAATTTAGCCAAAATAGTATGTAAATATTCATAATTTTTTTCTTAATATTAACTTACACATTTAATTGTGTATATGACACGTAAATAATTATTTTAAAAATAAATTTTATGCCTTAACATCAAATTTCGCTGTTTAAATTTAATAAAACACAAAAGAAGAAATGTTTTTTAGTCACTGAAATATACTTATTAATTGTATTAAAAGATACTGCAAAATCAAAAATGATTATTATTTTTATATTCCTCAACGACGTTTTTTAAAATTGCCGCTCGATATTTCGTAATTCTGACTGGATCAACTGAAAATCCTCACAGAAATGTCAAAACACTAGCGAAACAAAACCTAGAAATAGCACTTTTTAGATCGATTTTTAGGTATCTTAGACTGATTTCCGCAAACAAGGGGGTTCGTATTGAACTCAGTAAAACGTCTACATTCCGTTAAAATGCATATAAATTGCCAATTCAATGGTCCACATACGGAAGTTAAGTAATCCTCTCTCTTCAAAGCAGGGCTGTGCCATCACTCAAGAGGTGTCTTCCTTTTACAAGTTATATCAAAAAGATCTTACTGAAGTGATAATTTCATATCAAATAATATCAGTTAGATATCATCTGTAAAAGGAATGCGTTTTAGTAACATTACTGATCATTGACGATTCATCACATCATATCCAATCATATCAAATGTCATTTGTCAGTAATTACCTGTTTATAAAAGGGATGTACCTACAAAAAGGTTATTGCAGTAGCTCGGTGTAACTATGTATAAGAAAGCGTTAGTGAAAGTAAGTTGGGCTGAAAAAGTGTTATACATAAGTACATTCTTAATTTTTAGTACATGTGCACTGATAGCCAATTTAATTGGTCTTCATCAAGTGAGGAGGAAATCAATGTTCATAGCTCAGAATCGTCAAGTGATGAATGTGAAGAAAGAAAAAGTAGATGTACCATATTAAATTACGTGGAATTCTTAGTTACCGTACACAATTTCGTACATTTCAATGTTATAATTATAACGTGTAATAAGAATAAATATTTTATTGTTTTCTAATGCCTTGTTCTAATGCTGTCTTGGTATGGTCTTGGTTTGACAGCTGACTGAGACTTTAAGTGACGCGTCCGACGCATCTATTTACCCCCCACTCTCGATCTGATACAAAAATATCAAAAATCGCTAGCTCCCAAGGATGTGCTTGATCGGTGCGGGGGGTGCAGAAAATATCAGTTTGTTTCAAACTGATATAGTAAATGGAATAGCGTTATGTGACGTCATAAATGAAATGATATGATCCGATCTGATATTTTGCGTAAATGGAAGGCACCTAAGATATCAAAGAAAAATACGTTGAAAGTTTATTTTACATACATATGTGTTCGTCATTGTATGCCAGACTGACATATGTATATCCAATGTATGCTATTTAAATATAAAATAATAAATAAAATTTAATTTGGCAGAGTTATTTATTTTGTTCCTAATAAAAAAGTTTGTATTTATCGCGATGATGAATATCATACCCGTCTGCCCGTATCCGCGTACATTTGCTTTAGTAGGTCCATTGAGAGAAAGACAATACAGAATGTTGTATTTTCCTTCCTTTGATACTTTCGGTAAATTTTAACATAGGTGAAATATAAAATTATCCATATACCTATTTAGTAGTACTTTATGTACTTACATACATAGTATATGCATAATACACATTTCTTGTAAAACGTAGTCTAAACGAGATATTTGCATTTTTTTGCTGGAAGTACAAAACCGATCATTTCTTACAGCTTGAGAATAGTTTATATTCTACACTTACGTTATAGATCCATGTAATGAAAATCTGAAATACAAATATTGTAAAATAAAAGAAATAATACTTTGCTTTGTATCAAAGAAACGGCTAAAACCGTCGATTATATTGTAGATATTTATAATTAATTGCAACAAGTTTATGGTATCTATAATACGCGAAGGCCATACACATCGTACAATTACATTCTCAACATTTTCTATTACCTGATAGGTAGGTACGCAACCGTGGAAGCGGAGATGTATATTTCGAAACTGATTTTAGCTAATTTAATATATTTGTTGAGATTGATATTAGTAGAGTCCTCTATATACTGCTAGATGTTTTAAATCGGCCATTTTTTTACGTGATCATCTGTTACGAATCGTCTATGGTATTGTGCCCACCTTAAATACAAGTCCTACACTACGAATATGCTACGAATAAATATTTACAAAACAAAAGTTAATCTCGACACAAACGTCAATAACACCTGATAGTTAGTAAACAATGAACAACGCTCGAACCTCGAATACTAAACATCACTATCGTGAAGTAGTGATGTGTAAACTGCTATTTTTCATTAGCAGCTACAAACTGCTACTTTTCGTTAGCAGTTTAAAAAAACTGTTACTTTTTGTAGCAGTCTCTCCTATATAGCAACATACGTACTATATACTTTAAATAAAGCATTTTTTGTTAAATACGGCTACTTTTTAATATATTATTGTCTTACATAATAACTAATAAACGTTATAACATTTTCTGTCATTTCCAATATTGATTGTTATCAGGGGGGTTATTCTCGAATCTGAGCGAATGGAAATTTCAAGAGAATTGTCAAAAAATTCCTACAATTTCAATAGTTCCTATTCTGGAGTTGACTTTCTCACTTTTTCGTAACGAGTATACGAGGAGTGAGCGGTGAAAGTTACTCCCTGGGAGTGCTATTTTTTCACTGTTTCGAGAATAACCCCCCAGAGCTGCTACGTCAGAAATATTTAGGTACATCGGAAAACTGTTATAAAAAGTAGCAGTTGCTTTTAATATTCGTTAGTTGCCACAAACTGCTAACGATTGTTAGCAGTTTCAAAATAGCAGTTTGCTTCGTAACAACCCATCACTATCGTGAAGTATTTTTTTCCAGAAAAGATGGCGGATTACGCTGAGCACTAAAAATGCGTGTAGTTTTCCCGCCAAGGAGAGTGCATATTGTGGTATATAGTTTGATATTCTGTGACCAAAGGTTTGTTCTGGTTTCGAAAAATAAAGGTCCTCGGACGTCCGACGCAAGCGCAGTTGATAAAAAAGCGTTCTGGTTATTTCCGTACTGCTTTTGATTTGTGAGTTATCTGTTCTGGTTTCGTTAAAGAAGTATTCACAATTATTTTGAACCGTCACAGATCGTTCATACTCCGAGTTGTGGACAAAGTTCGCCAGGTTTAGCGGCGCACGCGCTTTATCATATGTAATAGATAGTATTTGTAGACGATTGGATCTATCAAGGTGGCCTTTTTATGCGATGAACGAATTAGTAGCTTTTGTATTAAGTTCGTTCTTTTCGGATGAAGATGAACAAATCGTGCAAACGATCTGTGGCATCGCGATGCTTAGAGAAATTTATTATTATTTACTTTACGTTTATACAAATAATCTGTATATCGTGTCTTTATTGTATATTGCGATTTACGAACCAAAACAAAGCTCAAATTATCAATTCATCGATACTTTTTAGCAGAGGCATGCGTGTATGATGTTTAACTTATAAGAAGCCTTATTCAGCGTTATTTACGCGACTGAATTACAACTGCAGTTACAAAATTAACTCATTTGCTATACAAAAAGGGCAATAAGTTACTCGTTGGTTAAAAAATAACTAAAATTACACCGGTTACGAATGACATTTATTGATACTAATATTGTAGTAATAATCTAGTTTTCCTATGACCTGGGTTACCATATTCACTATACAATATCACCGTACAAAATTAACTTTCGTCGCATTGTAACTGCAGTCAGAAATTGTTGCTTGGGGTGGTATCCCCTTCGTCATGTATATGTCGTAAACACCGTGTGATTGAAATGATCCAATATAACAATTGAGAAATGTTTAGTGGATAATAAATATTCCCCCTTGTTCAGTACGCACGTAGTTAAGTCAATAGATACCGATGAGTGGAGCAGCCATCTAAATAATACCTACTTACACCGTAAGCATTGTACCACATTGTACCATAGGCGTTGAAGGCATTCAGTGTCTTATTTCGCTGATCGATACCTACTTGCTCAGATAGCTCATCCCTTGTAAATACGTAAAATCACACAGGTTGTATACATGGCAGGCGTTTGCTATATCTTCTATATGAGCCGGTTCCAAACAGGGATCCATTCAAGGTGAAATGCCGTGACGGGTTTCATATTCTCACGAACTATCTTTATGTACTTATCTGTGCTACTAGTCACTTACGGATGTATTAATTAAACGCGACCAATGATTATATTAACGTATCCTAAAGAAAATATGACAAAAACAGAAAAAAAAAAAATCTCATCATAAAGTATAACATTTATTGACAATACAAATATAAAAATATGCTAATTAATTATGGGTTTCATAGTCACATTTTGTTAATACTTATTTTCGGATAGGATTTCAAAACTCGTAAATATAAATATGTATGTTGTTGAATTTTGTACCAGCCTGAAATGCAAATATTTATGTAAAATACATTTTAAAAATTTGTTCTGCTACAATACGTGAATAAAGGCATTTTCGGAATATACGTATTGTATGAAACAGATTTTTTAATGCAAATTAGGAACAAAGTTGCATTTTCCCAACAAACAAAATTCAAATTTCGCGCAATTATTTTTAGTAACTTCAACGCTGAAACATGAAATGACCTATAAATTTGTTTCAGATTAATAGTTCCTTTTATGCGATTATGTTGTAGTTACTAAAAATAATTGCGCGAAATTTGAATTTTGTTTGCTGGGTTGTTGTGATACAAAATTCGGATATAGTACAATAAACATTAAATTCAAAATTCTTGCCTTCTAATATAGTCATCCTCCTTTATTACATCTTTTCTTTTGTATTAGTTCCTCCAGAGATTTTAATTGGCTAAACTGACCAGCACAATGATGTTTGAGTGGTAAAAATGCTATAATGCAGAGGTAAATTCTGCATTATTACTCATAACTGATGACGAAGATACTATTGTTATAGTAGCCCTAATTCCAACTGTTTGGTTTATTAACCATCATTATACAGTTTTTATTATTTTGTGGGTTTACATTACGTATACCATACTAATGGGTGGTATCAGTTTAGTGTGCTATTATATGTAGAATCTGAAACTTAAATGACGAAATTTCGAGAGTACCAATCCTCTACAGCGGGAACAGAAAATTTCAGTGCCCTCTATATGCGATTCAGATATCCTGAAACATAGGCTAACACTCGCAAGCGGCGCCGATTTTCAAAGTAGTAGATTAATGGAACATCGCATATGCTGTAATCATGCTACCGCTCTAACGCGTACAGAGTTGAGATGACGATAATCTAATGATTAGTATACATAAGTAGCTATTTACCATAGATAACTATACAGATAGCTCATTCCATGTAAATACGTAAAATCACGCAAGTTGTAGGCATGGCAGGCGTTTACTACACTATATGAGCCGATTTCAAACATGGATCCATTCAAAAGGTGAAATGCCGTGACGGATATCGTATTCTGTTGAACTGTCTGCATATACTTATCTATAGTACTACTTAGCCGAATCGAATTTATGGCCGAGCGAAGCTGTAATAAAGACGAAGCCAAGAGACTCAATTTACATATGAACGAGTTTTACACATATGCCCTACACAATAAATAATTACTGTATATTTAACTTACTGACTACTATCTGACAGTTCAGTAACATAATGATTATATATCATTGAGATAGAATAAGTAGGGAGACGCTGTCACGTGGCTAAAACGACGCAGGTCGGTCATATTGGTACACCATTTTACGTCAAAGACGTAGATTCTAGTCAGGCCGGTTTCACTAGATTACCATGACTACTACCAATATTTTTAATGCGAACGTCCCCATGAGAGGCGCTGCAATGCAATAAAGCTGTTCAAATGTTAATTTGTTTAATTTTGATTTAATTGACATTTGTCAAATTATTGTCAATGTATAATTGCGTTAAGCGTTGTGTTCAATATTATTGATTATTTCGAGTTATTTTCTTTCTTCAAACACAATATTTAATTACTTTGGTTTTATTGTTTCATTTTGTATTTATAGTTGCATGTTAATTATTTTAGTGTTCTAGCACATTATCATAATTTAATAATTAACTAATATGGAAGGTCCACGTTGCGTTATAAAAAGGGTTTTGCAGTAAAATATGGTAGCAGACACTGTTTTCCTAATCCAGCGAAAAATATGGATATGTTTAAAAAATGGATCAAGTACTGTGATAATGAAATTCGTAGTTTGCCACCAGAAAATGTATATCAAAATCGACGAGTTTGTAGAAATCATTTTACTAATGATCAATTTGCGTCTAATAATAGATTGTTGTCTACTGCATATTCAGTTTTAAATATTCCAAGTAAGCTTTCGGCCTAATTCTCATTATGCGTTTTGTTGTTGCGGCAAAAATTTTAACATTTCAGCGATTGTGCGCTTTTCACCTATTTTTATCAGTGGACTAAGGTAGTTTTGAATTGAGTTATTAATATTATGTCGTTTTAGTATGATTTGAATATTTTTTATATTATTTCTATGGGCGTCCTATTTTGGTAGACATCTACGATATTGCTTCATACCAATGAAAAAAGGTTTCACTTACAATCATTTTTCGGAGTATTTTTGAAGAAGTTCCAGCTGAGAATTTGCCAAATTATAATATAACAATATATGTAGTGAAAATGTATGGTCTCAACCTATAGCCATGAAAATCTTCTTATGGAACCGGATCTGAAATACTTTCCATAAAATGTTCGTATTTCTCTGTATTTAAGCCGGCCACAGCAGTAAACGCATCAACTCCGACTTTTATTCATATTATAAACAAATTGCAGCAGCGGACTAAATGGCTTATAAATAATATAATTACTCATCATTAACTTAAATTTTTGTTTCTTTTTTTCTATTGTATAGAAAAATTCTATTGTATACAGAATTCTTATGTACTTACGGTCCGATTTCATAATAATGTCCTTCATTCGGTTTATTCTCGGTTAAGTAATGAGTATATATGGTAGTTTAACGGTACATCAAAAAGGACTTTAGGAATATATCAATTAATGATCGCATAACACTATTTTTTTATGAAAGTCAATTTGTATTTAATAGTGACTTTAAATAATAATACGGCATTAGGTTTTATTACGAAATCGGCCCTTATTTCTATCAAATATGTTATCCTTTTGTAATTTACTTTATTCATAAAAATACAATGTAACTTATATATACATATCTGTTATTTATGTTTTGTATTAATTCATTAAATATAAATTGAAATAAAATGCATCGTACGCTTTGGTATATTTAAGCGTCGCGCTTTCGCATAATAATGCGAACGTACTCAGTAGATGGCGCAAAACATGGTTATGATTGACATACGTTATCTGACGCATCTATATTATATTTCATCTATGATTCTAGTGTATATGTCATGTATGGTTGTATTATTTGATTATTTCAGTTCTTACAGTTATATGATATAGCAAACTACTACAAGACATAATGGTTTCTTGTGCTCTACCTAGTTGCAACAGTAGAAACAGCGTTAACAAGAAGAATTCGTCGTTAACATTTCATAGGTCAGTGTGCAGGGCCGTAATTGGAAAATTTCAATTGGTGCGCCTGTATGTAGGTACATAAATAAACTATTACTATTTTACTACTATTTTATATTGTCAAATTATGACATTTATGGGCCTTGGACCTAATAGGCGTGGGATGACGTAATTAATTTTAAATAAAACCATCTGTTGAGTGGAGGCTTAAGATTATACTTACAATTTTCAGTAGTCCGGACCTGGGAGGCAGCGATATTGGAAGCCCCACCCATCAGTGCGCCGTTTTGAACATACAGAAAATATGCTTTATAGCGTCTCCTTAGTATACTAGCTCAATGGATTATATAGTAGGTGAGTATGTTGACAGTGACAGTATTTTGTTGTTTGTACAAAGGTCAAATAAATTATTAGAAATGTCAAGGTTTCACAATCGCAAAATGAATACGAAATAGCAAGATATAAAAAAAATGGCTGCAAATGCTAGAGACTCTCTGTTATCCAATAAATCTAAGCTTCAGTACAAAACTACTTATGCGGCATATTAGTATTTATATTATATTATTATTATCAATTAATAAGAAGTTGACATTTACCACATGATGATACTTGTGCTGCTTACCAAGACGGTTGTATTGTATGAAAGCAAAATAATAGGTATATATATACAGAGCTGGGCAGTATTTGAATTACATGTATTTAAAATACGTATTTCAAATACATTTCAACCGGTATTTTGTATTTTGTATTTCAAATACATTTTTCAATGTAATTTGTAACTTAAAATACATTTATAACATAACTATCAAAATCAGATCAGGAGAGGAAGTCTTTCTGACAGTAGTTTCAGAAAATTACTGTTTTTAAAAGGAAATAAAAACTTTTGTAAGTTTTAACAATAAAGTTAAACTTTATTAAGAAATACGTTTATTTTATATACCCAACCTAAGCTACATAATACAAAGTGATGAACTATTTTAAGTATTTTGTAATTCAAATACAGTTTGAGAATGTATTTTGTATTTGAAATACATTGACCTCATGTATTTGTATTTTGTATTTCAAATTCTTTTTGGTGTAGTATTTTGTATTTTGCATTTCAAATACATTTCATGCAGTATTTTGCCCACCTCTGTATATATATAGGACAATATCTATCTAATATACATATACTAATTTTATAACAGATGCGTTAAACGATAATTACGATGAAGGTATTAATTATGCTTTTATACTTCATGCTCTATATAATGAGGAACAACTAAGTAATAGAGCTGGTTTTTATGATCGTTTCAATTTTAAGTCATTTGTTGTCATTTCTATTTTACAAATTTGTTTTACTCGGGCTATGTCGACTTTCGCACATTTCATTCAACTCAATATGTAACGTACGTTTACTGTCTAGGGTACGTCCCCATGTGTCCGTAAAACATTCCGTATTGCATGACGTCATTCTGGTTTTACATGTACGTATATGTCTGTTCGTCCTAATGGAGCCATCCGTAAATGATCCGTAATTTCGTATTTTTATTGAAATATGACATTGAATTATGCTGCTATGACATAACTACCATCTGTCATTTCTTATTTATGTCGGTGTAATAGGTTTCTGTATAGGCCTCGATTTAATAATGGATAAAATATTAATAAACATGATGGTAAAGAAATATACATGAACGCAAGAAAAATTCAAAATTTCAGCAATACATTTATAAAAGAAAAAATAGCAAAATTGTTGTTCAGACACATGGGGACGTACCCTGGAGAGGCCGTAATTTTATGTATGACGTATTTCGACATACGAACACAAAGGAAAAATATTGCAAGTACGCATGCGTTCCTGTCAGTTTTAACGGATACGTGTTCGGCTCTGCTGTAAGTCTCTGTTTACTCCTAACCTCTCCTAACAACGTGCTATCGAAAAAAAACATAATTAGTATAGGCTATGTAAATGTTTTTGATCGTTGCTTTAGCCACTACCACATAATGACATTTATTATTTGACATTTTATTATAACCAAAGTTTATAACCTCAAATTAAATGTCATTATGTGAAAGTGGCTAAAGTAACAATCCATTCACATAGCCTACTCTAATTATGATTTTTTTTGATGTGTCTATACGTATATTAAGAGAAACAAAGGCTACGTTCCATTATTCACTGCAAGTGTTGCGAGTACTGCGAAGATCGTTCCGATACAACTGATAACGCACTGCCAAAGTAGAATGAAAACCTATGACATCATTGATTTCGATCATTTGATACTTTAACTACTGCGGCAGGACAGGTGAAGCAGTTACAGTACGAAAATTGTGTCGACCAGGAACAATAATAACACTACATAACCTATTTGAACTACTTTTAGGATTCGTTCAGTTTTTAAATCTTACAGTAACCTCTAAACACGCATATTTAAAACGTAACAGTTTTTTCAACGCACGTACACCACGTCATATACGAAGCACTTGCAGTGAATAACGGAACGTGGCCAATATCTGCCTGCGTTCGAAATGACGCTTGATAAAGCGAGCACAGCATTACAGAATAAACACAAAGGACAAGTCTGTCGGAACCTTTGATGTTTTAATGACGATTCTGAGTGACCTTGAGGCTATTGATGCCATTTTGAAAATATGCCCAAGAATGTTGGCGGAAAAGTTTGAATTTCATTTCAAGCATCTAGGTTAGATATCTTCGAAATGGACATCAAAGATAAGATAATTGTATATAAAAATAGGTTTTAAACACGAATCACGCAACAAATTTTAGTTACTAGAAATAACTAGATAATATTTAATTATACTTTACTATAATTAAAATAGTTGCCAACATACATAAACCAAGTAGGTAAAACGTACACATCACAAAATCACTAAACTCACAACTAAAAACTAACCTCCAAACACCTTCAAACAAACAGTAAACATTCCAGGAATATTTGGACATATTTTAGAAATGGCGTCTGCCAGTCATGCGCACAAAAACCACGACAAAAATTTTAAGGCTTGTCCTTTCTATTTATTCTGTGACAGCATGAATAGAGTTTATGATGTCACGCACAGAGTACAAATGGTAGCTCGAACGCAAATGTGTCTACGAGAAAGTAAAAATAGTTTGCTTCGACGATTCTTATTAATACTAACGTTTCTTTGGCCCTCCAACGTCCACAGTGTAAAAAAAAACAACTCGTGATATATTTACTCTTTTATTTTTAATCAAACAGACCATTATTTCTATTTACTTCTGCTAATTTCATTTTGTTCAAGAACATTAGACAACTAAATATCAGACACAGATGACACATGTACAGTTTTATCTGAACAAAAACAAAAGTGCGCATGCGGAGCTACAAGTGCCACTTTTGAATTCTGAGTAAACTCGGTGTTTCAACAAAAACGTAAGGACGCTTACTCCGATTACCTAATCTAACGCAAAAGTGTGCTCTGCACGCCTACTCGAGCGCACCCTGTATCTCTTTTAGGGTGGGTTTATCAATGTGAGGATAAATAAATTAACTTGCAGATAAAATTTTATTTGTAAGATAGTTATAGAGTGTTAAATAGAAGTTATCTACAAGATAAAGCATTGTAGTTGCTAAATGTTATTTTACCTATTTTACTTACCTAACACTTATCCTCACATTGATAAACCCACCCTTAGAAGTATAATTTTCAGAAATATCTATTTCTCTCTGACCTTCTTTGAAACGGAACAAGAGAGAAGCTGTACAATGGTCGTGTTCAGTTCACATCGGTAAGTCACCGGTAAGTGAAGTACCGCACTGAATATCTACATACCAATAGTACAATACCTGTAGTGCAGGTATTCAGTTCATTATTCCACTAATCTGTACCTACCGGTGACTTACCGATGACCGATGTGATAACTGAATGTGACCAATGTAGTCGGAGGTAGCAGCAAATTTAAAGGTGAATATTCAACAACTGAATTAAAAGATTTTTTTTATACGACTACTAAAAACAAAAATTTTTCAACTACATACAGAAAACGATACGTTAAAAACCGAAATCTTTAAGCTACGAGAATGTATAGAGAATTTTAATATTGATACCCGTTCAAAAGATGGAGTTAACAAACAAAATAAACAAAATTTTTTAGGAAAACCTGAAAATATAACACGAAATGCACAGAAAAAGTTGGAAATACAAGAGATGCCTATCGAAACTAAAAAAACAGATAAGAAAACCTATTCTAATGCTTTAAACAGTGCACAGAAAGACGTAGATAAATCACAAGAAAATACCATAACTAGATACACTGCGATTCAAATGCCCGAAACTGCTGGCGAGAACTTTCAAGTAGTACTGAGCATAGCATGTAATCTTTAATATAAGATACGAAACTGTCATGGCCGCAAGATTCTCACATTCCGTAAGAGGGCGCTCTAGCGCTAAAAGATAAACAAAACAAGCCCACAATCATATGATTGCATATGACAGTTATTATTCAGTTGTCGTTGGAATTAGTTGTACTTAGATTGATTTATATTTTTCCTCGTTTGAATGTTAATGCGTTTTTATATTGTTTTTATAATAATTATTAGCTGTAGTGTTAAGTAAATAACCGCTTGGTTTAGTTAATAAACTTTAACGACAGTGACTTGTCTATATAGGTTTTGTTTTCTTTTTTGACATACCACATTCTTACAAGTACAAGTCGCCATATTTAAAGTTATATTAATGTATCGTTTTAGTTTATTTTACAATTGATTATTTACATTATCATTATGATATGATACTATTGTAATAATTAATTGTAAAATAAACAAAAACAAAATTCATTTTTAGTTATGATATGAAAATACCTACTATTTTGAATTTTGCCGCCAACAGTTCTCACGATCCAATAGATGGCTCTAAATCATGGTACCACCTCTTATTTAGGGAGATTTCGCACCGTGGTACTGAGGGTAGTACGAAGACGGAAAAATACTGGTAGACGGCCGGCTCTTGGGCATTGGGATAGCAACAGACACAAAACTTACAGCTGTGGTATCTTACTCCTATCTCTACATATCTAAGCTAAATAAAGATACAACTGTAGAAGACGTGCAGAACTACATGAAAGAAAAAGGATGCCTTGATTCACAGTGTAGCAAAATGAGTTCCAAACAACCCGATATTTATTCCTCTTTTAAAGTTGGAGTTCCAATACAACAGGCGGAAGAATTGAAAAATCCAAGTATTTGGCCGGCGGGTACCTACATAAATCGGTTTTTTTGGAAGATATCTCAGCCCCAGACCACAACATAACGCAAAACAACCACGTTACAAGTAAACTTTCCATCTTTTATGTAAATATTCAATGTTTGCGAAATAAAATAAATAAGATTGAATTAGTGTTAGCGGATTATAACGTAGATATTGTTGGGTTTGCTGAACATTGGTTAAATATACAAGAACTTGAACTGTTAAAATTATCAAATTACAAGTTAGGTGCTAGTTTCTGCAGATCATTTTATAAACATGGCGGTGTCTGTATATATGTTAAGAATCATATTCAAACTACAAATTTAGATATGTTAGATACTTTTACTCAAGAAATAGACTTTGAAATTTGTGGAGTGCACCTGCCTGACTTTAATTTAATTGTGCTTACTTTTTATAGATCCCCTTTAGGAGATTACAACACTACTTTAACTAAATTAGAGAATATATTATTAGAGATAACAAAATTGAACACAGAAATAATTTTACTTGGCGATTTCAATGTGAATTTCTTGAATAAGAACACTGACTGTACAAACATGATAGATTTATTACAAACCTATAATTTGCAACAAAGAGTTTTTAAAGCAACACGTGTATCATGTTATAGCAGTACTTGCATTGACAATTGTTTTACTAATATTCCCGAACGCTTATTAGAAGTAAGTGTAGTTGATTGCATATTGTCAGATCATTACGCTTTAAAAATGACACTAAAGTTGAACAAGTCTTTTAATGAAGAGTAGTATGTCATGCAGCGCCCAATTACAGATATAAAACTACTAAATTTTGCTTTTGAAATAAGTAAGTTTAATTGGAATTATGTCTTTCAACAGAATACGGCTACAGATATGTTTAGAGTATTCTTTGCAACGTTCTCTAAACTCTTCACTGAGAATTTTCCTCAAAGATCACTAAAGCGTTCTACAACTACAATGAGTCCTGAATGGTATACACTAGATTTGAAACAAATGGGGCAAGTTGTTAGTGTATTGAACATTATACATGAATCAACAAAAACACCGGAATCATTAGCAATATTAAAAAAATACAAGGAAGAGTTTAACATGCGTGGAGAGTTATTACACCTAGAAAATGCAAAAAAGAAATCAAACAGAATTAAACAAAAAGGCAAAAAATAAATCCAAAGCTGCGTGGAGAGTTATTAACAAAAATTTAAATCGTTCACCTCTCAAATTTGAAGTCGGCAAAATAACACCTAATGAATTTAATTTATATTTTGCGAATGTCTGCAATACCAATAATATACCTTCTGATTTGGAATCATATTTTTATCTACAAAAAGCCAAACAAAAACAACAAAAATCATTTTATTTAGAATACACTAATGAAACAGAGCTTTTTCAAATAATAATGGAACTGAAAAACTCGCAGACCGAAGACATTTACGACATGACATCTAAAATTCTTAAATATGTTGCACCACTTATATCTGAACCTCTGCCTAGGCTTTTAAATCAATGTATTGAAGAAAATCTGTTTCCCACAGAATTAAAATTAGCTAAAGTTATACCTCTGTTTAAAAAAGGAAACAAAAACGATCCTGGCTGTTACCGTCCCATTTCAATTCTCCCGGTTATTTCAAAAGTATACGAAGAATTGCTTAAAAAGCGCCTTTTAAGTTATCTGGACAGCACACATATTATTTGTAATGCACAATACGGTTACCGTAAAAATATGTCTGCTATTAAAGCTATTTGTGAGTTGATTGACTCAGTTATTGAAGGATTTGACAGACAGCATCTTACATCCGCAATTTTATTAGATCTATCTAAAGCTTTCGACAGTTTCTGTCACCCACGTTTTGCTTCAAAAACTTGAATTTTATGGCATAAGAGGTACATCTCTACAGTTGTTTGAGTTGTATCTCTCAGACAGACGACAAACCGTTATGGTTGAACAGCAACGGTCACATGAGAATATAATAACATATGGCGTACCGCAAGGTTCCAAATTAGGACCGATCTTCTTATTCTTACTTTATGTAAATGATATCTCTGATATATTAAAGATGTGCCAAACAATAATGTTTGCTGATGATAACAACTTCAAAGTAAGGAAAATGCAGGGATCGAAGAAGCAAAAAAGTGGTACAATGCGAATAATTTAAAACTTAACATAAATAAAACGCAAACAATAAGATTTGATACAAAGAAACCGGAAACGCAAACAGTAAAACTATTAGGCGTTTATATCGATTCTTCGTTGAGCTGGAAGCCACAAATTAACAATCTCAGTCAAAAACTGAATAGTGTAGTCTATCAAATACATAAAATCGTTGAAACTACGGATGTCGATACAGCTAAGCTGCTTTATTATTCAAATTTTTATTCAATCATAAATTATAATATACTATTATGGGGTAGTACTAGCTATGCTGACAGAATTTTTAAAATTCAAAAAAAATGTATAAGGGCTATTGTTAAGGCAAGCAACAGAACGCATGCTAGACCATATTTCAAACAATTGGATATACTAACAGTTCCATCAGTATTCATATTGAATTGTTTAATATTTGTAAAGAAAAATTTAAATGAATTACAACTACAATCAGATATTCATGATTATCATACACGAACAAATTCAGCACTTAGAATACCGTTGCATAGAATTTCCAGGACTCAACAATGTGTCAAGTACCAGGCAACCAAATTTTATAATAAATTACCATATATAGAATCAAAATGTTACCCATGTCAACATTTAAAGCAGAAATTATATGAAATTTAATTAATTTAGCATTATATAACATAGAGGATTATTTTAATTGCAATATTATTTAGGATAATGTATTTACATTTACATATTTTTTTTTTCTGTTGACTTTTCTTTGTTGTTTCTTTGGGAAATAAACTTTATTATTATTATTATTAAAATATAGTCATTATCTGTCAATTATTTGAAACGTAATCATGAACATTTTACAACACATTTCATTATCCACGCATTGCCTGAGCAACTTGCTAAGCAACCTGTGCGAAATGAAAAATTTCGATTCAATTCGCTTGCTGGATTTAAAAGAAAAGATAGCGAAGATGACATTTGATGTACATATGCTGATCATTGAGCTATACTAACGAGACGCTACGAAGCATATTTACTGTATGTTCAAAAGGGCGCACTGGGCGGTGCTAGGTGTAGCACCAATATGGCTGCTTCACCTGAATATGCTATGCTGAATATAAATCAGATGGGTTCGGTTTGGAGGGCAGCGTTGTTTTAAATCTAATAAAAAAAGCACAAATACCACAATGGTGGCGACAAGAGTTTTGTGGATAATTATCAATCATCTAGCTACATTAGAATATTGCGCCACAGGAACTGTCCGATACAATAGGTTAGAGGATTATCCACTTAGAAACCAACACAAAAAATTAACAAAGAAAAACGCGGTTCACATAAATTTTCAAGCAACGAGAATGTACTGGTTATGCAATGAAAAGACAATAAAGTTGTTACTGCCGCTTCTAATTTTGAAACTTGTGAGATGAAAAGCGCTTCGAGATACTGTAGAGAAACTAGGTCAAAAATATTGGTGCCTCAACCTAAAATATTTGACAGATTCAATAAGGGAATGGGTGGAATAGACAAACTGGATGGCCTCGTCACAGCATACAGGACCAGAATGAGACAGTGGACATGGTGGTGGCCGATATTTGCCTACTTATTTGATATGTCAGTAGTTAATGCTTGGTTGCTTTCTAGAAAAATTCATCCATCTCACGAAATATCAAGCGGTTTGTTAAAATGCAGAAGGTATTTGGCTTTAAAAGCCTATTAAAAATGTATGGACAAAAGTCTACTAAAAGAAAAATTACACCAGCACCGTCCTGTGATACTTCGATACGACACAGTAAATAATTTACCAGAATTTTCTGAAAAAGAAAATAGGTGTGGCCAATGCGGAAAAAATGCGAAATTTATCTGCATCAAATGTAAAAAATCATTGCATCCGAAATTATTTCCTACAGTACAAGACACCATAGATGTTCTTATTTTTGATATTTGCCTCTGTTTCCTATAGGCATAACGTTCCATAAAACGAACAACCTGTATTTTTACAATAAATTAAAAAAAAATTTGTTTGTTAAAATATGTTTGAATACCTTCCACCTTACTCCCCGTATTATAATATAAAAAAAAACTTCATAACCTCATGCACTAATAGGTTAATGCACAAATATATGAAACATATAACTATAATCTACGTTTGACGTAAGTGTAGTACCAATATGCCTGACCGGTACCCGTTTTAACCATGTGATGTCGTCCGCCTACCTATTCTACCTCAATGATGCTGATATAACAAATGTCACAATTTCACGGACGGTACAAATTTATTGACAGATCCTGCATATTTGCACACAATTCTATTTTGGCAGCAGGTAGTCGTATAAAAAGTGTAGTATATGCTACTTGCACGAAATGCTTATTTTGCAAAGAAGCTTCATTTCGTGCTCGTTGCATAATATACTAATTCTTGAATACTGAAATTATAAAGACAAACATTGTTTTTACCAAAAATTAAAATTAATAATAATAATAAAAAATAGTGTATGACCCCATTGCAAGAACACGTATTTGAGTTTCGACCTGTTCTCTACAGTTTTTGGTATTTTGAAAGAATTGCATTTTGTCATTAAAGTGGAACAATACCAAAAAGTTATACCTGCAAAAAATATTTTCAAGTAGTGCGACTTAAGGTATATAGGGCATTTCACTCTTTGATTTTCAGATGAAATTGACTATATTTTTCAGTTTAGCTCTATTTGTGACTACATTGACAAATTCGTATTGATAGGAACCGGATACTAGTCAATTATAATAATGGTCAACATGATTTTTGACTCACGAATAATTGAAGTTAATCCAGTTTTTAATCCTGATTTCAAATATGTATTCGCAATTTCATCGTCACCCATCTCCATTTTTTTGATTGTTTTTTAATGTTTATCGCCCAAATAAAATCTTCTAGAGCTTTGTAAATATCATTGAACTAAATGGACTAATTCAAATGGTACCGCTGTTGTTGTGCAGGTCCACACATGTGTAATCGTGATTGACTAGAGTTAGAGTATACCTTATTTCAAAAAGAGGGAGATAACTAAACAGACCCACAGCCCAATTTTGAACATATAACTGGAATAGTTACAGTTACAATAGCACATATCACTATAGATAACAGTATGTATAATGTAATACATAATATGTAATACAGTAGGAAATAGATTTGATTTAATAACACTGTATAAGAATTAATTAAAATTAAATTAATCAAGCTAATTACAACAATAGTTTATTTTATAAACTATTTCATGACTTTTAATTCGACCTTTGTACAATTCTATAAACGTATATCTATCTCGGTTACGTATTTATCAAACTAGGATTAGAATCTTGTCAGAGCGATGGACATTACTACTGGTTTCATGTACTCAACAGAAGTTTTCTAAAATTAATGACGCAAATGATTTGCGGGTCCGCAATGTGATCACTAATGCGTGATGCACAGTTCGAGAGATTATTGAGGGTGCATTCCGAAATCTGCTGAAATAGCCCCAGCAAACAGAACTGAAACGAGCTCGTGTTATTCACGTTGTATTTTGGTTTATTATGACGAGTTTTTGAGCGACCTAATGAATATATAAAGTATTTGATGTAGAGAACATATTTTCAATAACTTTTGCGCAAACTAAAATTATTGAGGAGAATTAAAGATTTTTAAATCCGAAATTGAGATATATAGAACAACAATTTTACATACAACATGGCAACTTAGGTACTAAAAGGACGTCTTCTATACGTCAAATTTAACCCAAAAAACTCCCAAATATAAATACACTTTAAAATTTTTATTATTTGTGTTCTACGACACCTACTATTCTATAACTAGTTCATGATGCTTCACGATTTTATTTTAATAAATCTGGAACTGTTGATAGTGATGTAATATTGCATAGAATATGAAATTGAATTATGCGCCATCGCTCGAGTCATATATACGGGCCAACGGCCATTCCTCTTTTACTGTCAGTGTTTATCTGTAGACGTGATTGCTGTAAATTGGGAGTGCTGTGAATTAAAGAATGTAGATGTTAAATACAGTATTAATATTGTGTGTATATGTAACAAATACATACATATGTATACTATGTATTGGCAGTTTATTAAAGAACGTTCTTGGATTTGTTTGGGATTAGATATATGAGGGTTGGTTTTCATAACCTCTAATAGTAACCCGCTCGTTCTGTGGAAATATCATAAACATAACAAGATGGCCGGACAAACTATTATATATACATATGTTTTCCAGTTTTTTTTAAATAGATATGTACTTCATTAACTTGCATAATTTATTATAGCAACAGTAGGTATTAGGTCCTAGTAATACGGTATAATAAACATGCTGTTAAGGCTCATTTATACATGCTAAGTCAACTCGGCCGAGGTGATTGACTAGCAAGCCACTAGCACTCAAATAATACGTGTAAACATTCACTGGTGCTAGTTCAAGCTAGCACCAGTGAATGTTTACACGTATTGTATGAGTGCTAATGGCTTGCTAATCTATCACTCGGCCGAGTTGACTAGCATGTATAAATGAGGCTTTAATAACGTATTTATGCCGTCCTAGAAGAACGTAATAACACCGTCTTAGGATACGTTTTATTCACGTCCTCAAAACACGTCCTAAAAGTGTGACATTTCAACGTACAAATCTCGTTATATACACGTGCCAAAAACACGTCTTTTGGTTGCAATATTACCAAAATATTACGTGCTTTTCACGTTTTTCTGTTTGCTGGGCGCTGTTACTGCTTTACTGAGATCGCAGAGCAGAGACCGTTCCGTAATAGTTCAGTAAGGTAATTGAGCATATGCCGGCACTCAATTTCGGAACGGTTTCAGACATTCACTATAGTTCGGTTGATGTATCAGTGCTTGACAGCATATAAACTCTACTAAAATACACAGTCAACAGCATACACGTTACACATGGCACACCCGGTTCAACCAATATCAAAATATGAAGAATCTAATTAGATAATAGGATGTTTTCTATCAAATAGTTGCCAGCCCGTTTATACGTGACGTTGACTTCACCTCATAACCACCAGCAGTTTCAGCAGTAACTTGTGACGTCACTCCTTACTGACATGGCGCTTTGTATAGTTTTTTCAGCATGCATAATCTGATTACGGAACGCTAATTCAGTACTGTCAGTATTCTCAGCAGATTTCGGAATGCACCCTGAATCTCATGGAAAAGTTATCCTGGCGAGCATTCAAAAATATCATTCACAGTTTTTTTGAAAATTGAAAAGCGTGATAAAGTCATTAATCTTATAAAAATTCGGACTGTCTCTGGGATACCTTTCGTTATGGGAAAAATCCGAATATAATATTTGAATTCAGGACAAAAATAGCTACCAAAACATAAAATTGCACTTTCATAAGCAAGGTTGGAGATCATTTAAAACAATTAGCATTTTTACGCTTTCACAATTACTTAAGATGACAAGGTTACATTTGCATCACTTGATGAGCTGTTACTGGCACATACCTAAATCAACAGCTGTTTCTATTATGTAAAGAAAAACTACGGAATATACATTTGTATGTCTGTAATTATCATACTGGCGAAACATTAATCTTCATAAAGAACATCCAAAGCATATATCATTTTTGATTTATATATATTTTTGGTTACCAAAAATTTTACTTTACTATAATCTGCATAACTTCTGTATATTATCACCATTTATTTCAAATCCAACAAATACAGGTATGCATATCAATGATTCAAATAAAGTATATCATACCCTGTTTAAATGGACAAACTCGCCTTGACTGCATTTTTGCTCTAGTAAACCACAGCCTACCAGTTTGAAATCTAAGCGGAAGAGAAGTGTTGTTGAATACTGGACTGTTGTTACACTGTGACATATAAGGTATTAGATATTTGCCACGCATATATATACACTACAAAGTACATATTGTTCAAGTAGATATCGATAATTGTCAATACTGAAGGGGTTTCTAAATACTATCACTAGCAAGTAACAAGAATATTCAAAGATAGCAATATTAAGTACAAAAATATGTTAAATGATGCGAGGCGATGGTGCCTGAAAAATATATAATAAATGTGCAAATACATAACAAAATAAAAATGCAACAGAGATGATTAACGTTCTCCTTGAAGACCTGTAACAAGTAATCAAAAGTGATTTCAATTACTTGCTCAAAATTTTCAAAATATTCAATAGATACAAGTAGTAATGTTGAATTATAAGAATGCAATTATTGATAGGAGACATATATGTAATTAAAAATCTACATCTTAAAACTACTTCATCACTGCTAAATAATTTTGAAAAATATAAAGAACAGCATAGATAACACACATGCACAAAATAATAAATTATTGTCTTACCTTTATGTATATTGTGCTTCATCTACTAAAACACTTAGTTATGCACCATTCCATTCATATTTGTTATGAGGCAAATATCACAACCAGTTTTTTTAACAATTACTCTGGTATCTTCTGAAATGTTGTAGAACTTCCGTGTACACAGTTCCATGTGTTATTATCTATCCTTTAATAAAATAAACATGTAGCTACCACCACGAAATATATAGATGTATTTCAAATATTCTAAAGGAACAATCATTAACTTCATTCAGCAAAAACAAACAGTTACCGATGGATAGGTAGTACTCTGGTTAGATTGATATAAATTTAAACTGCCACCAATCACATCAGAGTGCTACCAATCCATCGACAACTGTTTGCTTCTACTGAATATGCCCAATAAGAACATGTGTACATTATTCAGACAATGAACATCACTATAGCTTATCCTCATAGCAGGTTCTAAAAAGAATAGCCAAGTTATTGCAATTATATAAAACTTAATAACACATAAAAAATGCAGTAGTTACTGCAAGTAGAAAACACATTTCGTTTGATTTTGAAGACGTTAAATTATTTTTCACGTTGATGGGTTCTATATTAAGATATATATCTGAAGAAAATATATACATGTGGAAACATTTACAACGATAAACAAAGATGTAGGTTTTATAACAAGTTTTTCATAAATGGTGTAGATCATGATTACATATATAGTAAGTTAAATATATCAATAAAATATAGTAACGCTGTATTCTAATTTCATCGATGCGAAATATTTTAATTAAAAATGTATCTTTTATAATTGTGCAGTCTGTTAATTAAATGCGAATTTTGCAACAGGAAATTTATATTTATCGAATTGAATTGCTATGAAGATTATAAATTTGATGATCATCACAGGAATTAAATTCCACTCCAAATTTACAGCTGCAAAATTCGCATTTAATTAATTGCACCAGCGTATTCGAATGTTTTCTGTTAAGAATTTAACTTGATATAAATACTAAGAATTTTCTATGTTCTGTGCTTATAAAGATTTAGAGTTTATTTTCTTTTGTAAAGAGAGCATATGCAGAAGTCTCGGAAGTTTTTGAACAAAAAACATCATAGTAGTTAAAAAGCAATGTCTAGCTAACTTCGAGAGCTAAAATATCTATAGAATTCTCAATTTTGATTTGGGAATATAACCATGTTGTTTTCAAACTGTACAGGGACTCCCTGTTGATAAAATTGATTCTTAAAAAAAACTACTCGGCAAAACAGCTGGATAGGCGCAGAGGTAAGAGCTATTGAATAAGTGTTGCGGCTGGTTGGTTGCACGATCCGAAATTCGAAACTGGCCGTAAACGACTATGACATGTCTTGCTAGATCAGTACTTTGGTTGAGCTATCATTCAGTCATCATCAGTAGTTGCAAAACAGTTAATAACGCAACATTACTTCCAAATTGGTAATACGGTTATGTTGAAATAAAATCATGAAAACACATTTACAAATTATGTAGCACGAGATGGTCTTAATAAGTAATACAGCTTAGGAAGCCTCTGCAGCTGCGCCCATCACCAACGTCAATTCTACAGTCGAAATTGCGTACTCGGTTTTGAACGCTAGCACCAATGATAGCTATAATAATCGCCAAGGTACTAGCCCGATCACTTCAGAATTACAAAAGAAACGATAATGATCGCTATAATATCCGTACTCTTTCCCAAACCTTATCCTGTTAACAAAGTTTAGACTGGTTAGACAAATAAAAAAGTTAAATTCATTCCAGTACATATTTTTACGTTAATGACATCCATATTTTGTCATTCAATGTCAACTACAATATTTTGGTTGTAGTAATCTACAAAAATATTTTAAATAATTTTTTTCTAGTTTTGAATTTAAGCTCCAAACAATTTTAAGGTGATTATTGAAATATATACACTCATCTACATATACCTCATCTATATCCGCGCTCACCACCCCTCACTTATCTCCGCACTATAGCACTCATTTATATCCGCTCGGCATACACCATCCGATAGTGCACGTATTCACATGAGTCAATCAGCGCGTAGCACGGCCTTTCCTCTCCGCTAATGGGATAAGAGTGGGGACCCCTCTTCAGAGGATATGAGTGAATGTTTACGTTTCGCAACCGCTGATATAGACGAGGTTCCAGTGTATCTACAATGGTTGGTTTTAAACCTGACCTAGGCAATCTATATACAGGGTGATTGGTGAGAATGGCCTATTACAAGTATTATACAAACGAAACGGGATTTTAAAACAAAATTTTGAAGTTGGATACGGTTGAATATGAACTATCACGCGAAAATATTTTTAGTAAATATCACTTCCGGTTAACCAGAAGTGGGCGCCAACTTCGATTTTTTAGATAGCATGCTATAAAATAAATTACAGATTCAGCTTATATGATAAATTTGACACATATTTCATGTATCATACCCTATACCTAAATACCATTCCTTCTGAGTTATTCGCAATTAAAGACAAAACAAGTGACAGATACCAATCTTACTTTATAGTAATATTACGTCACGTAGGAGTGAGAGAGACGAATGAAATTGTGCATACGCACAGCTGATATTGTATAGTTACACAACATTTGAAGTTATTCTCTATAACATAATACTGGGTGTTTAAAAACTTGGTTGCTTATAAATGAGTTCAATCTGCGGAAAGTAATTTTTTTAAATGGAAAGGTATATATTTTAGGTGCGCAACGGCTGTTTTCACTCGCTGTTTTTCAAGAGATGGCTCCAGTAGTGTACTGGTCGATTGTGACCTAACCAAATCGTCATAAACCACGCTTAGATATATAGTAAACAAATTGTTTTGCTACATTGGTGATTTTGTTTTTGCATCATATTCTGATTCTATAAAATATTCTCTTTTAATCGGTATTAGGTGTCCTTATACCTAAAATAGACGGTGAATAAGTTATAACGATTTAATTAACCTCCATACTAAAATGCTCAGATATGTCAATTTACTGAAGTAAAGGTGCTTAGCTTATTTGTTTTATATAGTTACTTGCCACTTATTTTGACGTCGGTCATTTTAGGTAGTTCTTGCGTACACTGAGAGAAATAGATCTGCATCAGTACAATAATTAGGGTAAACAATGCGAGAATTTACTTTACAACAACAAAAATTGTATTTGGTACAAAACATACTGTAATCTTAGTATTTTTTTACAATTTTTAGTTTGCCTGTAATAACTTTGTTTTCGGTTCTGTACAATACATTTTTCTCAGTATATGGTGTTATAATAGATTAGCATTGAGAATAGACCAAATCAAGTAATCATGAATTTATTTATTATGCAAAGTGAACGTAATCAAATAGTAAAATAAACGTATCGAACGTTTAGTGAAAGGTACCAACATTTACAACTAATCATCAGCAAAAATTTCTAAAAAATTTTAAGATATAATAAGTTTTAGCAACCGATATGTGCGTAGAACAATGCTAAAGTACAATATCAGTAAAAATTTAGATTATCTAAGAATTCTGGTAGATACGCCCAACAAACGGTATTTGAATAATCAACATAAAGTAAATTTACATCAAAGCTCTAAATAATTAGTAATAATAAATTAGGTAAAATTAAATTAATAAAAAAGATAATATAAAAGGTGCAGTAGAAAAATTACAAGAACAATAATAATAACATAAATAAATAAGTTATCTAAATAGTTCGATATGACAACCGTTTCTGTTGAGGCATTCTATATTCGGAGACGTATTCCTATAATTGTTGCTCTTCGAATAGCGTTTGGTGTTATTTGCCTAAAGGATCCCTTATTATTCCCATAATTCAATGGGAAGAATTTTCGAAAATACGATTAACAAAATGAGAGACGTCAAAATAACTGGCACGTAAGTATGTATGTAAAACAAATGAGCTAAGCACCCTTGCTTCACTAAATTGACATATCTGAGCATTTTAGGTACGAAGCTTAACTAAATCGTTATAACTTATTCACCTTCTATTTTAGGTATAGGAGCACCTAATACAGATTAAAAGAGAATCTTTTGTAGAATCAGAATATCTACCCCCATCTACCCATTTGTGTCTTCTAGCCAAATAAAACAGGAACTCAATCTCTCTATCAGCAGTTGTACGATTAGAAAGAGACTAATAGAAGGAAATTTACCGGCCAGAAGGCCCAGAAACGTGCCCTTATTGAATAAACGACAAGTAAAAAATAGATTGGCTTTTGCTGGCGCACATCAGTTATGGGATTCAACAAAATGGCGATTAATCTAAAATTGTTTTATTCGATGTTCATGGAGCGCAACATGTCAGACGACCTCCACTGTCTGCGTTCAATCCTAAATACACAAAAAATAACAATAAGACACGGTGGCTCGAAAATAATGATTTGGGGATATTTTTCCTGGTATGGTGTTGGACCACTGTACAAAATTGACGGCATATTCAAGGCTGACGGATATGTTGCTATAATGCAAGATGTCATGTTACCTTATGCAGAGGAGGAAATGCCTTTACGATGGGTTTTTATGCAGGACAACGATCATAAACACACTTCTCGCCAGGCTAAAAAGTGGTTTATGGATAATAATGTCTCTTTATTGGTCTGGCCTGCGCAGTCGCCAGACCTAGACCTTATTGAACACCTATGGGTAGATGTAAAAAAGGCCGTTTCAGCTGCTAAACCACAAAATACACAACAATTGTGGGAGGTGTGCCAAGAAGCATGGAAATCCATTCCAGTTCGTCGCCTTTAGTGGAGTTCATGCCGCGACGTTGTCAAGCCGTCATAAAAAATAAAGGCCTGGCAACGAAATATTAAACTCACCAAGAAGAATTGTCAATAAAAATTACCTTTCTTAGTGTAAATAATAAAGACTGCTATTTTAACGAACACGATAACAATTTCATTTTGTCTTAGAATTTCTATTACATTTTTTTAAATCTTAATTCATACAAAAAATGTTTATAATACAGAGAGTAATATTTATTTAATTGCATTATTTAGTTTCTCTAAGTTAGATCAGAGATTTTGAGAACATTTATATCGGTGCTATTTTAACGAACATGACTGTAGAAGCATGACCAGGCAGTCCCCATGATGTTGTTCTCTTGGGGCTGAAATGAATCCATTTTTCATCACCTGTAAACGATGCGATGAAGAAACTCTCGCGGTGTAGTTTTTGTGTGTGTATGTTGTGTTCAATGGCTTTGTGACAGAAATGAATCCATTTTTCATCACCTGTAACGATGCGATGAAGAAAACCAGGTTGCTGAAATTCATTTTTCATCACCTTGCCGCTGGAACAGTTGTTCACAGGCGGAAAAACGACGCTCAACATTTCTTGGCTTCAAATCGTAAGGATCCCAAGTTCCTTGTTTTTGAATCATTCCCAACGCATTTGGCGGGTAACTCCTAATGCTGGAGCAAGCTCTTTTTGCGTGTGGCACGGATCGTCATCGAGCAATGCTTCCAATTCAGCTTCTTCGAAGGTTTTTGGCCTTCCTTCACATGGACGGTCATTAACATCAAAATCACCGTCTTTGAAGCGACGGAACCAATCACGGCACGTTGTTTCACTTAGAGCAGCATCTCCGTAAACTTTCAGGAGTTCTCGATGCGCTTCAGCCGCTGTTTTCTTCGAATGAAAGAAGAAAAGCAACACTTCCCGCAAATAACGATTATTTGGCACAAAATCAGACATTTTCACACAATCAAAAGTATATGATGCAAAAACAAAATCACCAATGTAGCAAAACAATTCGTTTACTATATGTCTAAGCTTGGTTTATGACGATTTGGTTAGGCCACAATCGACCAGCACTTACTACTGGAGCCATCTATTGAAAAACAGCGAGTGAAAACAGCCGTTGCGCACCTAAAATATATACCTTTCCATTTAAAAAAATTACTTTCCGCAGATTGAACTCATTTATAAGTAACCAAGTTTTTAAACACCCTGTATTATGTTATAGAGAAGAACTTCAAATGTTGTGTAACTATACATCAGCTGTGCGTATACACAATTTCATTCGTCTCTCTCACTCCTACGTGACGTAATATTACTATAAAGTAAGATCGGTATCTGTCACTTGTTTTGTCTTTAATTGCGAATAACTCAGAAGGAATGGCATTTAGGGATAGGGTATGATATATGTGTAAGGTACATCGTAAAAGCTAAATTTGTAATAAAATTTATAGCATGCTATTTAAAAAATCGAAGTTGACGCCCACTTCCGGTTAACCGGAAGTGATATTTATTCAAAAATATTTTCGCGTGATAGTTCATATTCAACCGTATCCAACTTCAAAATTTTGTTTCAAATCCCGTTTCGCTTGTATAATTCTTTTAATAGGCCATTCTCACCAATCACCCTGTGTATTGGAATAAATACACATATATAGTTTATCTAAAGTTTATTTGAACTTTCTTCATTAATATAAGTGACGTCATGTACCAGTAGCAATGCCAAATGCGTTTTCATATAAATATTGGTTATGTTACTTGTTTTGACAGTTAGGTTATGCACTATCGATTTCATAATGGTCTATTAGGACAATATGCATTTCCTACTGTAATTGCACTGAAGTCCTTAATACTCGTTGTTTTGATTTAGACAATTTTTACTTATCGCATTTAAATTTTCAAACATTTGTCAAATAGTCACATTTACACTATTAAAAAAATGAAAATAACTAAATTAATATGTCAGTTTTACTCTCCCAGATCATTATGAAATCAATAATACACTTAAAAAGTAAGCCGATACTTGTCATTTAAAAAACGTGGGACTGAAAAAATTACCTTTATTTATCAATATGTATGTTACCTCAATTTATACATTTGAATGCCAAATATCTTTAAAATACCTATTTTTACCAATATAAGTATAATAATAAATGATAATTAGCGTAATAATTGATTTGCATAATTTTGATAGATTTAACAATATCTTTTTCCACATAGCTTGTACAATTGCTCCAGTCTTCTGCTGTCACTTGCTCTAATGTACATATTTTTACACATTTCAGACGCCAATATAGTCGAATATTTATTCTAAAAAGAATAGTTTTTAGATCCGGTAATGGAAAGAAATAAAAATACAAAGAAAAACATGATATACACAAAATGTCAAATTGACTGATGGCATGAATGATAGTTGACTGTAAACGAAAATAAGCTGGCAGCAACGCTTAATTACAGAGGCATTAAAAATCACTAAATTACTCTTAAAGAACTTTCTATTTGACTATTTATTGTGGTACGAATGCAACGTCACGAATGACGTAAGTCCAAATAAACTGCGGATGAACACATGATATTTTATGTAATTAACCATCTATAAACAAATTCGAAATAACACTATTCTTTAATCTATAAAATCTTCTAATAATATGAATTGTATTTAATTTGAATTAAAAAGATGTATATTTCATGTACAGGGTGAGACATTAGTGCGTCAAAGCTCAATATATCCATTAATATTAAAGATATCACAAAATGTTATATACAAAAATCATAGCTTCTATACACACTATATATTATTTCAAATTTAGATTAAGCATATCTTCCTCATTCCTTCGATATAAGGTTTCATTGAGTTATACCGAGTATTTCAGAAGTTATGGTCAATTTGGTCTGAAAATCTTTGCGTGTTCAACGTTCTGTGTATTCCACACGAAACAACTTGAACTTGTTTTTGTACTGGAATGACTTCTTTATATTGCTACAGTGTCATAGCAAAGTGATATTTTGCCAGTATTGCGAAAAGTGTGTACAGAGCGATTCAAAACGCAAATGCATTATTTTCTCATCTTATTTAAATGGAACACCCTGTATTTTATATTAAGAAAAGGAAGGACACCGCATGCACTTTAATTTTTATTAACCACTCCCTATATCTAAAATCGTTAATTTCTGAGATATTTAATATTTTCTTAATGAAAGGCGAGCTTTTTTAAAATAATTGTTAAGATATCAAATTAACCATGAAAAAATGACAGTACAAGACCATTAAATCGTATATATTAAATACAAAACAACTACAAAATGTTAAACTTATACCGGTAATTAATATGATGTTCAAAATGTCCACCAAAAACATCAAACAACGTTGTAGCCATTCTTCGACTGATCGATTTGCATTTCTTAACATTTCTACATGCAATCTCCATATTAATACACGAGAAATTTTGCATCAACAAGGTTTCAGTCAAAAGGCTATTAAAGAATACTGTGTAAAAATAAATTGCATCTACAGTGTGTCCCAAAATGTCCGCAACGGCGCTGTAAGTCCTGTATTATAGTCGTCATAAAAGTGTTTCAAATAAAAGTTGTTGCAATTTACATGATCTACTTTGTGAGCTGAAGAGATTTCGAAAATGTTATACAGCCTGGTCATTATGTCGTTACTTCTTTTCATTTCTTATGGCAGCCATCTTGAATTCGCTTCCAATCGAAAAATGTTATAAGAAAAAGTTGTTCAGAATTACGAAATACCGCCGCGTGCAAAATTTCAACTCGATCGTCAAATATTTATTTTTCCCATGTATTATCTATTGCGGTGGCCCAAAATGTCCGCAACAGTCTTGTAAGTCCTGTATTATAGTCGTCATAAAAGTGTTTCAAATAAAAGTTATTGCAATTTACATGATCTACTTTGTGAGCTGAAGATATTTCGAAAATTTTATACAGCCTGGTCATTATGTCGTTACTTCTTTTCATCTCTTATGGCAGCCATCTTGAATTCGCTTCCAATCGAAAAATGTTATAAGAAAAAGTTCAGAATTACGAAATACCGCCGTATGCAAAATTTCAACTCCATCGTCAAATATTTATTTTTCCCATGTATTATTATTATCTACCGCGGTGGCCTCTTAAGGTAATCTGTTATTTTGTTTCAATTTCAATGACTTTAGTTGAAGTAGTTATGAGAATAAAAAAGTATTTATTTACGTAGTAAATACTAAACGTTTTATTTTCTAAAGAAAAATCACGGGAAATATTATAAGACAGTAATTATGAAAATTAAAAAAAAAGTGTGATAATATAAAAAAACAACCGTATACGAAAAATAATAAATAATAATACATTGCAGACTACACTTAAAATGAAAGTAAACAAAGCAAGAATATGACAAAAAAGCAATCACTCCACTAAACCTCCTTCATTTGCCATACATGCCACTGTTCAATGATTGAATTCGTCCATAACACTGTAGAGCACATTGGCTCCTATCCCATTTGCGCACTCCAGGATGACATCTTTCTAATGGTTGCGGTCTCGGAACGGCCGATGGCTATAGACCTGGTTTCTCAGATAGCCCCAAAGGAAAAAATCTAGCGGTCTCAAATCTGGATATCTGGGCGGCCACTGAACTTGCGATGTCCGAGTGAATATTTTATGGACTCCGAAATTCACTTCCAACCATTCTTGAATGTCAGCCGAAGCGTGGCAAGGTGCCCCATCATGCTGTAAGTGCATGTTACAACGAATGTGAAGCGGGAAGTCATCTACAATCGGTTCCAGTACATTTTGCAAGAACTGAAGGTACTGAGCAGCATCCATGCAATTTTGTAAAAAAATGGTCCAACTAATCGCGTGTTCAGAATTCCGCACCATACATTAACTTTTTCATAATACTGGTCCCTACTGTTGACTGTGAAATGTGGATTATAATTTGCCCAGTACTGACAATTCTGCGATGAAACCGTACCATTCGTGTAGAAAGTCGCTTCATCGGAGAATAAATTCCGCTGAAAATTAGCATTGGCTTCCATTTCTCCTTGCATCCACGCACAAAAATTGAAACGACTTTCATGGTCATGTTGTTGCAACCGGCAGATAAATTTAGGTTTATACGGCTTCAAACCATTTTTCTTGAGTAATCGCCGACTATTAGAACGAGATAGTTCGGTCTCTTGCTCAATCTGCCGGATGGAAATGCGCGGATTTTCGGTAATCCGTAAGATGACTTCCAACTCCGCATTTTCCGTAACTGGCCATCACCTGTGGTTCTTCTTAAACTTATTTTCTACACTTCCAGCTTCCTTAAAATTTTGTACAATACGAGCTATCGTTGAATAATGTGTATACTTGCCAGGATGCCGCAAATTAAATTGTCTTTCCGTATTCCGGCAATTTTTTTGGTTTTATTGGTGCCATTGTTGTGAAATTAAAGTCACGTATTTATTTCTGGCTCACTTATGACTCTCAAGCTCATCACCTCTGTTTTAGATTGGATTTTGCTACTTGATTTGTAGTCCATAATCCACTCAGTAAATATCGAACTAAAATTTTGCATACGGCGGTACTTCGTAATTCTGAACTTTTTCTTATAACATTTTTCGATTGGAAGCGAATTCAAGATGGCTGCCACAGCTCACAAAGTAGATCATGTAAATTGCAACAACTTTTATTTGAAACACTTTTTTATTACGACTATAACACAGGACTTACAGGGCTGTTGCGGACATTTTGGGACAGAATGTATACCATATGTAGTTACATTGTAGCCGGTCTTTAAATGATATTTCTGAACATTTCTATATTAATGATCTGAAATTATTCTTTCATTTTGTTCTACATATCATTTTGTGTACTTGGTGGTATTTTATATACAAGGTCTTTCACATAACGCCACATGAAAAGTAAAGTTTACATATTTCTGAACATTCGGCTAGCCATCTAACTGCTCTTCCTCTTTGTTGTTGAGCCTATTCACAAAAAGCAACTCTATGGGGTAAGTCATTGTCAAGTAACTGTGGATGCAACTACATATGGTATGGATGCAATTTCTTGTTATACAGTATTCTTTGAACAACCTTTTAACTAATATCTTGTTGGTGTGAGATTTTTCATGTACTAATATGTGGATTGTTCATAACTGAAAGAATGTATGTAGACATGTTAAGAAGTCCATGCGGTGTCCTTCATTTTCTTAATATAAAATACAGGGTGTTCCAGTTAAATAAGATGAGAAAATAATACATTTGCGTTTTGAATCGCACACACTTTTCGCAATATTGGCAAAATATCACTTTGCTATGAAACTGTAACAATATAAAAAAGTCATTCCAGTAGAAAAACAAGTTCAAGTTGTTTCGTGTGAAATACACAGGACGTTGAACACGCAATGATTTTCAGACAAAAATGGACCATAACTTCTGAAATACTCGGTATAACTCAATGAAACCTTATATCGTAGGAATGAGGAAGATATGCTTAATCTAAATTTGAAATAATATATAGTGTGTCCCATTTAAGAAAATGTATGTTTGGTTCACCCTGGCAATATGAAACACACTGCATATACGAAAATAATAAGATATTTTAAAATATCTTGCTTAAGACTTTCTATGATTTTTGTATATAACATTGTGTGATATCTTTAATATTAATGGAAACGGGTCGATGGCCGCAGTGGTTAGGCGGCTGACTATCGTTGTGGGAGGACGATAGGTGCCCGGGATATATTTAGCTTTGACGCACTAATGCCTCACCCTGTATATGTGTAGGAGAGTCACCGGTGAAATTTTGAAACTTTTTGTTCCCGTAGAGATATGTGGGTTAATGGAGGCTACAATTAATAATTTTGAAATGTAAAGCATGTGCCAAAAAACTATGATAGTAACGATGTTAAAGAAGCAATGGATAAAACAATTTAAATGATCGAAATCAATATATTGGATTAGATGCAATATGCTCTTAGCTTCAATTAACTGTATATCAACTTGAAACAAAGAACTTTAGTTTTACACCTGGAACACTGAATGATTTAAACTAAGGAAGTACTTTTTAAAGAAGCACTTCAAGTCAAATTGTATTGTTGCACAACATTTTAACATGTTTTTAACATTTTTACATAATGAGGTTATTTTATAAATTAATTGCTTACTAGAATATAATCAACATTATCAATAGTATGTAAGTTGAAAATAAATACAACATATAAAATATGAAAGAATTAATCATGTGGAAAAGTTTAATACAAAGCAATCTCAATAGAATTGGTGTAGCTAGAAAGATGTAATTGAAGACCTTAATACATATAATAGAGTTATATTCCTATCTCGAGAAGAAAAATGTGACAAAAATATTTAACAGTGATGAAGTAGTTTGGTAATCAGATGGAAATACTACAATAAGCACATATATAAAACAGTAAATAAGAGTACCACATTCTATATATAATGATGAAGTTTCAAAAATCAGAAAATAAAATATATAGATGATGTGACAGTAAATAGAATATTCATTGACCCAGACTTAAAAACAAGAAGAAACATATGTATAAACATAGGTATATATTATGCAATAGTGATATGAATCCAGCAATCACAACTTCCCTGGTCAAAGAGACGACGAAATTTTCTGAAAAAGATTTCCACACAAAAACACAGACACAACAGTTATTAATAAAATTTAATCTTAAAGTGAAATACAAGAAATAAAATAGTATTACAAATATTGGATGTATAGGTATTCACATGTAACATTACCATGTATAATTAAATTACACTACTTATAAATGTCTTGAAATAAAAATCTTGTGTGACCTTTGTTATACATTTATTCTATATATATAAGTCTTGGACTTGATATGGGGGAAAAGCAAGTATTCGAAGATTTCAATGCTTTATAGTTACTTAAAGCAAATGAATATGAAAACACTAAATAATGAACAAATCAAAATCATTTAGAGTTACTTACTTAGAGTTTATTACAATATACTGGTACAAATGTTTCATTAACTTTAAGTAACACAATTGTCATTGTAACATGATTGATAAATATGTATATGTACATATATAGCTTCATATCCGAAATCAATTTGTAAACAATTATTTATATCGTACATCTATAATTATCTTACCAAATTATGTAGCCGTCCATCACCAATGTATTCGAACAACGTGAAGTCACATTCCTATATAACAAAACCTAAGACATGCAAATTACATCTAGCCTAACAGTTTCACTTAACACGTACTACAATATAGCTTGTTTTTATTGTAAGTATATTAACTTATCTAAAATTAACAAATAAAGAAAAAATATGATTTTGCGGAGTTTATTAATCAATATTATGGCGTTTGCTTAAAATACATGTTTTCAATCATATATAGACGATCTTAGAAAAAAAGAAATATTATAAATAGTGGATAAATGGCTATGGAAGAAACATTAGAAACGAGAAAATAAATAGCCACAATTATATTTAATGACAAAATAAAACCTTATTCTAACTAGTTTTCCCTTCATTAAATCTAAGTTTATTATTATTGGTTAATTGTTACATATTATGTTCAGCTCGAACAGCTAACTCCTGGTCACTGTCAACAAGGACTACGTAACTGCTATCAATTGTTTTAATTTGTAAGAAAAAGTTATATTGAAGTGGCGATACTGTGATACTTGATCGTAGAAACAAATGCACGATGCCGTGAATGTAAAAATCTGTAAATACACAAAGCTGACATCTCGCTGGAACATACACCACCTGTAAATTTTCTCATTGTATCATTCATAAACAAACAGTTCGTGTCAAAAATCAACATTAAGAGCTTTTAATTGGAAAATATTCATTCAGTGAATGATACAATGAAAAGAAATAGCATTAAAATACTACTAATGGTTATGAATACTGGTATAAGTTTAGATAAAAAAATAAATATCCTGTAATAAATAAAACAACGCAACATGGAAATAAAATATACCCTTGTAAAATCAAGAATAAAAATTAATGCGACTTGTTATGAAATACGATAAGAGCGAATACCAATAATCAGTAGTATCAACTTACAATACTTACGCCTTATGGAATATCTTAATTTTCTTGTCCACTTGATGGTGCTCCACTGCCATAGCCATAATTTGGAAAACCATACTGTCCTTGCGGTGGCACAGCTTGAGGTGCAGTTCCAGGCGTTTGCGTCCCATAGTAACCTGCAGTTTCTTTAAATTAATTACAAATACTGTCCAATTAAAACTAGGAACTTACCACCTGGCGTTTGATAAGCAGCATAAGGCTGATATGCACCAGCTGCACCGCCTTGTGCTGGAGCGCCTGCCATGGAAGCAGTCGGTACTGGTTGTGCAGTTGCTTGATTCTAGAAAATTATAATAATTAAGATTGCACATAAACCTATTTTGTAATAAACAATAAAAAACTAAAACTATTATGACGTTTATTAGCCTGTTTCAGAGACGTACAGAACAAGAGTGACAAGAAATTACATGAACTTGTGGAACTACTGCATCGGAATAAATGGAAAACACGCTGTCGAGCGTGTGTCTTTTCATTATTGCTTCCTAATTGTAAAATTGGCGTACATATTTATCGACTGCGTGTGGATCGGAAAATTTATAATACAACTTGAGCATTACTATACCTCATTCCAAATAAGAAAGGAGCGTTATGAATAGATAGCGTCTAAAATAAACGTCTGTGATTGGTTAAAATCTAGTGCACAAGAACAATTTGTCAAAATTGCATAAATGTCAGAACCATCAAAAAGGTTATATGTATTATGTCAGCGTCGTTTGTGTTCTATTGCGATTATTGGACTTTATTGTTTTCTTTATCTATTTCATCTTGATTCTTCATACAAAATGGTTTTTTTCGAGCTTCTGAATTGATAGATGGATAGATACTTTATTTCTCGTAATAATATACACTACAGATATACAATAAATGTCATATTGTAGTCCCAGAAGCTGCAGCTAGTATGAGAAGAAATGTATTCTTGTTGGAATTTATTTCTAAATATTCATTATTCCATCCATCATGTTTGTACTTCCCATTTCCTTCAATTTTAAGATCATTTTATATTATTTTCTCGGAAAATAAAGATTTAGCTGTTAAAATACACTGACAGTGACAGTTGTCACATCACATGTCATAATATTCACTTATTGAAGGTACGAGGGAGCGTTTTTATATTCGCGGAATGAGCGGGTTGTAGGGGGTGATTAGGCGCATTGGGGGCGTGGCCTGTGCAGCGACTCATAATTAGTATAAATACGAAGTTTCATTGTTATTAGACAGTTAGTCTTTGAGCTATCGTCAACCAAGTAACATAATCAGGAGTGAAAAGTGAAATATGGAAAAAATCGAATATCGTGCCGTTATAAAGTTCCTTACCAAGCAAGGAAAATCAGTCACGACCATAATGAATGAGATGTCATTGTCAACAAGGAAGGGAATCCCTTGAAGACAACCCGAGCTGGGAAACTCATGGCAACGGTATTTTGGGACTCGGAAAGAATATTGTTGATTGATTATAAAGATAAAGGTGTTTCCATAACCGGAGAATATTACGCTTCAGTATTAGAGCGACTAAAAGAAGCCGTTAAAGAGAAAAGACGGGGAAAATTTACGAAAGGTGTGCTGCTTTTGCACGACAACGCGCCTGTCCACAAGAGCCGCGTTGCGTTAGCTGCCCTGCATAAGGTGGGCTTCGAAATTGTGAATCACCCACCCTACAGCCCAGACCTGGCCCCGAGTGATTATTACCTGTTTCCGAAAATGAAAAAAGAGCTGCGGGGTAAAAAATTTACTGCCGATGATGAAGTCAAGAAGGCAGTTTCGGCGTATTTTGCAGATAAAGAGAAATCATTTTTTTATGAGGGTATAAATAAATTAATTGAAAGATGTGGTTTTTTTATTTCCACCACTTATCCCCCATTCCGCGAATATAAAAACGCTCCCTCGTACTATTTGAACAGTTTTGCTTCAATTTTCTTATTTATACATCTTATGGTTTTGATAAATGTCAATACGTGAATATGTAATTATGGTTCATGCTGCTCTCACAGGTTCCTCAAAAAATGCAAGGTGCAGGCATGTAACAAGTGGGCAAATGCTTCATCGGATAGTAAATGAAATTGGGATTAGCAAAAAAAAACTGTTTAAAGACACCATCGGAGATTAGAGTTAACTGGAAACGCCGCCAAAGAAACGGATATGTCAAATGAAATATTACAAATTGGACGAAGCTCATAAAAGTGCAATTATAAGCATTAAATGTGTTTTATTAGAGTTCGTACAGATGTTATTCTACATGGTGGGCAGTCAATTATCAGAAACATCAAAAACAAATTTTAAATTTACCGCGATTTTTGCAAATCACAAACTTGTTCTTGTGTGATATGTCCTCCGATTGTAGTGTCATCTGCTCCATTCTTATTTGGAATGGACAATAGGTACTATATCTGAAGGTATAAATTAACTTTTTTTTAAAGCATCAGCAGGTTCCTCGTAATACCCAAGAACTTCAATCTAAATTTAAAATCTTTAACCAGTTACTGTTACGTAATATAGTAGCGACGGAAACGTCAACTTAGTACAATGTCGCTTGTTTTATGATTTATTATTGCAGTCTTATACACTGGTTTGGATCACGGGGTACAAACGTAAACGGCCAAGGTCAAGCAAAGCAAAAGTGTTCACTAAAGACACGAGATCTCGTAAGGACCACAGCAAAGTAACACTACCGATAAAAAATGCACTCCCTACATATCGGTACCGTTCTGTCCGAAGTCAGCTGTTTCGGTTTTGCAGTTTTGTTTGAATGTTGTTTATCTCTGGTTTATCGTTGTTTTGCGTTTGTTTAGTATTTTTCTTGTTTTCCTCATGTACAAATTTATTTATTGTTATTTAGTATAGTCTTATATATATAATTTTAAGTACCATTAGATTTTTTTTTTAATTTTTCTGTGTAAAAAATATGTGGCTTCTCCCGATTATTTAAGACTGCAGTTAAATGCGATAGCATTTCAGTTTATTAGTTCGCAAATTAAACTTCAAAAGGCACGAGCAAACCTAAGGAGGTTTACTTTAGATGACAAGCTGCTCTGCCTGACACTAACGAAGCAAAGTCCAAAAGAATACAGCTTTTTAAGTAAAATTTTTGCACTACCAAGTAGAAAAACTTTAGCTAATCTCCTAAGCAGAGTATCTATGGAAACCGGAATTAGTTACGCAGTTGATAAAGCAATGGTATTTGTTGTTCGTGGCATATGCAAAAAGTGGAAGCAGCCTCTTGCGTATTATTTTAATCAAGCTGGTATGAAGTCTGAAATAATAGCAACTTGTCTTCAGACAGTAATTCGAGAAGCTACTTCAATAGGCCTAAATATTGTTGGTTGCGTATGTGACCAAGCCAGTGCAAATGCCAAAGCTATACGTATGCTGTATGACGAAACAAATAGACACATCACAATAGACATTTTCTATTAAAAGAACAAGAGAATAGAAACTTTGGTTTTGTAATTGATGAAAAGGAAGTTGTACCCCTATTCCTATACGATGTCCCACACTTATTGAAGGGTATTAGCAATAATTTATTTGAGAATGACTGTCGATTTAAATGGAGAAACAATAAAGTGGAAACAGCATTATGGATTGACATTCGAACATTGTTCAGGTTGGATGAAACCGATGAAGAATACAAAATGTACCATTAAGTTTACAGAATTACATGTCAATAATGTTAAAAAAAATGAAAGTAAGTGTAGCTGCTCAGGTATTAAGCCAACGTGTTGCAGCTTTGATGCGTGACCTAGCTAGATTGTCTAGTCCCCATAATATGCCTGCTAGTGGATTGGAGACATCTGAATTTCTATTCTTTATGGACAAAGTTTTTGACAGTGTCAATGGACACCAACATTTATCCACGACAATTTTTGGACTGAAGCAATCCAAGTTTTCGAAAATATGGAATTCTTTAACCAAAAAAAAAGAAAATTGCACCTCCATCTGTACGTATTTGGATAAATACTTTGAAAGGTTTGAAATATTTATGGAGAAAACTGCACACAGCTGGATTTTCATTTTTATGCACGAGAAATTTAAAGAAAGTAAGAAAAGTAAATCCAACCTGTCAATCATTTATAGCATCATATAAATCACTATTATTCCTTTCTGAGTTTGGTTTTCTGTAGTTTTCCAAATTCCACGGCAAATGCGGAAAGGTTACATCTTAAGTCGGTCTACAGCCGCAGGCGTAATAATAACTCATGGCCAGCCGATGCCCCCTGTAATTGGCGCAAGCTGTTGGGGGATGGTAAGGCATAAATTATTATTATTATTATTATCAGTTACTAATATGGTCACTTGGGGTTTACCATCATCAAATTGTATGGATGATGGTACATATCATACATGTTAAGTAGTCTAAGAGAATTCTTCTTGGATGAAAATGTCATAGATGATCGTATACCATTCCAAGACATACACATTTCTGTCAATATCCCTACTAATTTGAATTTTTCAGTAATAAAGAGTGGCACTTTGTTCTACATTTCTGGATACATTGCAAGAAGATTATTAGATTACGTGGAAAATTGTCACACCTCCAACCGAATGCGCTACTATCGCCAATATTTTTTCATATGTAAAAAATATTAACAAAATTTTGAAAGGAAAGATAGTTTATAAACAATCAGATATTATAGAACTACGCGCAAGGAAGTACTTTTTAAAACATAAAAATCGGAAATTGTACAAATTTTACATAAATTGTACAAGTAGATTAGTTTAAAAATGGAAAAAACGATTTTTTTCTGGAACTGTGAGGACCTTCATCTCGAAAACGCTGCGATTTTGAATAAGGCTATTTTTGGTCAATGGTCATTATTTGACAAGTAGTATCTCCAGTTAAAATATTTCCCATAATTAATGAAAATAAATACAATAATAAATTAAATACAAAGGCCATTATTAAATAACTAATATGCAAATTTATGCAACCTGTCAATTTGACGTTTGGTTTTTGTTTTTTTTTCCGGTACCTATGATTATTTACGATGACGTTTCTGAGATTACTGCGAATTTTCAAAGTTCAGGCGTGACGCGTATATCTGCCCCACTTGTTCGTGGCCTGCACAGAAAAAATATTTTGTTGCTCACTTTTTATAACAATGTAATGTATCCTAAAAATTACATTTCGGTATAATTGTACCCCAGACATACAATATACTACAAAATCATGGGTAATAATCTAAGAGATCAAGTCGCATAGTGCATCATATTTTAAGTAACCCATGCCAACGACTATCACAGAAAATCCGTATTTATTATACGAATCAATACGACACACATCTATATTTATCTAAATAAATCTTGACATGTTTCTAGTACCCATAAGATGTTATACAACGCCACTTTCCGTTTCTGACGTACTCAATACATAAGGCCTGACATCGATCCCCAAAAATATAATTATTTTTAGTTATTTGGCATTTACACCCTAGTTGTTGGCAGAGAAAATTCACCGAATGTGCATTTTAAAAGTTTATCGAAATAGATAGAACATTTTTTTACCCCTCTACAGCTGAACCTCAGTCTTTCAATGAAAGGAGGAAAAACCAAAAGCTTACAAGCGATTCGAGGAAATATAATTTATGGACATGTACACACAGGCGCTTCTTACACACTGAAAAACAACTGGCATAGCACGCAATTGAAACAAGTCTACGAATGAAAACTAAACTATTATTATAGCATTCACCATATAAAAAAGAATATCAATGTATTTACATCAGTAATCACCTTGGCCTTCATTTGAGCCTCAATTGCTTCAGCTTCCTTATGTTTGCCTAAACTACGATAATACTCCGCCCATTGGGCACTATAATCAGGTTGAGCTCCGGTAGATGCAGTAGCCGGCTGTGTTACAGCTGCACCTTGAGCTGCCGGTGCAGTTTGCATTTGAGGATTCGGAGTGTACCTGCGAGGTTTTTATTTTTTGCCTAAAAATAAACAACACATACGTGTAATAAACATATATTCATCTAAAACATGTTACCTGTTGCTCTATCATCTCTGCTTCACGAATCATTCCTAATGATCTATAATATTCAGCCCATTGTAAAGAATAATCCGGCTGAGTACCTGCCTGTCCCATTTGTACCGGTGCACCGTTCTGAGCAGTTGCTTCAGATCCCTGTGCTGGAGTTGGAGCTCCCCATTGCTGTTGATAACCTGGTACACCCCAACCTTGTGGATTGTACCCTTGAGGCGCCATGCCAGGGTAAGCCTTTTCGAAAATAACAATTGTACACAAGCATTGTGTAAAAGAATACTATAGAATCATTTCTAACATAGTTGGTGACTTACCGTTGGTAAATTATTTGGATTACCGACCGTGACAAAATTAAGTGGCATTTGTACTTTATCACTAATTATACGTTTTGCCGTCTCTATTTGGTCTAGATCTCCACGTATAATAAATGTCTTTTCCGTCGCGTTTTGGTTGTTTTGAGATCTTCTGTCTAATTCACAATGTGCGCCTGACTGTTGGTTTATGTGCTTGATTGTTTCACCGCCTATTGCATTCCAAAATTTACAAAGTATATATTCAACTCTAATCAAAGTATCACGAACTAACCTCTACCAATTATGACGCCACATTTTGTACTTGGTACTGTAAAAGTAACTTCTTGAGCTGGTTGCTGAGCACGTCTGTCATCCCAGCCACCGTAATCTTGATTACCGCCGTTACGATTGTTTCCTCTGTTGTCATAACGATCGCGATTGCGACCTCCGCCTGGACCGCCGGGACCACTACCTCGAAGACCAACTCCGCCACCACTACTTCCATTTCCGTCAGTATCACGTCGATGAACGCTATCTATTAATTCTTCGATTCTCTGACGTGCCTAATGTCAAATTATATTAAAATTAAGATATGGATCCAATTTTAGACATTTCAAAATACATCCGTTTAATATACCTAAACTGACTAGTTTAGTTTAAAGACATCACAGTATTCATTTATATCAGCACTTTTTTAATATACATATATTTTAACTTATCTAGAAGTTAGAAGCCTTCAGAGACTTTGTTTTACTTCATTAAATCGATATTCGATTATATATGATAGGAAGAAACACTGATAAGATACGCATTTAATTAAAATCATCTGGACACCAAATATTATGGCAGAGAAAATTGTAAGGAAATGACAAGTGGCCCTCCTGTCTGTTCTTATATTGTGATTTATGACGTAATCATTTTCAAGTATCCTGGATTGGAAGCAAAAAGTCTCGGAATTAGGAGGAACTTTCTTGAGTTGTTGATAGTAAATTTAGATGTGCAATATCAAAACTACAGTGTCAACACTTACCTATTAGCAGTCATTATTTGTGCGTCTTGTATTGTTGCAGTGTCTTCTACTTTCATATTTTCTTCGTCTCAAAAACGGCAATAGCTTTTCTGTCTTTTCAATATAACAGTCAAGACCTAAATTTAATGTTTCATATTTCAGTTAACAACAGTTAACAAGAAAGTTAATGTGAACTTCCGGTAAACAGGAAATGAGACAAGACCAGAAACAATTTTGCTAATGAGATTAGATGACACTATATCTAACTACAGTTTACAGGACTGTTAGATTTCGAAAAGTTCTAACAAACCAGTTCCGTGAATAACTCTGTATATTCGAAATGTCGTGATAGCATGTGCCGATGTCTAAAACTATCCACTTTTGTATAATATATAACTGAACCGTAAAGGAGGTCTACTATCACTTTCTTAAAGGTTAACGTGTGAATACTAGTCGTCTTGTATATAATACAAATATGTTTATGGTTAGTATTTAACGTTTCGGATAATACATTCCCTTTAAAAGAAAAACAATTCAACATTTTTTTGTAATAACCATACACATTTGCGTAAGCTTGTTACTACCTGCAAATCCATGACTACACTAAAGTTGAACAATGCAATGCAACTGTACAAAGAATCTGGAGCAAATTAAAGTGAAGAGCTCGCTTTTACATATTAGTACCGACTAACATACTTATATTAAATACTAACCTTCAAACACACGGTTCAAAAGTTCTACAAAATAAGGTGTCCATTTTTATTTGCTCTCAATAGTACGTAACGACTACATCGCTTGAGGTCATTTAACACCATTGTACATACTAAAGATTCTTAAATCTGACGCCCTATATAGCGCGCAGAAAAAACTACGTTGAAATCCGCCACAATCAGTGTGAATTCGAATATTTTACTAGTAAATCGTTCCGTGCTAATCCTCATCGAAAATTATGGTAATTTTTTAAAATAATAGATCTAAGCAAAACTACTTTTTAAACTCTGTACTTAAATTCTAATGCATGTATCTTCATACGTTCTTTATTTTAAATGCCAATATTACTCGTTTGATATATTATTTCCAGAAAATAAAAATAAAAATATATACCTGATCCACTTGTTGTGGTTTTCCTGACAAATAACACCGGCGTTCCCCTGGTCCTTCTTCTCGTGCTTGTTGGAATTGAACTCTGGCACCAGTTTCCTGTTGTATTTTTTTAATCATGTCTCCTCCTTTGCCTATAACTACTCCTACCGCAGCACGGGGTACCAAAACCTTTAAGAAAAAAATACCAATCAAGATTGTATACTGACATTTTCACAGTGTAATTTACCTCAGCTTCACTAGTGCCATAACCATCATACTGTTGTCTTTCATCCATATTTCTATTACCACCACCTCCACTACCACCACGTCTGTTATATGCTTGCATCTCCTTTTCAGCGATTAAGTCGTATACTAACTGCTTGGCATATTCTACTTTAGCCGGATCTCCACTGATTCGTAAAGGTTTTTCTTGTTCTTGATTAGGGCCATCTTGTATAACTACCATTTTAGCTCCACTTTTCTCTTGTAATTGTTTAATGGTTTCTCCGCCTTTACCAATAATAAGACCTACCTTTGGTCCTGGTACCATTATTTCCACGAAATTACGACCTCCTCCTCCTGCTCCTCCCCCTCCTCCGCCACCACCGCCGCCGCCTCCTCCTCCTCCTCCACCGCCGCCGCCACCAGCACCACCGCCTCCTCCACCCATGTTTTGATTCATTCCTCCTATTAAAAGTTGAACGTCGGTATTAAATGTTTACATCAAATAAAATTTTTCACAATCACTGCCCCATCTACATGCAAAATATCATCCACATCTAACATAACTAAGCTGCAAATTTAGCAAATGTACCGTCTAACATGTACAGTAGCGCTTATAGAAAACGCATTGCTTGTAGAACTAGTTTTTTAATACCTTAATATTAGATTAATAATAGATTATTCTTTGGAAATAGACTTTAATAATATTCCTTCCTGCATTAATACATGACAAAGTACGAAGTTATCAATTAAATAAATGCTGAAGATCATATATAAACCTTTACATTTCAGAATAAATTGTTAGGATAACTATAAAATTTATGATTTAAAAGAAGATCAATAAAATACGTATGTATAATTTATTACATAGCGAGTGATTATATTAGATTTTATGTTTTGGGAATAATTACACACGTGTACAGGGTCTCTTTAGTGCGTCCAAGTGCCATATCTCCTCTTATAGATATTCTTTCTCAAAAACAATTACAGGAAAGTTACTTGAATCGATATGGCACATGTTCTAAAATTAATTTCACTTATACAGGGTGTTCCATTTTCACTGAACAAAATACAACTTTGTTATTTTAATTAGAACATCCTATATAGGGCGGGCCACTTAAAATGATGCACTAGAATTACGGTCAAACTAAATAAAAATTTTAAAATCCGCCCAGGTAAACTTATAGTGGTCGATGAGGAGCACATTTTAATAACAATGTAAATTTTATAATATTCATGATGACATCACGCCGAAATCAATTTGCATTTTATTAAATAGCACATTTATCTTGTCTATCACTGTATTGTAAGAAGATGGTATTTCTAACATATCACAATCACTTATTAAATATTTTATCCGCTACGCGGTTTCGAAATTTCAAGCTTAGTTTACCGAAATTTTACGTAACGCATGTTAATGTGTACGACATTTGCCAGATTTGACTTAAACCACTTTTCTGCCATTTGCTTATCTTAAAGTGTAACTTGCTAAATTTAAAATATGAAGTCCAAACTACGAAATCTAATAATAATAATCTAATAATCTCATGTAAGTACTATTTGCGCAACTAAATGACTAAGATAGTGTGTTTATAAAAGTTAGAAAAGTTGCATCGCGCAATATACGAGCTCATACCGCCAGCGGCTAATGTTTTTGCATTTGCCGATGTCGATTTAATTTAAATAACTCAAACACTCAACACTAAATTATTGTTTCTACATAAGTTAAACACTAAAATAATTAATTTTGAACGTTTTTCAGTTACCAAGTGACATTTAACGACATATCTAGCACCCAATTCAAATTTTGCGTTTTACGCAAATATGCGTCAGGTAAATAACATTTACGCATTTCAAAATTTGAAATATTGGCGGAAAATTAAAAAAGTTGTTGATTTCACTTCTTATTAAAATTGGTCATATTTTATACAGTTATACGCTAAAAATTAGCTGTTTAAGAAATTTGCAATCCCACATCCCATTTAAATAAATGCAAATTGATTTCTGTATGGCGCTATGATGAATGGTATAAAATGTACATTTTTATTAAAATGTGCTTCCCTTAGAACTCTATAACTTTATCTGGTCCGATTTAAAATTTCTTATTTAGTTTGGCCATAATTTCAATACATAATTTTAAGTGGCCCACCCTGTATATTTCTTCAATTTTGGATTCCTCTCTGGATTTTATTGTCCATTTCTTTAAGTATTACCTATACCTAATATCTACCTCTAACCGTTTTCAAGTTATTTATAATTATTGGTAATTTTTGCGAAATGTAGGTGCTTCTTAGAAATCCTATATTTATTTTTGTATTATCTTTAAAATAGCGATTTCGATTTTATTTTACTAACAAATAGTTGTGTTTAAGATTAGATTATTAAAGTTTTTTGTAGAACTCCCTGATTATCAGAACCTGATGAAATGACTTTTCCGAAACATTAGCAAAACTCAATTTTTGAAATGGAATAGTGTATATTTCTAAGCAACACGTAATGCGGAAATTATTAACGAATATTTTTGGCAAATACATCCCTATGGCTAATCTTTACCATTTTTAAGCAAATTAATATTTAAGGCAAGCTAAGTATTTTCATAACTGTCTCTGAGATTAGAGAGTGTTATAAATGTAATGTTTACTGTATTAACAGAAGTATGATAATATTGTGAATTTACAAACTATTAATAATCGAGGAAACACGCCAGTCGTAGTGAAAAAGATAAATTAAATGTCCTTCTCTCAATGCTTATGTTAGAATCATTTCCAATAATTTGGATGTAAACAAAAACAAATGATTTCGAAGGGTTTCACTATCCGAGTCTCTATTGCAGTGACTTTCGAGTTTTGACCGCGTTATAGTAATGGAACATATATAAAATACAAAAATAAAGTAAAATAAAAACACAAAAAATACGAAATCTATTAATTCAACGATTCGCCAATAATGTGGCTTCTTCAGGAACAACAAGTATGTAGGAGGCGCCAAAAGGTCACGATTACTTGACATGTAAATCATGCCAGAGACAAAAACCCGTCAGAAGGTTTTTGCCTCTAGCGTCGTTGGTGGTCTAGATATCACGTTGTGCGAGGTTTAGAAAATATATGATAATGCGTTTAGATCAATTGAACGGCAAACGCTTCAAAACCTGCTGATTTATATATTTTTTATTGTTAATTGCTCGAGTCAATTGTATATATTTTTTAAATTACTACATATGTTGATATATCTATTTACCTACGTCACACTACTACATACATATTTAACATTATTTTAATGCTGCAGCTGTTACTTTAATAGTTTTGTCAACTGAACGTACACTCTTAATGTCGGAAGCAAAGTTATTGTTACAAAAATACTTTTACCTATACTTTAGCCTGTCTTAAATAATAATTTGCTTAAAAATGATAAAGTTTAGTCATAGAGAAGTATTTGCAAAAAAATATTCGTTAAAAATTTCCGCATTACGTGTTGCTTAGAAATATAAACTATTCCATTAAAAAATGGAGTTTTGCTAATCCAATGTTTATCAGATTCTGATAATTATAGAGTTCTGCAAAAAACTTGAATAATCTATTATTAAAGACAGCTACCTATTTGTTAGTAAAACAAAATCAAAATCGCAATTTTAAAGATAACACAAAAATAGATATGGGATTTCTAAAAAGCGCCAACATTTAGCAAAAATTACCAATAATTATAAATAACTTGAAAGCGGTTAGAGATAGGTATAGGGAATACCGAAACAAGTCGACATAAAATCCAAAGAAGAATCCAAAATTGAAGAAATATATAGGATGTTCCATTTAAAATAACAAAGTTGTATTTTGTTCAGTGGAAATGGAATACCTTGTACAAGTGAAATTAATTTTAGAACATGTGCCATAACAATTCAAGTAACTTTCCTGTAATTGTTTTTCAGAAAAAGTATCTACAAGAGGAGGTATGGCACTTGGACGCACTAGAGAGACAACCTGTACAATTATGTTTACGAAACTGGGAGTTTTATTTAAAATATCATACATATTAATTAACTATCGATTCATTTTAAACGTAGATCTAACATAAAACGCATACACTGTGTGCGTATTCGCAATAGAATAGATATAGTACAATACTATAGAATAGTTTCCTAAATGAGCACGACAACATGTCAATTCAATGGATAGAATACCATCTTCCTATAATGAGTTGTTTTATGTCATATCATATTCTATGTCAATTTGTTCTTATATTGGTTATACATTATGTGTTAATAGCTATTTATATAACAAGTACGTAGAGTAGTACTTTCTTGGTCGAGTCGAATTTATGGCCGAGCGAGCTTGCGAGTGAGGGTATAATAAAGACGAGGCCAAGAAAGTTCATTTATATACAATTTTATGTTCGACTGTCCTATTTTATATAATAATTAATTACAGTGATTACTATCTGGCAGTTTAGTAAAATAATGATTAACAGCTGGGTATATGTATTTTGTATTTATGCGCCAATAGTGTACATCAAATATAGCAAAGTTTTGAACTGATTTTGACATTTATTGGACACTGACATAAGAGTCCATTTTTCAGTTTTTAAAGTATAGCACTTTAAAGTGGCACTTTATGGACAGTAAAGTAGCTCGTAAAGTAGGCAACTATGATGCAGTAGAATATAATTAGTATATTAAGCTACAAGTTTCATAAGACACGATTTTTGCGTATGCGTTCAAGTTTAGAAAACTAGCCGCTAGGCGACATTATTCAACGGTTAGCAAACAGAAATGATACGGTATAGACGTATAGAGTGTGTGTTACCTAGCAATCGCTAAACAACACATAAATTGTGTTCATAATTTAAAACGTCAAATCTGGGGTATATTACATCGACACATTTGTAATGACATTTATGTCAAAAACGCGGGCTCAGCATTAATTTCTGGGTATCTATCATGTACAGTCGAGGCCAGATAAATATAGTACAAACGTTTTTAAAAAAAATTGTATGGAGCTTAAAGCTCGTCAATAATAAAATTTCGAATTTTTGACATATATGAAATTTAAGGTTGTACTACATTTATCTGGCCACGACTGTACCTATCCATTCTCTTTTAAGTTAATCCTGCAGTCGCGTATAATTTGGCTGTTATTAACTCAGCGAGCCGTAGGCGAATTCCCACCCTCGCTGATAATAGCCGTCATTATACGCTCGTTGAAGAATATACTATTAAATGTATACCAGCTAAAATGTACGAGATTGCAGAACAGGTAGTTGAGTGCTAGCTTGCGCATGAATCAAAACGCTTTCATACGAAAACATATTCAGAATTTTGACGGTTGACATCCTACGGCGATTGTATGATTGCAGCATTTGTTTATTATATTAACCTAGGTTAATAATGAGGCCATTATTCACCTGCTATTAGATCAGGGGTTGACATTTCTCGGCGTTCTATTATGTGTCAAAATGCAATGACTTTTTATTACTGGTACAAAAAACGCAAAAATAGTATATTATTCAACGCGCGGTAATGTAGGTAATAACTCACGCAGATGAGGTTTGCAGCATGAGGCGATAGCCGAGTGCTGTAATTCATCAAGTGAGTTATTACCATTACCGCGAGTTGAATACTATACTTTATCTACGACTATAACAATTAAAACGAAGGTACAAGTTCCAAGAAAACTTTTTTTGTGTCGCATATTGAAACTGTCAAAATGACATTTCACCTAATTTCAAAAATGAACAAATAACCTTAGTTTTACCAGAAATGGTATTTACCGCAAATTGAATATAATTTATCTACGACTGTAATAATTAAAACGAAGGTGCAGGTTCAGAGATGATTTGTTTATTTCTACCAATATTAACAACTAGCAAGACTATCGAAATTTTTGTATTGTCGTATCCGCGATTTGTTTTAACTCAGGGGGTGTACATAATAATTCGTTATCGTTGTCTGAATTCATCGTTTCTGATAGCAAAATTACTAATAGAAATTGATTTAAAAGCGTCACAAATTATTGAAACTGTTAAGTTAAAATTGACAAGTGATCTAATTTAGAGTTGACAAATAACGTTACTTCGCTCAAAGATGGTATTAGTGGACTGTTTCATTTCGACGAATCAGATTGTAGAATTTAGCGTGAGTTATAAACTCACTGCTATAAATCACGCTCATTGTTTATGGGTGCCATTACTTGTTCAAAAGCAACTGAATAATGAATACATTATTTAATAGGAGTAGATAAACTATTTTTTTTAATCCGATTAGCTTGCATTAAAACAGTCACTTTTAGTGACAGTTGTAAAAAGAAATGTTTAAATTTTTAGGTTTCGCTGTTTGCCAACAATAATTGTCTAAGTTAATTGTTGTTTCATTTTATGACTTTATATTTAAAATCAAACAAGGTAGTAACTAAAAAATGTTATTTTAAGGTTTGTAATAAGTAGGAAAAACGTTGAATTATGTGTTGATAAAGGTCTCTCCAACATTCGTCAAACCGATTTTTTAGTTATTGAATTGCCTCAAAATGATTGTTCTTAGTATACAATATTTTGCAATAGTCCCAGTGTAGCGGCACAAACCTCCTAAATATCTAGCAGCATATTTGATATAATTTCCCATTGAGACTTCACTTTATATGGTTATTTATAAAAATAATAGAAGTTTTTGCTATAGTCGATACGGCAACGGTTACCATAATAGAAGATACACACTATTGATGAGCAATCACAACTCTTTCCAACGTAATGTCACTTTTTGTTTCTCGTCATCGCTGAATCGCATTTTCTCTGTATGTTCCCGCGTTCTATATCTGCCGTTCTAGATTTTTTATTCTGTACTGATATTTTAAGACAGGATTTTTTTTTCTTACTAACCTCCTTTAAATTCTTTTTATTTTACTTGCTTTCCTGAAATCTCTAACTTTTATTTTGTTCAGTTCAGGAGCCTTTTTTTCCATGTCCTTATTTATTTGTTTCTATCGATCCGTTGGTTTCTCTTAATACCCGATTTGCACGTTACACTAAAGTAATATTACTTCAGAGTCTCAGCGCCGGATGACATTTGGCAGTTATTTAAGCCGTCCAAATATGTAGGTTGGTGTGTGTCTGCTATTACTTTCAAATGCCCACCAGTAGAATAAAATTACAAGCATACTAATAGCTCGTTCATTTGGGACAATGTTATTGCTACAATAGTTAGAATATTCATAAGACCATCATGTTATGTTTTATTAGAATTCTTAAGAACCCTAGTTTATATAATCATTGTTATGTGAGTTGCTAACTAATGACACTCTGAATTCAATAGTCTTGAATTTCTATGTCATCTTCTACATCTTATTCATTAATAATGATTTATATTATGCACCATATCTTATCAAATAAATTCATAACTTGGATTCCAAGTTGTACTCTTAAGTTCAACGTAAAGTTATGGCAGTTTAGACAATAAAAATATCTAAAGTCAACGATCAAACGTCAAATATTGCGTTAGGCGGACGTTAAGCTGTAGAATTTCTGACGTTTACGAATCATGCTAATCGAAACAGTGCAAAGTTTGCATGCATTTAAGAGCCGTTTAAGGGTAACCGTACAAATGGACATGAGAAATTTTAAGTCGTTCTTATATGCCAATTTGAAACTTTCGCACTAATTTCTTTGCGCCATAAGAATACGAATCCTTTAAAGATCTCATTAAAAACCGATCTTCACGGGCTAATAAAATCATAATAGACGTATTAAGGGCACGCACTCAATTACGCGACACTTTTAAAAGACATTTCACGCTAGGGATATTATCTGTCAATCGAGGCATTGCTACTACTACGAACTGCACAGAAATAAACATTAGTTTCATTAAAAAAAATCATGCTATCATGTTATTATAATTATATTATTGTTTGTTTATTTGTAGCTCTCTAAAGTACTCCCGATCCAAAATGTGATGTCCTTAGATCAATTAGAACATCTGTGGGCACTGGCAAAAAATATAAAATAATAAATCTATAGAAAAATAACCACTGGCACTGTTAAAGTCCAAAAAGTAGATTGATTGCCATAGTTAAGCAAAATAAAAGTTATTAAAAATCATAGTATAGGTAATTAAGAAGTAAGCGTGTGCAACAACTCTAAACGCGCTATCAATTTCACAAAGTCGTATTCGCCGTACAATCTACCCTACATATTAAAAAATCAGTTTGAAAATATTCTTATCATTATCGGTACCAAATACAGTTGAATTTCGTTAATAAAGAAAAACCAATACCGGTTTATTTTTACCCGTTTGTATATAATACGCCCGTACATTACACCAGGTTACTTAAATAAGTACGTATGTATGTACTAGTTAACTATTTAGAGGTTATGTTATGTCTACCTGTTTGTGTCCAACTCTCTGCTATAGCATGCGAGAAATTATTTATTATTTAGCTATTTTGGAGCTTCAATCGACTCTATTACGATCAATCAAACTAATTGTCATAAAGCACAACGACAATATGCCAAAAAATATATTTTTTAATTGGTGATATTATATATAAATCTTAATATGGCTATTCATATGTGCTATAATACGGTTTCTCTAAAGACGTAATTCGAATTTGTTTTCGTTTTTAGATCTCTTATGTCTACTTGACCATATTTAAAAACAATTGCCTTTGTAAAATTCTTTAAATTGATTTAATTATGTCTTGCGAACATTTTTTTTATTTGTATAACTTTCACAAAAACTCGTTATTTCTTGAAGAATACAAATATTTTTAAAAATTGTACCTTGAATGCATAAACAAAAATATACAAAATTCCTTCCGATTTCAAGTCATACATCCTTATGTTTGGATTACTACTTAATTATATATAGCCACAACGCTAACCATGTATGCTATATCAAAAGCGATAATATATGTTTTGATGTACTATTCAAATTGATTTTCATGGTTCTCGCTTGTCAAAATACGACTGTATAACTGGTTGCCTACTATGCAGCTATAATGCATTGGCTTTTTTTTCTAAGTTACACAGGAAAATATTGACTTTTTGTCAAACTATTGAACACTATACCATTTGATTACTAAATTGTTTTTTTAATATATTCGTTTATACATCATTTTGATAACTATACATTTAAAAAATGTTGTTGTGAAAGATATTGTATAAATGATATTCATCGAAATTATTACAACACTACTACAGCAATTATGAAAACTTTGAGAACTAAACAGCTAAGACGTACATACCGTAAAAAGGTTTTTTATGCGTAGGTACATACGAAATCCAATAATAGATTTTGCAATAGTAAATACTAATACTATACACACTACCGTCACAATCTTTAGAAGCAAGTGTGAATGTTTCTGTTATAAATGAAACTGCGAGACAATGTAATATTGTACGGAATAATCGTTAGGTATACCGTTAAAGCGTTTCACATGAAACGTATACGGACTGACCATGGAGGAACGATCCGCATAGGGAAGCGTAAATATCGTACCAGTGAATCATAAGCAGTTTACGTGAAACATATTTTTAGTTAAGATCTTGCGGAGTGCATTATAAAAAGACAAATCGGAAAACTCGTAGGAATCGGATGCGATGTGGATGGCCACAAACGACTACTGTCAGTATAAAAAATGTATAGTGAAAACAAAACGAAATCGGTAACTTTACGACGTCAAATACCATAATTAAGAATGAAGGTAGTCGAATATCGAAAATGGAGAATGGAAAGTGCTATTAATCGATGAGGCTAAACTGTCATTACAGTGTACTCTCTCTTAGCGGACACCTCTTATAAGCAGACACTCCTCATAAACGGACAGATTATCGGAGACCGAAAAAAATAGTGTGGTTTACATATCAAAATGTGGTCTTTTAAGCGGAGCAGGTATAATTCAGTTTTTTTTTAATGTGGTGGGTGCTTAGTTGCAGTGACTCCGTAAGCTGTATTACTTGTCTGGCTATCACTGCAACTCTTGCGGTGTAGTTTAGTGTGTGTAAGTTGTGTTTAAATGGCTTTGTGACAGCATCATATCGCCTTTTATGATGCCGCGCTGTTAATCACTTTGCTCCCAACAGCGAATGGCAAGTCGATCCGGGATTAAACTCTCTGAAAAAATGTCACCGTCCCTCCAGAGAATTGAACCCCGGCACCTATCGTCCTCTCACAACAATAGTCAGCCGCCTAACCACTGCGGCCATCGACCCGTTGTTGTTTAAAAATAATAATATTACGTTTAGAACAATATCAGGAGAAAGTGCAAGTGCTGGTGTTGATGATCTTAATGATTTTAAAGCAAAACTGCCGGCTTTGATTAACAATTATAATTCTGCTTGATAAAGCTTTTGCCTTGAAGGGAGAAAAGTGTACTGGAGGGAAAACTGCAAAAGAGCGGTTAACTATTCTACTCTGTGCGAATATGGCTAGACATTCAGAAAAACCACTTCTGATCATCAAAGCCGCTAGACCTCCTACCTTTCAGAAAATTAATTTGGACACTTTACCCGTAATTTGGCGATTTAATAAAAATTTGTGGATGACAAGTGAAATAATGACCGAGTTTTTGCAAGAATTCGATAAGAAAATGGGCTTGGGGAAACGCAAAATCTTACTTTTTCTTGATAATGCTGCATCTCATCCACGAGATCTAACACAACAATATCAAAATAATTTTTCTTCCTCCCAATACCACCGCAATGCGTCAACCGTTAGATCAAGGAATTATCAAAAATTTTGAAACCTGGTATAGATCTATAATCTTAAAACACAATTTAACAAAAATGGACTCAGTTAATTGTGTACAAGACTTAACCAAAACAATTAATTTACTAGACGTTAATTAATTTACTATAACGTATATTTTATAAAGAAAGCCTGGAATCAATTGAAAACTGCTTTCGAAAAGCTGAATTCACGTATTCCGAAGATTTCCAAACTGACCTAGATTTTGATGCCGAAGATGACGTACCCTTATCTACTATTGCGAAAATGTGTAAAATGCTTCACCAAGTGTTGATAATAAGTTAGTCAATGAAGATGTAAATGTAGAAATAAGCATCGATATTGGTGGAATTTCACAACGATTCCGATTCTAATGAGGAAATGATGGTTAATGGTGAGGAGAGTACAATCAAAACGTCTAAGGATGCACTATCAATTTTAGACAATATAAAAGTTTTTACCTCCAGGAACAACAGGTTACAAGAGGTTTTGAGTTGGTGTGTAGTTTTCCAAATTGAAACTACACCATGAAGGCATGCTTTTGAAAATAAAAAACTTATATCGAACAATAATATTTCTTTAGATAATATATCTATTTTCTGACCTTTATGTACTTATCTTTCAATTCCTGAAATATTTCCACTTGTAGGTCAATAAAACAACAATCAATTCATTTATTTATTCCAAAACATATAGTAATATGTGGAAATATTTCAGGAATTGAAAGATAAATATTTCTTTAGCCCAAGTCTTAATTATCTGATAAATAACTAAGTATTAATTTTAGCATAGCTGCAGTATATTTTAGCATATTTAGCATGTGTATGTCTCCAATTTAAAATAAACAAATTATATATGTAGGTACCTACAGTATTATGTATGTTTTATTTTTTCTGTGTATGTTTGTAGATTACATATACATACATACACACAATAATGAAGTTAAAACATATGTCTGCATGTGTACATATATTAATTTTCGCCAATTTCTTTTAAGCGGACAACTCCTTCAAGCGGACAAAGTTGAGTCGACCGAGGGTGTCCGTTTAACAGAAAGTACACTGTATTCGACTCCACAGTTAGTTGGCCAAACGAATACTTAGGGTGCATTTGAAAGAAAACATCCTATTATCTATTTAGATTCTTCACATTTTGATATTGGTTGAACTGGATGTGTAATGTGTACGCTGTTGACTGTGTATTGTAATAGAGTTTATATGCTGTCAAGCACTGATACATCAACCGAACTGGTGAATGGCTCAAATCGTTCCGAAATTGCGTGACGGCATATGTTCAATTACTTTACTGAACTATTACGGAACGATCTATGTCTGCTCTTCGATCTCAGTAAAGCAGTAACAGCTATTTCAGCAGATTTCGGAACGCAACCTTAAGATGCAAATCATGGTATGACATAAGAAGAGCTGAACCAAAAACTCTAACAAAAACAACTATAAACTATCCAGCAACTATGAAATTATTTACAGAAAACCTAGCAATGGATTAATACCGATTACTTAGAATATTTTATATCAAGAACACGCCAAATTTGGGATGCTGTGATCAAAATCACATTCGTGAAAGGAAAACATAATTTAAATAAAATATAAAATATGAAATATAAATATTTTAAGAATACATACTTTAATTGTTCGTTATTTAGTAGACCATGATTAAATATTAATAAAAACTCCGACAAAAATTTTCGAAACATATTTAGGTACTGTTTCAAACTTACTTCCAAACCTTGTTACGGTAGTGTATATGCGCGGCACATAAAATACTGCTATTAGTTGACAATTTGTAACAAATCGATTCATACATATTTAAACTTAGTAGTACCTCCTGAATATTCAGTTTTCAACATTTGCGAAAATCGCTTATAGTTAATTTAATAGTATATTATGAGGATAAGCACTAAATTCGTAACATAGGCGCTGTCATAGACCATAGCGTCACTGTTGATCATCATGATTTAAATAATGTTAATTTGGAAATAATTACGACATAATGTTTTAAGTGAATACCACTTGGTTACGTTCCCTGCATTTCGTCACAACTAGCATTTTCTAATACATAATACCAAATTCATCAATTGAAATTTAAACAATGAACAACCTTAAACATTGTAGCAACTAAGTAGCACTAAATTTCTTTCAATATCGATTATGATGTTAAATCTGAGGGAAAATCGTTAATAAGAACATTTAATTATATTGAAAGAGATTATTTTGGAGTTTATCTTTTACAACAAAATAAGTTACCAACTTCATAATTTTTTGTAATTGTTATAATTAGTAATTGATATCGAAAAAGCATATTTGCAGAATTGTATTTGATAGATGTGTATAGTTTTCGTTCACATTTTACATTCCAAGAAATTTGGGTGATAATACCGAAAAAATATTTGTATTGAAATTAAGAGAAAATTATATTGAATTCCTACTCTAATCGTAATTACCAGTTACTTTAAAATGGTGATAGTAAAGTAATTTTCAGCGGTAGCCCTATTACATCTAAAAACTCAAAATCAGTGATAATAAAACTAGAACATTATGTTTAACTCAAAAATTTTAAAATATTGCTGAGAAAAATGTTATAATAAAAATATTGTATTAACAGAGATACAGAAAATTATACTTTTTACTGAATTTTCATATTTTTTATTTTAGAAACGCAAGTAAGGGAAACTACACAATTTAATTTTCTTTTTCTTCTTTTTGTTAAAGTGCAATTATCGTTCAACAGGAGTTTACTCAAAATTAATAAAGCAACTTTGATATTTAAACAAAGTCGTGTGAATTACATTTAAAAAACGACAGTTGACCCAACTTTTGGATATACAAAATAAATATGGCACTGCCTAACCTATACATTAACTTTTTAACTTCCGTTATATTAGGACTATTATACAATTTTTATTATGTAGTTTTCTTCAATAATCATTATTTCAGATACTTAATTTTTGGTTAAAAATACAGTACCAATTTTGTTATCACTGGAGTCATTAACAAATTTGTTTAAGTTTAAATATGGAAACTGTTTAATATAAGTATAACAAAATAGCCGTTTGTTGAAAATAATTGGGGAAAAACTGAGAAATAGAATTCCAACATGAAATCATTAAAACCAAAAAGATGAAATAGAATAAACAGGCATCATGCAATTCCACCATTCTTAGTACAATATTTATACAGAAAACACACATGCAAAGTACCTTGGTAATTATTATGACCAAGACCAGGACCTAAATCTAGACCACCTAGACCTTCAGAACGACCTCGTTGATGAACTATGTTCATTATAAGCTCTTTCGCTCTATTAATGGCCTCTCTCGTGCCTGATAAAGAACAAATCCTTTCAGGCATACCTTGAGAATCAGGTGCCATCTGAATTTTGCAACCTGATTCAGCCTGTAATCTGGTTATTTGTTCGCCACCACGTCCAATAACTGTAAAAATATTTAACATAGACAAACACGAAATCCTATACTTAAAATTAATTTTCAATAAACAACTACTTACTTAAACCAACCATTTTGTCAGGAACTTTAATATCTTCATTAAGCTGAGGACCGCCACCGATTGGAGGACCACCCATATTTGGTGCTGGTCCGCTCGGACCGCCTGGACCTCCTCCCTGTGGTCGATTTCCTTGTAAGTTGTTCTGATTTCCTGGCGGCGGTGGTCCTCCAGCAACCTTTTTTGCATCAGGTTCTAAATATTAAATTATATTACCAAAGACTGTACCTTACATTGTTCTAATTAGTTGAAAATACAGGAAACAGAGCAATTATTTATTGCAATTCAAGTATGTACAAATAAAAACACAAAAACGTAAGCCGGCATACATCCCACCAACATGCTTTGAAAACTGAACACTTAAAAATTTCTTTAAGTATGTTTAAACTAAATATGAATATATATATATAAACCGTTATAAGTATTGTTATTTATGAAAATAATAGTCTTAAAGCATGTAGGTTGTTAGCAACATTTAAATAGAAAGAATAGTCTTACCAGCTTCTGTTATAACACAAAATTCAAAAATCTGTTGTGCAATATACAGTTCATGTCACAAAAGTATACGTACATCCTTTGTTTTCCTTAAATAACGAACAAAACAAAACAAATAAAAAACCGAATATATCACATACGTATATTTCTCTGGCAATTACGATTGAGATTAATTATAAAACTGTGTTGAAAATAATACCGTTTCCAATATTTTGAAGAATCGCACGTATCAAAACTGCTTATTATCTTTCAGATCTAGATGTTAGCAAAGCGTACAGCGTTTATTGTTTTGGAATTTTTTACACCAATACCATTGCTTAAAAACTGGTATGATTTTTTGTTATGACATTAGTGACACGTCCGCTTATTTCCTAAATCTATTCAATATCCAAAATTTTCCTTATTGACATACTTCAACAACCATACATTAACATTTCGTAATTTCAACAAATACATACTAAATCGTTTCTCTCATATCAACCAAATGGGTATTTATTATTACAGCTTCAACAGTATAATAGTTTTTAACAAGATAGATCGATCTTTATTGCAATTTTCTTCTGTCTTGTAAGATGTATGCATTATTTCTAACACCGTAAATACATACACTGATTCCTCATTGGCAATAAAAAAAATAATAAAACGCTTCCCACAACAAACATGATATTGTCGCTCTCTGGTACACTAACATACAAAGTTACTCGCTATAATTTGCTCCCGATATATTAACAGATAACTTTTATAAATGCAGAATATATAAGAAAAAAATGTGTAGACAGAAGATGGTGATTTGTATATCACACATTAATGTTGATGTTGCACGTCAACGTGACGACGAAATTAATAATTCTCAATAGTTACATGAAATTGCAGATTATTGGGTTACTTTTGATCAAAATGTATTGAACACAATTTTTAAGTTAGCGAACAAAACATGGTAGCAATAAAATTAAGCTTTACAGATAAAAGTAAAATACTCTGGAACTAAGTATACAGAAAATATTACTCTAAAACTGTCTAAAACGTTGATATCAGAATGATGTTACTGCTGTAATTTCCTTTCATCAATTGTTTTTGTAATTTTAAAAAAATCCTCTATCTAAATGACAACCATTGCCATCTACGGAGAGAATTTTCAGCTACTCCCCATTGCCCGCGCAGCCCTATGAAAAAAAGGTGGCTACATCGAGGAAAAGGAGTAAGTAGAACAGGTGCAGGAAGCTTACAAACATGAAACGCAAACGAGTTATGAAAAATAGACTAAAGCATTCTAGAGTATTGAGACCAGTCCGAGACTGGAAAGCGACTCTGATTTGCTACATCTTCGTTCTAGTATAAGGAGTGATTTAAACACCGCGCCAAAACTGTACCTATTTTTGAGTGATTTCACTGACTCTTGAGGAGGCAAGTTCAATATTGAAAATTGTGAATGAAGTTTTTGCCAGAAATATTTAACTTAACCGACCGATTAAATAATTATTTATTATCCCCGCCCATACATTTAAGGAAAATTGCTCTTGAAAGTGCATTTCCCTTATGGCATGCGGATTTTCATCTGACCATAAATGGTTGTTGTGGAAATTCATAATTCCATTTCTGGAGAAGTTCGCCTCGTCAGTAAATAGAATGTAGGATAGAAATTGCGCATTTTGGGCATTTTTTGTCGGAACCAATCACAAAGGACTAAGCATTGCGGAAAGTCACGCGGAAGAAGAGCCTGTACTCTCTGAATATGGAAAGGATATAACTGTTAATCGTGTAATATCTTTAAGA